>JAZGLO010005995.1:0-159138 GCA_036873155.1 Biomphalaria sudanica | reverse complement strand
TAAAAATCGTAAGGCTAAAATATGAAGGAAGATACATAGCCACAATCAAAACCTGGAGGATAAATCGTTGCCGACTGACGTTCGGTGTGATGATGTGAAAGTTTCTTTGAACAAAAGAGAATAGTGTATAATAGTCATTTTGGTAAATGTACCCTCGCGAAGTTGCGGTCGGTGCTAGCCTTTGATAAAATAGCACTGGAAACACGTCCACCAGTTTACGATAGAAGAGATATAAGAAAGTTTGCAGTCTTTGGTTTGATCGACCGTTGAGTATCATAGGCCGCACAAATACACACAACAACGCGTACAAGGACATGTACAGTAAATACCTTGTTCACATGTTTAGTGTTAGTTTTTTTTATTTCATGAAACACGTGGGCTATTTACAGTGCACTTAATATCACATAGGCATGGAGGGGGCACCAGTTCTTTGCTTGAATATTCTATGTAACAAGGAAATTGAAGCTACGACTTTGAGCCATAGGTGGCAACTTGCACCCCCCTGTAAAAAAATCCAGCGACGCCCATGATATCGAGCCACCTTGATGGAATGCGAACGTGGTAATCTCTGGGCTATTCGGGTACATATAGACTTACTTACTTACCTGTATATATTTTCGTTAACTATTGCAAGGGAGGTAATTGTTAAAATGTCATACTTTCTAAGGGATTCTATTTTCGGGATTAAATTTTGTTTATTAATTAACTTTTAATCCATTGTTTTACTCTTTAAAAATCAAATAACATATACATGTATATATTTATAAATATTCATATTAATTATATTAACTTTTCAAATATTATAAAAGTTCAAAATAAATTTTAAAAATAAGTTTTCAAATGAGTATTACCCATATCTTACAGCTTATTTAAAATTGAAATATTAATAATATATGATTCCAATTTTCAAATTTCCGTTATCTTTATATAGTAAAAAAAATTTTTGACCGGGTTTTGTACCCTAATAATACTATTAATATATATATATATGTTAACCACTCGCTTATGAGTTATTACTTGTGTATTATTAGAACTTATATATAAAATTAAAAAAAAAACACAGCCCACAAAAGAGGCAAGGGGGCCCATATAAAGCCCAAAGAAAAGAGGCCTAAGTCGCATTTGGAAGAAACATTAGAATACACTGACCACAAAGCGGTGCTTGTCACTTTGGACATAAAAAACAAAGAAATTAAAAGAAAGTCATCCCACTGGAAATTTAACAATTCTCTTTTGGAAATTCCCCTTTTCGTGGAGTTAGTTTCTACTAATATAAATTCTTACTTACAAGATATAAATGATCCACATTTCGATTTAACACAGACATGGCCAGTCCTAAAAAGTTCTATCAAGCAGCAAAGCCAGTTAATATCTACACTAGCTCAGGGACGTAGGAGGCAAGAATATGAACAACTCAAATACACATTATTACACACGGATGATGAAATCGTTAAAACAGACACTCTTTTAAAACTAGAAGAATTAAACAAGTATACTTATAGGGGTGCTGAGATTAGGTGTAAAAATTACTTAAGTAATGAAGGTCCTAGTAAACTATTCCTATCGTTTGAACAGAATGTGCAATCAAGTAAAGTAATAAACAACATCATAGATAGTGAGGGGAATAAAGTAGATAATTATGAAGATATTAAGAATATATTTACAAAACACTTCACTACTATATACAGTGAAGAGCCAGTATATACTGATGCTCAATATAATTTTCTAAAATTTTGCAAGCAGCTGGACAAGACAAATGAAGATCTTTAAGGGAGTGCATTTACGCTAAACGAACTCAGGACTGCCCTAGACTCGACTAAGAACAATAAATCACCCGGTCCAGATGGCTTAACCTTTGAACTATATAAAACCTTCTTCACCCTGCTAGGTCCTCTCTTACTGCGACTATATAGCGACGCCATTAAAATTGTACAATTTCCTCCAAATTTTAACGAAGCATACATCACACTTTTACCAAAAAAAAATCAGAAAATAACACTTCACCTAGCGACTATAGGCATATTTCACTTCTTAACACAGACTATAAACTTCTCACAAAAATTATTATCCTAAGAATGAAACCACTCATAAACCAACTTATAGGACATGACCAGTACAGTTGTATCCCTGACAGAAACATAAGCGGCATGACGCATTTTTTACGGGATTTTATCATGTACAGTAAGGATAAAAACCTCAATGTGTCTCTTTTATCTGAAGATCAAGAAAAAGCCTTTGACCGAGTAAGCCATAGCTTCTTGTTCAATGTGCTTGAGAAATATAAAATAAGTTCCCTGTTAATCAGATATATAAAGCTTGTCTATACAAATGCAACAAGTAGATGGATAATTAATCATTCTCTCAGTGGGAGTATCCCAATACAAAGGTCTGTCAGAAAGGGCAGTCCCTTATCCCCCTTCTTGTACATAATTGCTTGGAACCCTTCTTGGAATCTGTAAGATCTGACCCCTCTATTATTGGGATTAATATACCGGGTCGTTCCTTCTCAGCCATCAAAGTCAAAGCCTACAAGGATGATACAACATTTTTTCCTTCTTCAGAGCAACATATTGAGAATATACTAAAGAAATTTACACTCTTCGGAGAAGCTAGTGGTTCAAAAATAAATATCAATAAATCCTCTGTAATGGGACTAGGGAAATGGTAATTCAAAGAGAATTGCGCTTTAAAAATTGTAGATAAAATCAAGATTTGTGGTATTGTCTATACCTGTAATCCTTTATTCTATTGTACAGACCAGTGGGAGAATATTTTTGTCAAAGTCTCAAACTTGATTAAACTTTATCAGCACACAGGTTCTACAATATTTGGTAGAGCTGTAAAATAGTTTGGTCATTCCAAAGATTGTATATTTAGCTAACATTACAGAAACAGTTAATAAAAAGCTTTATATTTACTATTAGGAGCATTAAGCACACTACACTCATTCAAAACAAAGAGGATGGGGGGATAAACTTACAAGATGTTAAAACAAAAATACATTCGCTAAGGCTAAAATTTGTAGGTCAAATAGTTAGAAACCCAACAAACTTTCCCTTGACAATTTACTATTGTGGTTTAAGATTAAGTAGTCTTCTTCCAATACATAATGATATTCCTCACTATTTTGGTACATTTTACAGATCTATCTCAAGAATTTTACCTGGTAATGAACATTTAATACACAACAAAACCAAAGAGTCATACACAACACTGAAAAAGCTGTTACAAGAAAGCCTAGTGAATAGGATTAAGTGGGGGATAAATTGAAAACCAAGTTATTGGAATGAGTGATTCATATATGATGGTGATATGCGGGTCAGTCATAAGTAACCATGTGATAATAAGTGAAAGAATGAGCTGAGCTGTTTATGGCACTTGTCAGCGTGTCCTTAATGTTTGTACATTTTTAATGCTGCTCTGGACAATGTTATATGTGACTGAATGATATTGGCATACCTTGTCAGCATATTGTTTAGAACTACATTAGTTGAATGATATTGGCATACCTTGTCAGCATATTGTTTAGAACTACATTAGTTGAATGATATTGGCGTGCTGCCACAAAAGATTATCATGATATGAAATCAAGTAGGCCAGGTTCACATCTCACTTCACCTTCGCTTTCCACTTTCCCTTGGTCTGCTGGACCGTTGGGGCACCACACAAGATCTGTCAACCTTCTTTCTCCATTCTTCTCTGTCATTTGTCTTTGATAGAATTGCATTCTGATATGCTTTCTGAAAATATTGAAACCTGCCTTTTTACCTGCCTGGGTGGACCACTTCGGGGGGACGATTTTGAGTTTGTGTCTCCACACAAACTGTCTTTGTAACCTTGTTTTGTGTTGATTTCCTGGGAATGTACACTGACATTGAACTCGTTAAAAAGTGTCTGTCGTTGGAACCTATTGACAATCTGTATGACCTGGAACAATGAACAATGACTGAATAATGAATACCTTGCTCTATTGGAAGGCCTTAACACTTTCTTTGTGTCTCCAACGTAAAATGAAGTAACGTGAGGGCCGATCTTGAAGTGTGACTGACAATCCAAGCACACATTGCTCAAGTGTACCTTTATTGGGCGTATTTATCGTAATATTACCTTCATGCTACGCGAGACTTCTTCTAGTATGCCTGTTTGGGAGCTGCATTAGACATCAACTGAAAGATGGTTAAACGCTCTAAAATATCTAATTTTCAAGAACTTTTGGAATGTTTTACTTGAAAAGTATTCTAATATGAATGTATAGGCCAACACTACATTGCAAATACAACCGATTTGTCCTTTGAACAGATAAGATACATCAAAGATTTAAATTAACGCTTAGAGGGTCGCCGCCGAGAACTGGAGAACTACCATCACCACCATGAAAAAAAATTCAAGTATTCATCATTACCTGTCTGAGGAAGATTCTTATGATCCACTGGCCAGACATAATCTCGAATGAGGAACTGTGGCAAAGAACAAAACAGCAGCCCATTGAAGTAGATATCCTACAGAGACGCTGGAGATGGATAGGTCACACCCTTCGCAAGCCTGCATCAAGCATAACAAGGCAAGCCCTAACCTGGAACCCCCAAGGAAAGAGGAAGCGGGGGCGGCCAAGGAATACATGGCGCCGCGATTTGGAAGAAGATGCCAAGCAGATGGGCATGACGTGGAGACAGTTGGAGAGACTCGCCCAGAACCGAGATGCATGGAGGAAGCTGGTTGACGGAATGTGCCCTAGGGACTACAGGCAGAGATGAGATGAGATGGCCCCCACACCCCACCGAATCGGCTAAGATACCAGAGGGGAGCGATATAATATTGATATCTGTTCTCTTCTTTCAGACGTTTAACTCCTGGCTTGGAGCTTAATTCTAGAATTCTTGAAAACTTTAGAAATCAACCCAGCACTTCGTACAATTCTCTTTGACTTTTAACACCTTCCAACCGCATTAAAGGAGGCGCGGGGGCTGAGCGGTAAAGCGCTTGTTTTCCGAACCGGGGTTCGAATCCTGGTGAATACTGGGATTTTTAATTTCGGGATCTTCGGGCGCCTCTGAGCCCACCCAGCTCTAATGGATACCTGACATTAGTTGGGGAAAAGTAAAGGCGGTTGGTCGTTGTGCTGGCCACATAACACCCTCGTTAACTGTAGGCCAAGGAACCAGATGACCTCTACATCATCTGCCCTATAGACCATAAGATCTGACAGGGGAACTTTACTAATTTACTAGCCGCATTAAAAGATGGACTAAGCAAATTAAATGTCAGCACCTACATACTTTAAGTAAAGGTCACCTGTTTCTGTGGCCCACGGTTAACGAGGATGCCAGGTAGCCCGCACAACGGCCAACCGAGAGAGACAGAAGCCAATTACGAGATGTACTGGCCACGTGGCAACGTGCTCGTTAACTGTTGGCCAAAGAAACAGATGGATCGACATGTCTGAAAGGGAAGTTTCACTTTTACAAGATTTCATTGGTATTGAGCTACAACCCTGACCTTCCATTGCATATTTTATGATATGTAGGTTTAATATATCGTTGGGTTGAATTTGTCATAAAGCTTTATTTGTTTAAGTAACCGATACATGTAATTGCAAAGGTTTATACGATTATCTATTTAAGGCTACACTTTTTAATGTACCTTTTTTTTTCAATGCACTGAACCACAAGACATCAGCTATAAATATTTCAAACTTTGGAATTATATTTTGAAAAATGAAGCGCTATTAGTCATTTGGATCGGCCATATTGATTGAGCTCTTGACAGACGACACACTACTTACCTATAATTTCAAAGGCTTTGTGTGTGGCGCTGCAGTGCACTCGGGTAATCTTTTTTGACAAAGAGGTTCGCTTCGTCTTTGAATGTCGTCTGCGTCTGAATACCAATCACGTGAGTAGTGAAGATGTAGTCATACGTATTTCCTCTTCCGGCGACACATGTCAGAGCATTTCCTGTATTATCTCCCTTAGGCACAAGTTTCATTCATCTACCTTTCAGCACAAGGCAAAACCTAGACGTGTTGGCTTGCTTGGGGGAGGGGGGTATAGGTGTTGATTGACCTAAAATCAACTTCTATCAAACTTAGGAAAACGGGTTTTTTAATCAAATGATAGCGCACTGAAGAGCTATCAAAGCAAACTGAAGTATTTACGATGGAGATTGTGCCTGATTGTACGGATAAGACAAATAAAGAGGTAGGCTGAGGATTGATCCTCGTTTCGTTCCTCAAAGAGTGTGTATTACAATGGAAACAAAAACATCAGCTCATCACAAAGACGTCTGCATTTGGGAATCATGTTTTGTTAGCGCTGACTCAGCTTCCGGTCACAGAGCTTCTGTGGTTAAGACGTTTGGAAAGAGAGGCTAAAAGAGGTTGAGAGGGGGGGAGGGCAGCCATCAGTAGATAAAACTCTCTTTTTTACCGAAGGACTTTGAGATTTCCTCCCACTCATCTTCCCCTCACCAGCAATTTTATGTGTCCCCCCCCCCCTCCGAAAGATATAAACTTTGCTGAGACGACTCTATTTAAAATAATTAATCTATAAATAATATTTTAAGGTTAAGTCCACACAGCCCACAAAGTCCACAAGTCCACAAACTCAACGCAGTTCAGACAGCTTTAGTTATGTTCTAGTATTAGTTAAGGAAAATAAAGACCCATGATAATTCTGCCATAGTAAGTCTTCGATGGTTTTTAAAAAAAAAACAGTCAATTAAAGTACCCCTTTCACTACAGGTATTTGATGTAAAGGCTATATAAAAGTATCTATGACTAACGGTTAACGTGTCTCACAAAAACGACCAGCCACTTTTATTTTCCCCTACTAATATCAGGTACCCATGAGAGTTTGCTGGAGCGTCCTCAAAATACCGAAGTTCAAAATCCCAGTCTTCATTGAGATTGGAACCCGAAACTCCTCGGTTTGAACGCCAAGCACTTTATTACTCCACCACCACGTTATTCTATTGTTCAACTTTCGCTCGCAGGAGCTGATGATTACATCCAATCGCGTTTCTTTTTAGCTCTAGGCCCCATAATGCTGTTGGTTACGTCATACAAAATGGGTGTCTCTAGCAGACGATATAGCGATCCACGTCTGCGAATGTTTCGTGTCAACCAGTGCGGTTAAGTTGATCGCTTTATTTAACTGCAGCCATTAAAAAAAAAAAGGTTCAACCATTGTAAAAGTAAACAATACATTGTCTCCTTCGTTATTACAGCGTAACATCTGCATAAACCTGTAACGAAAAACCAGTAACAAAATCCTAAAGCAGGATTCATTCAAAACATTTTTGTTTCCCTCTCGACGGATGCCAGTCTGCAGGTTGAACAATAAAATACATTGACAGCACCGGAACCAGGCATTAGAAACGACTGTCTACCTGGATGCCTGGAGAGAGTTCTCGGACACAAACGAGGACAGACTGAAAACATAATGACAGCAATAAAGCAGAAAGTTTATGCACTTTGGAACTTGTACTATTAGAATTGAGATCTTTTTTTTTTCTCTATGTCTTCGTAGACCGCAATCGGTTGAAGCATTCTTTAGTTTCCTGCGATTTTAGTCTGCCAAAAAAAAGGGATTTTATAGCAAGAATAAAAAAGTGATCGTTTAGTCTAGAGGACAGAAATGTTGAATTTAGAGAGTTATTCTTTCCTATAGGGTTTTTATTTCCCCCATTCCAAACAGTGGCTGGGCTTCTTTTGTCAATGTGACCGCTTGTAGGATTTGCTTAATAAAGGTTAGATTTAAGACGTGAATCCAGGATTCACTATCCAGCACATAGGGACACACTATTCAGAGTCTAGGGACACACTATCCAGAAATTTAGGGATACACTATCCAGCAATCTAGGGATACACTATCCAGCGTCTAAAGACACACTAAACAGCATCTATGGACATACTATCCAGCATCCAGGAACACACTATCCAGCATCCAGGGACAAACATACAGTGTCTAGGGACACACTACCCAGCAATATAGGGACACACTATCCAGTATCTAGGGATACACTATTTAGCGTCTATGGGCACAAAACCCAACAATATAGGGACACACTATTTTGTATCTAAGGAGATACATGCTTGCATCTCGTGTCACGCTCTCCAGCGTAATGCCGAAGATTTAAGAAGTGATATTATTATTATATAAATACAAATTTACTGTTCAAAAATGAAATAGTTTAAGATCTGACAAAACAAATTTTGTTGTTGCCTTGAATAATAAGATTATAATTCTTGTAATTGCCACCCAAATAATAAGATTATAATTCTTGTAATGGCCACCCAAATAATAAGATTATAATTCTTGTAATGGCCACCCAAATAATAAGATTATAATTCTTGTAATGGCCACCCAAATAATAAGATTATAATTCTTGTAATTGCCACCCAAATAATAAGATTATAATTCTTGTAATGGCCACCCAAATAATAAGATTATAATTCTTGTAATGGCCACCCAAATAATAAGATTATAATTCTTGTAATTGCCACCCAAATAATAAGATTATAATTCTTGCAATTGCCACCCAAATAATAAGATTATAATTCTTGTAATGGCCACCCAAATAATAAGATTATAATTCTTGTAATGGCCACCCAAATAATAAGATTATAATTCTTGTAATTGCCACCCAAATAATAAGATTATAATTCTTGTAATGGCCACCCAAATAATAAGATTATAATTCTTGTAATTGCCACCCAAATAATAAGATTATAATTCTTGTAATTGCCATTCTTCATTTTATCGAATCTTTCTCTTTCTATTTAAAAATCCTAAGAAAGAATTTAGGCTGTAACAGGTTGTATAGCCAGTAGACACAAAAAAATGCTTAAATTGTGCATGTCACAGTATCTTGGCTTAGTGGAAACAAATATAAGGGTTTCATTTAATATTCTAGCGAGACTCTAGTGAGATTTTTAAAGTCTGTGGGTTTTTTTTTGTTTTTTTTTTACTAATCGGAAAATGGCTTCCTCTTCTCTACTTAAAGTGTGAGCAACATTGTAGCTAGATCTACCTTTACCACAAACTCATATTTTTTGTTTCTTTTTGGTAAATATTCCCAACAATGCCGCCACATTTCTCTCGCTTTATCACCCACACACACGTGCGCAAACAGGTTGAGGCAGAGATGATAAAATCTCATTAAGGTCTGAAGGTCTCGATTCTAAAGCCCAAGTGTTCGATTCACTGTGATAGAGTGTGTGTGTGTGTTTCTATGGCGACGTTTTGGAAGATGTTAGCGATTAGTTCTGAATGATGTAAGATAAGCGGCATTGTCATCAGCGGTTTGATTTAGGTCAGACGACTCCGGAGCGTGAGACTGAAAAGAAGTGTTATTGTAGTGAGTTCGATTTTTTAGAAAATACATTTTAACATTAATACTAAAGTCTACAATATTTATTGCCTTTCATCACAAGTTGATATTGTCTATATTTTAATTAAAGTTACCTTTAGTTTTGTGCAAGTTATTTCAAGTCTTACAAGTTAAAATAGAATATGTCTACATCGGTTTAGTTGTCTACCTGAGGTTTGGTGCAACAAGTCAACGGCCGTCAACAACAGTCACGTGACATGCTACCAGGTCAACGTAACTTTTAAAGCCGCAGACGACGTCTTCTTAGTCGTCTGTACAAAATATGGGGGGAGGGGGGGGGACAGTTTACTAAAAGATAAGAAATGTTTTCCTTTTAATCAATCGCGGGGAGGGGAGGGGGGGGACAAGTTCACAAAGTGTGGAACGAGCCCCCTGGTCTCGACACGGTCTGTTGAGCTGCGGTTTTCCTGTCACTCAAAAAAATGTGAGCCTTTTCGTTGACTTATCACCGGAGCCGATATAGAAGGCGCTTTGTCTCAGCAGACAACTTATCTGAACACCCAGACACCTAGTGGCAGTAGATAAATGAGGGTCTATACCGCACGCCGATGCATTACATGGGCGAGGATCAAAGAGATTCTTAAGTTACCTTTGAAATGTGTGAATTTTTATGCCTGGTTATTAAAACAGTATTACTTTCTGACTCATTTCCGAAATATGGTAGTTATGTATTTAATGTATTAAATATATTACAATTTTAAATAAATAAAAGTATTTTTTTTTAATTGAGGGGGGGGGGGAATGACCTGAGTTCGAACTCCTGACTCAAGCCTCCTCAAGCCGACATTCTAACCACTCTGCTAGTGAGGTAGGTACGTATGAAAATAGAAGATTGTTTAGTTATCTATTGTTTTTTTTTTAGCTTACTTTAAAGCGGCGACCTATAAAGGGGACTAATTCAGCGTGTAACACCACCTCAGTCAAGTACAATTTTTTTCTCTTGTTCGAGACACAAAATAAAATAAGTCATTACCAATAGTTAATTAACTGATTATTTAATTTTGTTTATTGATTCTTGTGTTGTCAGGTAAAAGAAATAATTGTGCAAAATTAAAGCTTGCTCCGAGATTGGATGTCGGAGAAATAACGTGTACAAACAAACAGACTGACAGACAGACAGACAGACAGACAGAGATGATATATGCTTTGTAAAAATGGAACATTCACCCCACCTCTATTCCCCCACTTCCCTTTTTTCCGAAACAATTCCTGATTAAGTGCATGTTTAAAGAAATCTTCTCAGAGTATATAAAATTCTAATGCTAGGCTTATAGGTCCTGACTTAAAAGTCGCTGCACAAAATGTATTTATTTATTGAACTCTTTAATAAATATCTGCGGGGGTACCCGCTGAAATATGTTGAAGATGTAGGGATCGTCTAGACATCCAGAACTAATTCAAATTTTATTTTCATTATAATTTTTAAAAAATTATAAAGGTCAAACCAGAGTTTTCATTGTATGGTCAATGAGATAGTAATTTTTTTGTTTTCTAAAAGAAATAGAGCCGTTTTCGATTTCCATGTTTTTTTGGAAGGATTTTATTTTTGGGCCGATGAAGACTTTTGCAAGCTGATAAGAGTAATTATACAAATAGTTGGAATAACATTGATCATTGATCTTTACATTGGACTAGTGAACGCCGTAGTACTTTTTAAATAGCACTTTGATATTCTAATGACATAGAACAGTTTTTCTTTGATCAAGTTAATATTTTACAACACTATAGTTAGCTTTAACTAAACATATTGAAACATTTTTTTGATTATAGGGATACCTTGACCTCATTAATGGTAGCAAGGTGGATGCCGTAAATGAATTCTGCTACCATGGATCCACAATTCAAGATAACCTGACTCTAGAAGAGTAGCTAAAAAACGCATAGGGAAAGCTGCATCGACCCAGGGGCGTAGCTAGGAATTTTCAATCGTTTGGGAGTCCGGGGGGCTTGACCTCTTTGGAGGACCCTGCATTTTGCATAATATTTAATTTTTAATGTAAAAAAAAACTCATTTGAGCCCCCCTCAAGTGGGGTTCAAATTCCCCCCCTTTCCCCCCACCCTAGCTACATCACTGCATCGACCTTCGCTAGACTCAGAACATAAGTTCACTACAGCGACCTAGATGGGGTCTTGTGGACTACTTATGCAAAGCAAGAGAGAAAACTAAACTCTCCACGGATCTTGAGAATCACATGGCAAGAGAGAGTTTGTAATAATGAAATCTTTGAGCGAACGGTTCTTCCTAGCATTTTACAGTCCTCAGAGAACGCCGCCTGCGCAGGTTGGACAAGTTCGCTGGATGGAGAACAATCGCATCCTGAAAGTCATTCGGTCAACTCGCGTCCGGCTCAAGAAAAACTGGTCGCCCCAACGTCCGTTACATTTAAATGGATGTAATCAAACGGGACCTTAAAACAGTGAACATTGATACTGACTATTGAGAAGACATAGCCCTAGCCCGGACTGCGATGGAGAAAGATGGTGACCAAGAAAGCTGTGGACAGCGAGAAAATATGGGCCTCAGCTCCGGAAGAAAAGCGTGACATACGATAAATGGATGGCTCCTCTACCACCAAAGCGAAAGCCACCTTAACCTGCGATATATATCACATGAAAAAGTGTTATACCACATGAAGGATATTCATTACGACTGAGGGAGGCCAACCCAGAAACTTTACAACTTCGATCGCTGAAGATCGATAATAAACACTAACTAATTACCATACAATGAATCTGTTAAATAAATCCACAAAAACTGCATCTATCCAGGAAGGAATATGATTGAGATCTGTAAATTAGATGATGTCAAGGTCATCTGTTTCTGTGGCCACTGTTAACGAGGGTGTCATGTGGCCAGCACAACGACCTACCGCCTTTACTTTTCCCCTAATGTCAGGTACCATAAAAATGATCACATCTCCGCCCCCCCACACACACACAATGTAAAAAAGTATTTACAGGGGACGTTTTCATTCCAATTAAGTTATGCTCTATTGCTCTTTGATCACTGGCACTATCAACATGTTTTGTTTTCCAAGTCCAGAGGAAACAGACATCACTGCGTGTGGTCCGTTGCACTCTGCTCAAGGATTGAAGAAAAACATTGTGAAACCAGACGAAAAGAGACTGGGCTGGGTGGGACTAAAAAATTGGGTGATTCGAAGTAAGGTGACTTAAGTATATCAACGTTTACTTTGCAGTGGCGTAGCTGGACAGGGGCGAGCAAGGGGGCAAAAACCCGGATGGTTAAAAGGCATTTTATAAAATGGCCTAAACTATTATGTCCAGTGAAGAGAAGAGAATGTTGTACTATTGACATTCTTTATGTGGTTTTATATTTGAAAGTAACTGAACTTTGACCTTTCCGTTCAGTCCGTCTCTAGAAATACTTACACTCTAGACCGGTCTTTTTGAGAGTCCTTTTATTAAGCTTAGAATTCTGAAAATCGCTTTGTGCCTGAGCCAACTGATGGAGTGCTTACCTGGACACTGCATGGCCGGTGGGGGGCGGGGGATCGGACGTAACGTTTTTCCCTGGAGAAATCGTTACAGGTAAAACATTGAATCTAATGTAGGAAAAATGAAGCAGAATATTTTACTTTCGTAAATTGACTTCCCCCCCCCTCCCCTCCCATTCCAGACAAAAACACCGGCACCGATTTCCTGTCAACCAAAATGATCTTGATTAGTAAAGTCGTCGAGTATACAATTGAAAGTAATCTAATATAGATTGGGTACAAACTACTGAACAACAAACAAATTGAAGCGTATCAACTGTTGCTGTTTCTTGTCTTGGAGTACTTTCAAGTTCTCTTGAATAAATAAAGTACTTTTGTTATCATTTGTAAACGAATAGACAGGGGCGGTTATTCTGGTTATTACATTTCTACACAGCTTATATCATACACTCTGTCTGTCTGTCTGTCTGTCTGTCTGTTTTGAAAAAAAAAAAAAAACTTTGAACATGTTTTTTTCTCCCACTTCCCATTCTCGGATCAAGTTGAAACTTTGCAGAATTATTCATTGAACCTGACAAGACAAGAATCAATTTAAAAATTAACCAATTAGTTAATGTAATATTGATGAGTAATTATTTTGTTTGATATGGAAAAAAGGGGAACAAATGAAAGATGTGGATGTATATATGGATTTAATCCCTTTATTGCGTTTTGACACTGTTTTTTCTCTCACTTTCAGTTTTCGGATCAATTTGAAGTTTTTACATAATTATTCATAGTCGATGACAATACACAAATCAAACCAATCAATCAATCAGTACTACTTAATTTATTTTGTTTTATATAACAGAAATGGAGCTAAACCGTGTAAATTTCAGTAAATGGTAGTATTTAGTAGTTCTTTCCCTTAAATAATAACTGTTTCGTAAGTGAATTCTTTTTAAAACTGCTGGTTTATCTTATATCGCTATCAACGAGATGTTTCTTTTTGCAGTGATTGTGATCTGGGAAGATGGAATGGGCTTGATCGACTGAGCCTAGACCGTTTGTATTTTCATGACTTGGAAAGATGGGTCTTGATAGACTGCACCTAGACCGCGTCTATTTACATCAGATGCAAGGAGACTTGATAGACTGGACCTAGACCGCGTCTATTTCCATCAGCTGGGAGGAGGATTGTAATAATGTAAATTAACTCAATGTAGAAAGGAAAAAAAAACTCAATTTGATTGTTTTGTGTGTGGGCATGTTACAATATTTACCATACATTGGAGAGCACATTTGAGGCCCTGAGGAAAGCCCTCGGAAAAGACAGTTCGTAAAGAAAACGTAGATGGACCCCGGGTGGACAACGACTTTGTCTTCATCAGATTTGGGGAATATATGCATGTTGCAACTGGTTTAGCCTAATCATGTGAAACAATTCACTCATCCTTAATCTTCGGAATCGAACACATTGCTATTAATGTAGGCCTATAAGGACAATACAAGTGTGTTTAAAAAACGATAATGACATTAATGTGTTTAATAAGATAATCACATTGATTTATAATTAGAAAATGTGATACATCGTGTTAATAGTTTGAATGCAAGCAACTTGTTAGATGAATTCCCCTTTCAGACCTTGCGATCTATAAGGCAGATGATGTAAAAGTCATCTGCTTCTGTCGCCCATGGTAAATGAGGGTGTCATGTGGTCAGCACAACGACCAAACGCTTTTACTTTCCCCAACTTATGTCAGGTACCCATTAGAGCTGGATTTGAGCCAGGGACTTCCAGTTCGGAAGCCAAGCGCGTTACCGTTCAGTCACCTCGCCTCCAATTTGTTAGAGAATCTATGTTTATTGTCAACAAGCTAATAATAAAGTCTTTCATGTGTTAGCAGTTTTACTTGAATGTCAAATGCATTTTATGTTGGCTTGAAAAAAAAAATGTCTTCAACTGAAGTTCAACTCACACCTTCAAAAATGTATTTCTTTGTAAAAAAAAACACAAAAAAACCCAACTCTAAAAGCATTTCTCCACGCACTCTGTTTTCTTTCGTAATTGCAAAGGGGAACTCCACATTTGGTGACATCACTTGACTAGACAAAGATTTGTGTTTATATTTTGGTCTGGCAACACGATATGGGATTCGGGTACAACATCACGCGAGTCGACGAGAACATAGATTATAAACCTTTTTTGCGACGGGCCTAAGTGGAAGTAACCCGATCGTCTGATCCGCCGCTGACTGTACAGTCGAGAGAAGTGATAAGATTCTATCAGGCGTAAGGTAGATTAGATGTTATTTACATTCTTTCTGTCAATAGGTATTTTGAAGTAACCGAGCTTTGACCTTTCCGTTCAATCGGTATTTATAAATAGATACATTCGCAGACACTCTTTACGGCTGACATCATCTGTCTTTTTGCGTTTCAGAAATCGGAAAAACCCGGTCACGGTCACGGTCAAGGGATCTGGTGTCAGAGATGGTGAAAAAGAATTAGACATAGCATTGGTATGAGGTCATAGAAGCTTGCACTCACTGATACTTATATTACAGGCCGACTGGTTATCTGGGCATTTGGGCCTATGCCCGTTGGGTCGGTATCCGATCGGCGGTGGGGCTACCGCCAATAGAATTATGACATGTATGTATGAATGGTCATTAGACAACATGTGAAAAACAATGTTTCATTAAATTATTAACATAGAGGTGATAGTGTATAAAGCAGCGTTTCTCAAACTGTGATCCCCCCCCCCCATTCTTCACTAGTCCCTACAAAGAATGCATTAAGTCCTGCAAGGGAGGGGGGATGTGAAGCCGGCCAATTTATTTCTCTAGAGACCAAAAATAAATGCTGCATTTTGATTGTATTTATAGATCAATCTTTGAGTGTGTCATAATCACCATTGTTTTAAAAATTAAAATATTTGAAATATTTTAAGCAAGAGATGTCTCATCTTCTAAGCAGGACTAGTTAAGCCTTTAACTTTATACTTTTTTAGCGAGAGGCGTCTGCATAATCCACATTTTAGAAGAAGACTCTCCTGTTATCAACATTTTAGAAGAAGACTCTCAGACTCTCCCGTTATCCACATTTTAGAAGAAGACTTTCCCGTTATCCACATTTTAGAAGAAGACTCTCCGCTGACGCCATTTTTCTCGAATTTCTCGTGTCAGAAAGATCGTATTTCTTCCGTCTATCGTACATCATATTTAGCTTTACGAAAAGAAAATCTGCGTCAAGACGATTTATTTTTCTAAAAGACTAAACACTTTCAAAATGACTTGGAAATTTATTTCAGAGAAAACCGAAGATGTAGCGGACTGGCTTTAACGAGCTTTCATAACGTCGATTTGGATTCCACACATTTTCATCTAAGTGCAAAGAAAAAAAGGAAAATTGAATGTTCTTAACGGCTTTTTATACAAAGCTTATATCAACTTATCAAGTCACTCTGTCTGTCTGTCTGGTCAAAAGTTTGTACACGTTATTTCTTCAAAATGCAATCTCAGATCAAGCTGAAATTTTGCACAAGTATTTCTTTTATCTGACAACACACGAATCTATTAGAAAAACAACAACAATTAGTTAATTAACTGTTGGTAATTAGCTATTTTGTTTGGTACCTTGAACAAGGAAAGAAATTGTACTTAACTGAAGTTGTGGTACAGGCAGAATTAGTTTCTTTTATAGGTTGCCAATCTAAATTGAAAGAAACAATATTTATCATCAATAGTCATAGGCAGCTCACGAGCAGAGTGGTTAAAATGTTAGATTGCAGAGGCGTGAGACACTATTTCGAATTCAGGTCCACCCAAATACCCTTTTCTCACCCCCCCCTTTTTTTTTCCTCCATTTTCCCAGATGGCCCAGATGATTGATAGGATGAAAGCGGATTGAGACAGCCAAAAGCATGGGATAGCACTAAACAACAACAATTGGTCAAACTATTATTAATCGCAGAGAGATGTATTGTTGTTGGTCTAGATCTATCACAAATTTAATGACATGACTGATTCAAACTCAGCTTCAATTCGTACAAGCTTTGTTTATTAAGTATTTTTTAATGTTCTCCTTGTCTGAAATTGCATTCTAAAACTCTCTTACAGACCATTTCTAAAACAGTAAAAATAATAAGTCAAGTTCCCCTTTCTGACCGTGTGGTCTATAGGCTACATGATTTAAGGGTAATAAGTTTTTTTTTGTGGCATACCGTTAACGAGGGTGTCATGTAGCCAGCACGACGACCAACCACCGTTACTTTTCCTCAACTAATGTCAGGTACCCATTGGCGCCCGAAGATCCCGAAATTAGAAATACCAGTCTTCACTAGGAATTGAACCCCGGATCCCGGGTTCGAAAGTCAAGCGCCTTACCGCTCAGCCGCCGCTCCTCTGACTTATGTTTAAAGGAGGTGCGAATTATAATTTTTTTTTAATGTAACGCCACTGGTAAAAGTTGAAGAAACACTGATATTAAGGTTGATGAGCAGAGGAATATATGAACAGCTTATTAAAGGGAAAGAACGCCACATTTACAAATATGGTATGTCTTATCTTATCTTATCTTATATAATACAGACGTTACTTCAAAAAAGAAGATGATTACGTCCTAAGCGTCATGCATTTAGTCATGCATATTAACCAATGACTTAAATTCTGCCAAGTCACTGGTTTTTCTGGCTAGCTCAGGCAACCCATTCCATGCTCTAATAGCACTAGGGAAGAAGGAGTATTTGTATAAATTTGTCCTAGCATATGGGACGAGGAATGTGCCTTTATTTTTGTGTCTTTCAGAGTATTTTATTAGATTTTGTTTTTGTATTTGAAGATTATGGTTCAGTATTTTATGTATAATTGCTACTTTACTTTTGAGTCTTCTATCCTGAAGGCTTCCTAAATTTAGTGATTTCACTAATGGTGTTACTCTAGTCAAATGTGAATATTCGTTTGTTATGAATCTCACTGCTCTATTTTGTGTTTGTTCCAGTTTCTTAATGTTTTCTTGAGTTGAGGGGTCCTAAACGGTGGATGCATATTCTATTATTGGCCTAACCAAGGTTAAATAACATTTTAGTTTTATGTTCTTATCTGATTTATAGAAATTTCTTTTAATAAGCCCTAATGCTTTGTTTGATTTTTTTATAGTTTCATCAATATGTGGATTCCATGACAGTTTTTCATTTATTATAACACCTAGGTATTTTGCGTTTTTAGTCTGTGTTACTGGTTTGCCATGAATAAGATAAGTGGAATTAATTTGTTTTAGTTTTTTGGTTACTCTTAACAACTGACATTTTTCTGGGTGGAAAGACATGCTCCAATTTGATTCCCATTTCTGTAATTCATCTAATTCTCTTTGTAAAATATATGTGTCTTGTATTGTTTTTATTGTTCTATATATTATGCAATCGTCTGCAAATAATCTGACTTTTGTTCCTGAACTAATGCAATTTGGTAAATCATTAATGTAAATTAAAAATAGTAGTGGACCCAAGACGTTCCTTGAGGTACACATGAGTTTACTGTTATTGGTGTTGATTTAGAGCCATTTATTATTACAGTTTGTTCTCTCCCTATCAGAAAATCTTTAACCCACTGATGCAGTGGACCATTAATGCCGAAATATTTTAATTTTTTAAGCAAACTATGGTGGTGAACTTTGTCAAAAGCCTTGGAAAAATCTAGTAAGATAGCATCTATTTTGACGTTATTAACTTTTTTTTTCGATATCAAACAAAATAGTTAATTACCAATAATTAATTGATAATTCGTTAATTTTTTTAATGATTCATGTTTCGCTAGGTCCAATATATAATGTTTTAAGTTTCAACTTGATCCTAGATTGGGTGTGGGAGAAATGCTATTAAATATTATTTAATGGGGGAAACCTGACATATGTAACCATATCTGTGAACACTTATTAATTTCCCTTGTTGGTATCAAACAAAATCATTGATAATCAGTAATCAATTCACTAATTGGTTAGTTTTTTTTTTAATTGATTCGTGCATTGCCCAAGGCAGTCTATATCAAATACAAATTTAATTACATATCTACTGATCTAAATTATTGTTACAACTAAGCTAAATAAAAGATTTATGTTTTTTTTTCTTTTTAAAGTATTTTTATATTTTCTTGTTTGGTAGTAATATTCCTTTTGAAATAGTACGGTGGAGAACATAGAACGCTTAGAACATGTTGCGCCATTTGGAAAACAAATTGGGTTTTTTGTGTGGGTTTTTTTTGTGTGTGCCTTGGTCCAACTTTAAAAGAATAATGTATTTTAACAATTTCGCAATCGTCACGTTATTTAATATTCAACAATGTCTTAACCATATCTTTAATAAACAAGATTTAGCTATAAATGAGTTTCAAACACAGATTTAATTGTGTAACTCACGATTAGAGCTCAAATTGAAAAGCGCAAATTCAGGGATATTTGATATTGTGTTGATTGTTCTGGGGTAGAGGATACTTGTATCATTGTTGTGTCTTTTATGGATTCAATGGCCAGGATGGTTAGGTAGTATGTCTTTGATATTAAATAATGTTTCTGTTACTATTGTTGTATTTTTGGGTTAATCAATTTTCAATTGTTTATGATTTAATACTTGTGAATTATGAGAACTTAAAAATAAAAACATATTGAAAAAAAAAAACAAAGCCCACAAAAGAGGCAAGATGGCCCATACAAGAGGCACATTAAGCCCAAAAAAAGAGGCAAAGAGAAGAAAAGAGGCCTAAGGCCCAAGGATTCCTATGATGATAAAGCTAAAGTTGAATAGCGCAAATTCTGAGGTTTCCTTTAAAAAAAAAAAAAAAAAAGCGCAAATTCTGAGGTTTCCTATTTAAAAAAAGGCTACAATGTGTTAAATGTAGCACACATATAGGCTAGTTTTTAACGATATATACGTCCATGTTACTGATTTATCAGGAAAAGAAACCATTGCTCGTGTAACTGTTGGAATGAAGGTCAAAGCAGATCGTGATGAAGCTTCACCTTATGCTGCCATGTTGGCTGCTCAGGATGTTGCAGGAAGATGCTAAGAACTGGGTATTACAGCACTGCATATTAAACTCAGAGCTACTGGTGGAAACAGAACTGAAATACCTGGACCTGGAGCAACAGTCAGCACTTAGAGCTACTGGTGGAAACAGAACTGAAACACCTGGACCTGGAGCACAGTCAGCACTTAGAGTTACTGGTGGAAACAGAAATGAAACACCTGGACCTGGAGCACAGTCAGCACTTAGAGTTACTGGTGGAAACAGAACTGAAACACCTGGACCTGGAGCACAGTCAGCACTTAGAGTTACTGGTGGAAACAGAACTGAAACACCTGGACCTGGAGCACAGTCAGCACTTAGAGTTACTGGTGGAAACAGAAATGAAACACCTGGACCTGGAGCACAGTCAGCACTTAGAGTTACTGGTGGAAACAGAACTGAAACACCTGGACCTGGAGCACAGTCAGCACTTAGAGTTACTGGTGGAAACAGAACTGAAACACCTGGACCTGGAGCACAGTCAGCACTTAGAGTTACTGGTGGAAACAGAACTGAAACACCTGGACCTGGAGCACAGTCAGCACTTAGAGTTACTGGTGGAAACAGAACTGAAACACCTGGACCTGGAGCACAGTCAGCACTTAGAGTTACTGGTGGAAACAGAAATGAAACACCTGGACCTGGAGCACAGTCAGCACTTAGTGTTACTGGTGGAAACAGAAATGAAACACCTGGACCTGGAGCACAGTCAGCATTTAGAGTTACTGGTGGAAACAGAAATGAAACACCTGGACCTGGAGCACAGTCAGCACTTAGTGTTACTGGTGGAAACAGAACTGAAACACCTGGACCTGGAGCACAGTCAGCACTTAGAGTTACTGGTGGAAACAGAAATGAAACACCTGGACCTGGAGCACAGTCAGCACTTAGAGCTACTGGTGGAAACAGAACTGAAACACCTGGACCTGGAGCACAGTCAGCACTTAGAGCTACTGGTGGAAACAGAACTGAAACACCTGGACCTGGAGCAACAGTCAGCACTTAGAGCTACTGGTGGAAACAGAACTGAAACACCTGGACCTGGAGCACAGTGAGCACTTAGAGCTACTGGTGGAAACAGAACTGAAACACCTGGACCTCTAGCACAGTCAGCACTTAGAGCTCGGGCACGTTCTGGCATGAAAATTGGCCGCATTGAGGATGTAACCCCTATTCCATCAGATTGTACTCGCAGGAAGGGTGGTCGCCGTTGTAGACGCTTGTAAATCCGTGTACTATGTTCTCAGAAATAAAATAGTACATATTTAAATTTTTGTTTTTTAAATTCATTCTTTGAAATACTATCCTATGAATTCTTTCATTCGTGTCCCTACGACAGTGGCCGCAAACTGCGGATCTTCCACTAAAACGTTTAGTGTAGGCTTTGTAAATGAAACATGTTTGAAACGCAAACCTAAAGATAAGGGGCGCAACTGAAGAAAGTTCAAAAGCACAAACAGTGCTGAAGTTTGTAGGCCTACAAGATTTATTGTCATTGTAATTCATGGCTTCATTGACACACACACAAAAAAGAGTTCCTGTGTCTGTTTGTCTGATTGTTTTCTTGTATCTCCTAGGTGATGGTGAAATGTTCGAAGATGTTAAAGGATGTTTGTATGTTTAGATTCCTCGAATACGTGTGCAAGTCAGAGTTTGGGTTATGACCCTTGATCTTATTTTATATCTGCTGATTAACAAAAGAATTGTAAGCGTATTTGTAGCATTGTTTAATATGCGAAGACATTTTAAGCAGATTTCAACACATCAAAACTAGAATTTAAAGAAGTTAAAACTAACACCGGAATAATTTTGCAGAGTGAGAAAGGGATTCTTCATTTAGCTCATTACTATCTCACTCCCCTGTTATGATTGGGCTTCAATAGCTTTGTTGTTTGTTATCAGGAAATGTTGTATTTGGTATAGAATTAAAGGAAAATGCATGCTCTTTTTATATAACACAAAGTCAAGTTTATAAAATTAAACATTAATTTATTTCAATGAGGTCAAAATCAACGGTGTGATTCAAAAGCTTCTGTATCTGCAGAAGACATCATTACGTAGATAGTGTCAAACATTCAATCGGGACGACTGAGCCCTTCATCTCATTGTTTTGTAGTCTTCTGTTTTGTAATCAATAGTACTGAATTAAGAAAAAAAACTTATTACCTTTACTTATCTCTTAGTCTGATGGACTGTTGGGGCACCATGTCAGACTCGTTAACGGCCTTAACCGAGCCTTTGTCTATCCATATTATTTTAAGTTTTGAAAAAAAAAAAAAAAAAAAATACTTATGCTAAAAAAAAAGTGTCCAAATGTCATTAGTAGACATCTCCAAAATAGTGCAAACTTAAGTCTCGCCCACAGTTTGATCGCCTTATGCCCATGGTCGTCCCTCGTGCGAAATAAGTGTTTGACCCATCGCATCTGTCGAATGGTAAGTAGTCCAGCAGAACATGGTTGCTTGTAGAGTAGCCTTGCCAGCGTATGTCCATTATGGAGCGAAGGCACCTTTGATTGAAGCGTTGTAGGCTCTAAGACCTGGGTGCACTCTAGAAGACAACTAGGGCTGCTCCTCCAAGTTAATATTATGCAGTACAATATGTACTTCGCAATACCAGAAGTAATACAATACAATACAATAAGTAATTCAATAAGGTATGCTAGATGCGGTTTTAATCATTAAATTAACAAACACATTTTACAGTATTTACAGTATTTGTCACGTTAAGTAATATGCAAAAACTTTTTTCCCTACATTTTATTTCAAAATTAAAGAACCTATTAATAATAAGTCAAATTCAATCATTGGCAGACTGACGATATACACACTTAGGCCTATCACTATTAACGGACCTCCCGATTCCATTGTGCACCATTGTTTTACTTGTGCCAATGATACTCTTTCCGTGAAAAAAATGTGCATAACAATATTTTGAAATTAATTATTAAAAAATAATTCTTCGGTTGTCAACCTGCGTATGCGTTGTACGGAAAGAAAATAGAAAATGCTAAATTAAACAACAATATGACTTTAAAAACATCAATTACAATGCATGCTAGGTAACTGACAGACGCCATTACAACATACAGTAGAACGTCGTTTATCCGACTCAATTGGGACCGGACACCGTTCGGATACGCGATTGTTCGGATAACCGAAAACCGAAGCGATCCATGCAGTATATGCAACCGGACACTATACGAATATTGAAAATCATCACATGCGGGACACGTGCGTGAAGAACGAGCAAAATAGGTGACAAATGTTGCAATTTTACCTTTATTGTGGAAAATAATCACTTATTTTTCGTATTCATACAGTATATGTGCATCACAGTACATGTGGTTGATAAAAAAAAAAAAAAAAAAACTGGTCCGGATATTTGACGCTCCGGATAATAAACGTTCGGATAAACGACGTTCTACTGTAGCAGACATTATGGCCTTGGGGAGAAAACATGCAAAATAAAAGGGAAGTAATAGAAAATCTGCTATACATTCTGAAAAATATGTTTTGCTCTCCCTTTCTATATATTTCATTCAAAACATGACCGTTTAGTTAATTAGTAATGTTGTTATGAACATTAATGGTCAAACAAAAGGTTGATAATACGCCATAAGAAAAACAAAACCAGCTGGGAAGATACGAAATAGAATAAAAAGATTTAAAGGAAAGAATCCTAGAGAATATTGGCGTCGTCTTGAAGGGAAAAAAAAAATAAAAAAATATAAGGTCGATAACGCCACTATATAATAGATATTATTTTACATTCCAAAAGGGACTATTAAACAATCCTAGTAACTATAGCTACAACTATGAGGTGTCGGATTGAGGTATGGTAGCAAGAGCTGGGCTCATGTCTCCAAAAAATACATTTAGAAACGGGCCAATATACACAGAATCTATGCTCATCTGACACAGAGAAGACTACGCTGGCTCGGACATGTCACCCGGATGCCAGATGGAAGAATCCCTAAAGACATCCTATACGCTGACCTTGCGGGGGGAGTCAGACCCAAGGGCCGCTTATGACTAACCTACAGAGATGTCTGCAGGCGAGACATGAGAACCACAGGAATCAACGAAAATATGTGGGAGGAGATAGCCCAAGACCGGACAGCATGGAGACAGACTGTACGTGCTGGTACGAACCTCGCCGAGAGCAAAAGAAACGAGGCTGCCATAGTCAAGAGGAAGAAAAAGAAAGCTGCCCTGTCTGCTAGCCCTAAAACAGATGCACACAAAATGCATGAACTGTGGCAAACTATGCGGTTCCAGAATTGGCTTGATCAGTCACTCTAGACTCTGACCCGTCTCAAGATGAAACTAAAAGCATTCACTCATCAGGGCGCATCTATTGTCTTCCGAGACAGACGGAGCCATATGAGGTGTCGGAGAAATAACATATACAAAACTTTTACAAGACAGAAAGACAGACGGACAGAGCATTCTTTAATCTAGCTCGTATGTGCTTGGTTCTGTATAGGTCTGGGAATAAACTCATGTTACTTCTGTTTCTAATGTAACCAACGACAACAGATAAATACATAATCAAAGTATATTAACATTTATCTACAATGAGGGAGTGTTTGAACTCCGGACTATCGGGAGGACAGTCGGAAACGCATATCTTCTGACCAATCAGTCTTCCGTATTTGTGCTACTTAAAATGACAAGTTATTTACTGAATCTGAACAAATTTAGAAATTTCGCTTTTCTGGCTGATATTTACATGTCCACTATAACGAATAAATCTACAAGTCCTCAATACAGAATAAATCTACATGTCCTCAATACAGAATAAATCTACATGTCCTCAATACAGAATAAATCTACATGTCCTCAATACAGAATAAATCTACATGTCCTCAATACAGAAAAAATCTACATGTCCTCAATACAGAATAAATCTACATGTCCTCAATACAGAATAAATCTACATGTCCTCAATACATAATAAATCTACATGTCCTCAATACAGAATAAATCTACATGTCCTCAATACAGAAAAAATCTACATGTCCTCAATACAGAATAAATCTACATGTCCTCAATACAGAATAAATCTACATGTCCTCAATACAGAATAAATCTACATGTCCTCAATACAGAATAAATCTACATGTCCTCAATACAGAATAAATCTACATCTCCTCAATACAGAATAAATCTACATGTCCTCAATACAGAATAAATCTACATGTTCTCAATACAGAATAAATCTACATGTCCTCAATACAGAATAAATCTACATGTCCTCAATACAGAATAAATCCACATGTCCTCAATACAGAATAAATCTACATGTCCTCAATACAGAATAAATCCACATGTCCTCAATACAGAATAAATCTACATGTCCTCAATACAGAATAAATCTACATGTCCTCAAGACAGAAAAAATCTACTTGTCCTCAATACAGAATAAATCTACATGTCCTCAATACAGAATAAATCTACATGTCCTCAATACAGAATAAATCTGCATGTCCTCAATATAGAATAAATCTACATGTCATCAATACAGAATAAATCTACATGTCCTCATAACAGTGTCACGTATTACGAATTGAATTCTATATCTATTCTAATTTTAATTAGCTTGCCTAGGGGATCGTGACAATAGAAATAGCAGTTGTGTCACTGATCTTAAGTCTGAATTTAACCGAAGACTTACAATGAATAACAAAAAAAAATATATGACACAAGAAATCGGAAAGTAAAATATCAACTTCATGTTTAATCAAATATAAATCAAATAGTACTTTTAAATGAATCACATAAAGTTACAAGCAAGAAAAACAAACATTTACTCAATACAGAATTGATGGGTTGACCAAACCCTTTTACAAAAATGGCATGTAAAAATATTACAATTCAAGAGTTTTTAAAATATAACTACAAATACAAGCAAGGCCTTGAAAAAGAAAAATCTTAACTTACACTATCAATAGGTATACCACGCAGGGGTCACGCAATGTCTCCGCTATTCTGTCTCAGGGCTGTCTCCGTATGTCTTGTCCGTCAACGTTACACGGGCGGTCTTTATATAGTCTACCGCGCGTCGAGATCAAGACAAATCTAGTAGTTTCTAGAACAGAACAAGTCATCAACAAGACAGAGCTAGAACGCTCTCCAAAGAGACGGAAAAAAAATCACCCTCCTTTTAACCAGATACACACATAGGTCAAGGACCGGTCACACTGTCTGTGTTGCTTGACTCGCCGCCGCTAATAAAATAATAAAAAAAAACTTATTATCTTATCTTATCTTATATAATACAGACGTTACTTCAAAAAAGAAGATGATTACGTCCTACGTCCTATTACACAAGGGGCAGACAACCTACCCGTCTCTCGACCGCAACAGGTCAAGAAAAAAAAAACAATAGTAAATAGGTAACAATGCCTAGCTACGTAACAACAGAATAAATCTACATGTCCTCAATACAGAATAAATCTACATGTCCTCAATACAGAATAAATCTACTTGTCCTCAATACAGAATAAATCTACTTGTCCTCAATACAGAATAAATCTACATGTCCTCAATACAGAATAAATCTACATGTCCTCAATACAGAATAAATCTACATGTCCTCAATACAGAATAAATCTACTTGTCCTCAATACAGAATAAATCTACTTGTCCTCAATACAGAATAAATCTACATGTCCTCAATACAGAATAAATCTACATGTCCTCAATACAGAATAAATCTACACGTCCTCAATACAGAATAAATCCACATGTCCTCAATACGGAATAAATCTACATGTCCTCAATACAGAATAAATCTACATGTCATCAATACAGAATAAATCTACATGTCCTCAATACAGAATAAATCTGCATGTCCTCAATACAGAATAAATCTACATGTCATCAATACAGAATAAATCTACATGTCCTCAATACAAATAAATCTACATGTCCTCAATACAGAATAAATCTACATGTCCTCAATACAGAACAAATCTACATGTCCTCAATACATAATAAATCTACTTGTCCTCAATACAGAATAAATCTACATGTCCTCAATACAAATTAATCTACATGTCCTCAATACAGAATAATTCTACATGTCCTCAATACGGAATAAATCTACATGTCCTCATACAGAATAAATTTACTTGTCCTCAATACAGAATAAATCTACATGTCCTCAATACAAATAAATCTACATGTCCTCAATACAGAATAAATCTACATGTTCTCAATACAGAATAAATCTACATGTCCTCAATACAGAATAAATCTACATGTCCTCAATACAGAATAAATCTACATGTCATCAATACAGAATAAATCTACATGTCCTCAATACAGAATAAATCTACTTGTCCTCTATAAAGGATAAAACATGGGTGCCACTATCGAAGGCATTTAAGGCTCCTCGAATGCTCCCATCAAAGATGTCTCCGCTTCATAATGGATATACGCTGGCAAGACTGCATTACAAACAACTATGTTCTGCTGGAGGCCGGTGTGCTCAGTATAGAAGCACCAATTACCATTTGACAGCTGCTCTGGGTCGGACACGTATCCCGCATGGGAGACGACCTCATGCCAAAGGCGATCTTCTTTGGCGAGCTTAGAGGAGGACGACTTAACAGATGTATTTTCTATACAGATCAAACTCTGGCGCTAATTCGCCCTAAATGGCGTTGAGGAAAGAAGATGGCAGAAGTTGGCCTCTGAAAGAGACAATTGGAGGGAACTCACTAAGGCTGCGGAACATACATTTGAGACGCAAAGGAAAGCCCTTAATGAAGACAGGCTCAGAAGACGACAGCAAACTTATATAGACCGCCATGCACTACTACTGCAAATGCACAACATGGGGGAAAGTAGTAGTTTGCAACTGGGTTTGCTTAGTCATGTGAAACACTGCACTCATCTTTAGCCTTCGGAATCGAAGACATTGCTAATATTATTATAATTAATTAATATATATAGCCTAAACGTCCACTATCATGGACTGTTTAGCTATCAAGAAGAATAATTTATGTTGTCTGTTGGCTATAACGGAATAATTTAGCTATCAGCTAAAATTGATATATTAATATATTCTCTATAATGGATACAACCACTTTATTGGATTGATTCATATATATATCGTTTAAATCAGCTTAATGTAAACATCTATTTGTGAACTCATAAATCGGCTTATCTAAAATAAACTCCCACCACCCCAAAACACATTTGATACTACAAGCGGTCTGTGTATAGTCCCTCGCACATTCACTCTGACAGTGGGTTCTACTAAATGATAGATCTACGTCTTTAAAAGTGTTAGTTCTAGATCTAGAGAAAAGACAGTGATATAAACAGTGATATAGACAGCGAAATAGACAGTGATATAGACAGCGATATAGACAGCGATATAGACAGCGATATAAACAGTGATATAGACGTGATATAGACAGTGATATCGACATTAATATTAGATACACGAACACGTGTGAAATAATTATAGTCTTTGCTCTGTCGAGCAGGGGCGTAATTAGGAATTTGCCATCATTTGGGGGTCCGGGAGGCTTGGCCTCTTTAGAAGGCCCTGCATTTTGCGTAATATTTAATATTAAATGTAAAAAAAAACAACACTCATTAGGTGGCTTCCCTAAAGTGGGGGCCCGGAGGATTTTCAAATTCTTCCCCTCCCTCCCCACCCTAGCTACGCCTTTGCTGTCGAGGACAAAATAGATCTTTTTTTTATACTAACTATTAGTGTTGTTCGGCCTTGACTAAAAGGAAGCGGAAGTGTCAATACAATATGATGTAATGCACATTAAAATTATGTTCAGAGGAGAAACAAATGGAAATATGTTTTACAAATACGGAAGTCTTTTCTTTGTGCTATTTGTAAATGTTTTTTGTATACAGCATGCGGCCTTTTAGGGGAAATACCGAAAATAAAATACAAAGGTTTCATAGAAAGATTGCGATATTTCCCGAATCGATGCGTTAAGGGTGCGAATTGGAAAACCCAATCTTCAGCAAGCAACTAAGAGGTAAAAGGAGTCTGTGTACGAAATTTCATGTGAATCCGCTCCTCAGTTGCTGGGATCTCTTGATACATACATAAATGAAAGAATAAGTCAGTTGTATTTTGCGCTTGTAATATAGATTCTAATGAATTCATTTATATATCCAATATATTTACAATAATGATTTGACTCGAGAGTTTTAGAACAAAATGTTACAATCTGACTTTGCGTCTGTGTTTTAGCTTTGGGAGGCTATATGTGCTCAAAATGCGTTTTTTATGTTGCCTCCATAGCTGAGGGAGCCAGACAGCGCCTCTAGAGGACAAGGACAGAGGTCCGCCTCTGACTGTAGCAGAATTATGTGTGTCAGTCTCAGTAGAAACAGCGTCCTTGGCAACGCTTGCATTATGGGAAGTAACGTTTCCCGGTGTTGTCGCTACAACTTCGCTTCCAGCAGAGTCCGGATTTCGTTCATCGACAGAATGCGCCCGTGATAGCAGGAAGTGGAATGATTGGTGCATTGATAGACTCTAAATGCCTTGCGTTGTCATTGTAGGAATTCAGAGAAACTTTGCTAAGTGTAGTCTCCTTTACACTTTCTGGATGAGATACTTTCTCTTTTGAAGTATTGGCGTTAAGTGCCTCCGTGGGCGCTACTAAATGTCCAGTGGATACGCCCTCTACGTCTGAAATGGTCAGCACCTTGCTGCAGTACTTCAGGCGTAAGTTCTTGGGGACCGTCGCGAGCAGAAGCAGACGGTGTATGCATGAACGCGTTGCTATATTTAGCCTCCACGTGACTGTCCCCGTGGTCTTTGCCTAGGATGAAGTGTTCAAAGTCGTCCAGAAATTGGGTCACGTCAAGGTCATCTCGACCTTTAAGGACGACGCTGGCTTTCTCAATTAGCGGTTTGCTAAAGGCCATCAACTCTTCCTTGCATCTCCTGTGGTCCAGCCTCCTCTTGTCCTGACGCCATCGTAACCTGGGGGTCAAAGAAGAAGTGGAATGTATGCAGGCCATTGTAGTGCATAGAATTGTTTTTTTTTTCTTTTTTTTAATTAGTAGGCTTTAAAATTGTAACAAGACCAATTAGAATTGAAAAATAAAGAGAAGATGACACTAGAGAGTGGACAAGGGAAGGGAGGTAATTACACACTGTCACAGTAACAAAATATTAGAGAGAAAAAAAAACTTTTCAAATACACAATATTAAAGTGAGATGTAAAATGCATGCATGTTCCCTAAAAAAAATATTACTTAATGTAAGCTAGATTTAGATCTATTAAAAAAATAAACTTTTAGTTGTTTTTTCCTGTAGGCAAAGTAAGCAAAAGTATCACAGACTAATTCAAATGTGTATCTAAAAGTAAAAAAAAAATTGAACCGCACCAACCTATATGGTAGGCCAATCACACAATACTGCGTAATCGATATGTTTTTGTAGTATTAATACAGATATTATGGGATAGCTGATTATACACATAGAGAGAGAGAGAGACTTTTCTTTTTAAAAAATGTGAAGATATAAATCTTAATCGGCATGCCAGTCAAAACAATATTTAAAATTAAGTCATCAGAATTGTCCGAATATCAATGAAAGTCTGTGGTTTGAATACTGTTTTATTTTCTCTAATATTTAGTTACAGCGTTACGAAACTGACCTGGCCAGGGCCTTCACCGTGTGCTCACTACGTCGGACGAAGTCTGCTTGCTTCAGGAGGTCACGACCTAACTTTGTGTTCAGTGGTTTCTCTCGAGTGACCTTTTCGATTTGGTTCTGAAGACGCTCTTCCTCCTTGTGTTTGACTGAGTCAGCAGACGACTTCATACGAGCGACACTTCTGGAAGACATTAGTGGTAGTAACAATGAGTTTGCACCTTAACACAAAGACCCACAGACATGAGAGAATTAGATGCACAAACAAACAGAGTGATAGAAATGTCAAGTTGTGTCTTTATTTGATTGAACATATCTTTAATATTTACTATTTATATTATTAGTATTATTATCATTATTATTTGTATTATTATTATTATTATGTTAGAAATGAACGAGTATTCATTCTCTGGCACTGCCAGGGTCGACTTTCGCTAAGGAGAAACAAAATTCATCGTAGTCCACTGACGAATTTTCTGGTGATGTGGCAGGTCTGCAGTAGTACCGCCCTGTGGCAGGCAACGAGAATGTTCTTAGGAATGTTAAATGCCTTGAAGGTATCTGTGATGTCAGTTGTCATTATTATTATTATTATTATTATTTTATTACCTGTTCATCACCCATGATGCACTTTCAGGGACACCAAAAGAGCTGGAATCTTTTATGTAACTCCTCGACAGGAGAGCCCTTTGCAAGGCCTCAACCCGTGCTTTCTCTAACGCTAGACTGCTGTCCAGTCCAGGACTTCGCTCCCTTATTTTCTGATGAACAGAAATAGAAACAAAAGACACAATGAATGGTTGTTCTGGTCAAAGAGATGTAGAGAACTGAAGTTCTCAATGCTTTAAGCTCTACAGTTTCTGAAGGGTCGTCGATCATGTCTTCATTCTACCAGCAACTGGTAGACAAAAAAAACAGAAATGTTTTATTTAAGGAAGGGTTAGGGTGACCTCACCCCCCTCCCCTTTTTTTCCAATTTACGCTCAACAAAATGTGTATTTGTAATTTCGCTTAAATTTGTTTTTTTTGGGGGAGGGGGGCATGGGGAGTGGTTTACACTTCAAACTCCCCTGGCTACGTTTGTGGAATTCGTTGGCTGTAGTTTTGCTTTAGTTTCTTTTTTTTTTTCGGAAAAAAGATGGTGATTATTGGACCTCAAAAACCCTCTGGACTTAGGTGACTGTAGTTTGCTGTAGTGTGTCTTTTTTTTTTTGGGGGGGGGCGGTTGGGGGAGGGGGAAGGGAGATTGCATTTCGAAATTCTCAAAGACTTCGCTCATGAAATTTGTATTTGGGGCAGCGAGGGTGAGTTGTATGCCCCAAAATCCCTCCCCCCTGTCTACGCCCGACTTGTTCACAAACTGTCAATGATTTATTTTCGCATTACTATACTGCCAATGGTAGCTTTATACATTTACACACTACCGAATTTCATAATTATACACTGCCAATGATTTACAATGATTGTCATAATCTTCGATTAGGGCTAGAATCTTTCAAACCAACTTTGATTTAAACGTCAGCGAATATTCATATGTTGTTTATTACCAAGACAATGTGTTTTTTGTTTCAAAAATATTAGATCTATATGTATTTTATTAATCAATAATTTTTTAAAACGATATATGCTTGTTTCTAAGCCAAAAAAAAAAATACTCTGACCATTCTAATAGTTAATTTTTCCTGGGAAATAATTTTTTGATTTATTTTTATTTTTCATCTTCATCGATTGTTTTTTTTACCCTCAGTGATTGTTCTTATTTTTAATGATTATTCTTATCTTTAAGATTGTTCTTATTTTTAATGATTATTCTTATCTTCAAGATTGTTTTTATTTCGAAAGATTGTTCTTACCCTCAGTGATTGTCCTACTCTCCATTTCTCATAACTTTGATTCTTCTGGCATATCAGACTAGCGCGGTTGAAACTCTGACTCGTCTGCTGCAGAGCTCTGTCTTCTCTGGCATTGACCTCCCTTGTCTTCAGCCTCTCTTTCACTGCCAACTCGATGGCCATGCTACTGAAGTAGGAGTCGTGGTATAAATGACCCATGTCCATCCTGCTGTCCACTGTGGTAAGCCTAAATTAAGTGAGTCCGAATGACAATAGATATAAGTAACAGAAAAGGGTTGAACAGAACAAGTAAAGAAACACCCATGTGAAGTATCCGAAGGATCTACCTATGGGATATATTTGTAGCTAGCGATGCAGCTGGCAAGACTGGTTTTAATATTTTTAGAAATACTATCAGAAGCTATGAAGTACAGGCTATCAACAGCCCTCCATCAATTTAAAATAAACGTTACCCGCTTCATAATGCGCCCCCCGACACAAACACGCTCTCAGATTTTGGGCCCGTTCATTTTAATAGCACTTTTACTTACCGCCCCCCCCCCCCCGTCCCCGCCAACAGCAAAAAGTTGTTCATTCGTACACATTCCCATTCCCTCTTTTTACATTTCTCTTGGTATTTTGTTCTCTAAATAAAAAGAAATATCAATGGACCTCATTCACCAATCGTAAACAAACAACATTTAGCCACGTGATAATATTGATAAAACAATTGAAAAAAAAAACGTATCACGTGATAGCCTGTGTGGATTTACGTAATTTGTATAAAAGAAATAGAGAATCACATGGCTAAATGTTTTTTGGTTACGATTGGTGAATGAGGTCCATTCGATTTTATTAAAACTGTAATCGTCTATGTGACCCCTTTTGAATGTAGCGAAATGACAACAGATCTAGATTTATGATATTTTGTAAATGCTTGATATGTAGACTGCGGCCTATTTGGGAAATACCGAAAAAAAAAATACAAAGATTCGATAGATAGCTTGCGGTTTTTCGCGATTAGCTGTCCAGAGGTTGTGGTCCTGTCCAAAAAAATGTTCTTACTGAGCATCTAGGAAATTTCATGCGGATACGTGCGACAGTTTAAGAGATTTCTAGATCAATGAGTCAGTCAATGAGTCAGCCAATGAGTCAGTCAATGAGTCAGTCAATGAGTCAGTCAATGAGTCAGTCAATGAGTCAGTCAATGAGTCAGTCAATGAGTTAGTCAATGAGTCAGTCAATGAGTCAGTCAATGAGTCAGTCAATGAGTCAGTCAATAAGTTAGTCAATGAGTCAGTCAATGAGTCAGTCATTGAGTATGTCAATGAGTCAGTCAATGAGTCAGTCAATGAGTCAGTCAATGAGTCAGTCAATGAGTCAGTCAATGAGTCAGTCAATGAGTCAGTCAATGAGTCAGTCAATGAGTCAGTCAATGAGTCAGTCAATGAGTTAGTCAATGAGTCAGTGGTATTTGGTAAATATTTATAGCAGATTTTGTTAAAAAAACAAAACCGCTTGCATGCAGACTATACAAATAAAAATAATCACCTCCTTTCTTTCTGTTCAAGAAACAATGGAATGTACCAGACAGAGTGAGTTGATATAAGCTTTGTACAAAGTAGACGTTGCATTAGATTAAACTAGAACTTTGCGGGCGGCAAAAAATTAGTTTTTTTGAGATCTAAGCTTGACACACAGTCTGACGGACAGGCAGCACATACTAATAGCAGCGTCTCTCCATTCGGGGGCCGCTAAAAATTCATACAATCTAATCATTATAGTCTAATCTCTTTTTTTTTAAATATAGTTTCAGGCACCCCTGAGTCATTTTTATAAAAGAATGATTTTTTTTTGTAGAATAAATTATTGTGTAATTCGTTTCTTATTTTACCAATATTTTAAACATTTTAAATTATTATTAAGCCTATTATCTCATCATGGTTTCATGGTCTCGAGAATCAATCTTTTACACTAAACTACCTCTTGTAACCTTTTATTAACACCCTCTCCACCACCACCACTCACGACAAAGTGGGATCTTTTATACTGCTTTCGCCAGCGGCGTCTACGGCAAGAAGCGATTTAATAATTTTTTTGAAGAAGAGATTTCAATAAATCTCTGGCAATGCGATTTGATTCTTTTTTACGGTCAAATTTCTCTCATGTGACATACTGTTGTTAATTGATACGTCCAGCGAGTGAACATTAAATGCCGAGCACAAGACGTCTTGCTGAACACAGGATGATCCTATGACGATCAAATTCTCACAAGGAGGTTAAGCGGTAAAGCGCTTGGCTTCCGAACTGGGGGTCCGGGTGTTCGAATCCTGGTGAAGGCTGGGATTTTTAAATTTCGAAATCGTTGGGCGCCTCTGAGTCCACCCAGCTCTAATGAGAACCTGACAATGGTTGGTGAAAAGTAATGGCGTTGGTCGTTGTGCTGGCCACATGACACCCTCGTTCAATGTGGGCCACACTGACCAGATGAAACAAATGATGACCCATCACAAACGTACATGCTTTACCGTCTCGAATATCTCTGACATTTCAGTATTCATAATTATGCATAATTAAAGGCGTTTCCCACCAAAAACAAAAGGGACAAGAAGATAATTACTATCTACTAGGGGTGCACCGGATAGTACTTTTTGATATCCGGCCGGAGCCGGATATGACCGGATAGTAAAATTTGATATTCGGCCGGGGCCGGAGGGACTATCCGGTGCACCCCTACTATCTACGCGTATCCATGGGTTAGTCTAGCTGCGCACGCTGACTAGAAACTGAAACTCTACTTGATCTTTGGTTTTTCCTAGCCGATTCAGGCAATGAGTTCCAGACTCTAATGGTAGGCAAGTAGAAAAAAAAAAGAGCAAGACTAGGAAAAAGGAAAATATGCCTTCGTCTTTGAGTCCTTTTTATACTTTTGTAGCTGTTTTTGTTGTTGTTGTTGTTGTTTTTCAGTTATGTTTTAGTGTTTTAGGTATTAGTGCTACTGTCCTGGTGTGTCTGGGGGTTAGCGAGTGTAATAACTGTTACTCTAGTTCATTGTTTCTAAAACTGTGTTCCGAGAGACCCTAGTGTTCCGTGAGGTCTTAATAGGTGCTCAACGAACTACTGGAACAATTAACTAGTAGACCACCGCGTGAATAGATATTTCTACAAAAAAACAAACACACACAAAAAGAAAAAGCTTAGTGTTCCTCTAAATACTCTGAATGTGCGAAGTATACTGTTAAGGAAAAAATGCGGCAAACACTGTTTTAATCAATTGTGAACATTCAAAACACAAACTGCGTAACTTAGACAAGTTTTGCCTAATTCCCGCCGTTTAAGAGATAGATAGAGAAAGAGAGAGATAGAGAAAGAGAGAGATAGAGAAAGAGAGAGATAGAGAAAGAGAGAGATAGAGAGAGAGAGAGAGAAGAGAGAGATAGAGAAAGAGAGAGATAGAGAGAGAGAGAGATAGAGAGAGAGAGAGATAGAGAAAGAGAGAGATAGAGAGAGAAAGAGATAGAGAGAGAGAGATAGATAGAGAAAGAGAGAGATAGAGAGAGAAAGAGAGAGATAGATAGAGAAAGAGAGAGATAGAGAGAGAAAGAGAGAGATAGATAGAGAAAGAGAGAGATAGAGAGAGAAAGAGAGAGAGATAGATAGAGAAAGAGAGAGATAGAGAGAGAAAGAGATAGAGAGAGAGAGATAGATAGAGAAAGAGAGAGAAAGAGAGAGATAGAGAAAGAGAGAGAAAGAGAGAGAGATAGAGAGAGAAAGAGAGAGAAAGAGAGAGAGATAGATAGAGAAAGAGAGAGAGATAGATAGAGAAAGAGAGAGAAAGAGAGAGAGATAGAGAGAGAAAGAGAGAGAGCAAAAAAAAAAGAAAGAAATTGAGAGGTAAAAAAATGAGAGCAAATGAGCAAATAAAAGAAAGAAAGGAGGAAGACAAAGACAAAGAAAGTCATAGAAATAAAACACTATAATTATCCTGCAATTAATATTCTAATTGTGTCCTACCTTTTCTGTAACAAATACTGTAAGAGTTTTCGATGTTATTCTATTGGTATATCCATGGTGCCACAATAGAAATACAGAATGTATGATCTGCTTGTGAAAAACCAAACACTCATAAGATACTAAAAATGGTTGAATTCTAAAAACATCCAAGAAAAACAGGAGAAAGGGAAGTAATCGTAAAGCTAATTTTCTGTTGAATCGTCAACGCTAATGAAGGTTACACTTATTCCAGAGTTGTCACCCTTCTAGTGAAAAAAAAAAAGTCATTTGTTTGCCGCTAACACCAATACCTGACCACCCCCCTTCTTTCCCTCAGTTTCACACCACTGGAGAGTACAAACTTCTAATAAGTTCGGGATATCTATATATCTGAAATGTCAGGAATTCAATCAATACTAAACCGTCTCAAGAATTAATCTTCCACATAAAACATACCTCTTGTAATCTTAACCCTTTTATCAACACCCTCTTAACCTGACCCTCACCCCCACCACTCACGACAAAGATTTATTGATTAAAATCGATACGTCTACGGTGAACACACACACACACTGAGTGTTGTAAACGCTTGGGCAGTTTGTTTTGAGGCGAGAACAAAGATAACAAGACACTGTCCGCCTCAGTGGGAAACCACGCCCTCTTACTAATACTTCTCTTCGAACAGGACTTCAAAACTAAAAGTGACTTTTTTTTTTTTTAATGTGAACTAGTAAAATAAATAAAAAAATATTTTTTCTAGAAAGTTTATATTGAGTGAAATTGTATAAATTATTTTGAATTCATCATGTACCAAAGTTGTAATAGGTCTGGACTAAATAATAGATTCGTGCGATTGGAAATAGTTTTGTTTACTAATTGTTTTTGTTTATTATTCATTTTCGATGACTTCACGTGAATCAATTTAAAAAATTACCAATGAGTTAATCAGCTAGTGCAATTTGATTTTACTTTATATAGTAAAAATGGAGATAAACCCTATAATATTTGAGATAATAAACGGCATCTCCCTTCACTCTATATAAGTTTCGATATATATACACAACGAAATAATTTATTACCTATAATTAATTAACTAATTGGTTAATTTTTTAAATTGATTCACGTGAAGTCAGGAAAAAGGAAATAAATTTCAGCTTGATCCGAAATCGGGTGTCGGAGAAATAATGTGTGCAAACGTTTTGGCAAGACAGACAGACACACAGACAGACAGACGGAGAGAGTGAGTTGATATTCGCTTTGTAACAAGTAACCCAGTGATAAAAAAAAAAATCACATAAACCATTCGTCACCACCTTCACCTTTACCTATCCTTTAGTCTGTTGGACCGTTGGGGCACCACACAAGATTTGTCAACCGTCTTTCTCCATTCCTCTCTGTCTTTAGCCTTAGTTAGAACCTCTTTCAATGACAGGCCCCGTCCATTCTTTTATGTTCTCTTCCCATCGCTTTCTCTGTCTGCCTCTTCTTCTTTTTTCCTGGTACTGTTCCCTGAAGGAAGGTCTTTGCAAGCCGAAGACTTTGTAATATGGCCATAGAGCTTTACTTTCCGTTTAGTTAGCAGGTCGTCGTGGGTTCCAATCTCTTTAGTAACCCTGTCGCTGATCACTTCGTTTGTGATTTGGTCTTTAACCATGGAAGACCCACATTATCTTACAGTGGTTCTAAAATTATTTCCTTTGGTATATATAATATATATATAATATGTTGATAATTTAATATCAACATTAATTTTTAAGGTCACGTGACCTTGACCTACTTTTTCAATTTGTTCCACGGGTGACCCACTGGGTTATGTTGGTATTAATTACTATATTTTCATGAAAATAAAAAAAAATATTTTTAGAATGTTAGAAAATTTTATTTAAGAAACATGAAAACTTCTAAAACAATGTCTTTGCTCTGTATAACAGATATACTTTGCACTTCTCACAACTGTTGTTTGTCTTCATGCTACACAACTCGCAGCGCTGGCGAACTTCCGTTTTTATTGGGAAGTGGAAAAAGCCATCGGTTCTGACTTCTGGTTCAGGCATAGGTCTCAAGGCAGATTTCTTTCTTGATGGGCCTGCAGTTGCACCTTCTAAAGACGGTCTTCCTCGTTTTTTTTTTTTTTTGTGTATGCACATTTAAGGTCGTCAAAAAATCTGGTCTCATTTAAGCTATGTGTTTTCTTACAATAACCCTGTCATTTCTCATACCATTGGCCAGTTGCTGTATGAGCTGCAAGCGTGACAAGGGCCACCATACTTGAATTATTTTAAAGTTGAACATCTACCTAGTTGTAAATCTAACAACATTTGAGAACTCCTGTCTATCAAATACTATCAAAAGAGATATGTTTGAACAAACAAAATATTGTTTTTTAAATACCAAGGGGAAGGACGCCACATATACAGTCATATTTCTCAATACTGCAAGATTTATTTACCTTTTTATATCAAACAAAAATAATTAATTGCAAGTAGTATAGCTCCTCCTTCGTGATCGAAGATGAGCACATTTCTCATATCCTATGAACTCGAAGATGACTGTAAAGTCCAATCCTCACTTTAAAAAGCCTGCCGCATTCGTGGCATGGGTGGGTTTGGACAGCTGCAGATAGGCCTGCTTCTTCGCTCAGCTTTTTGTTGGTTCGGCGCTCTTTCACCCCTGGCCACTCTTCTTGCTTAAACGGAAACTCCGATGGTTTTTCAAATTTGAGTTATTGACATATTTAAATTCTGCGTAAAAAGTTGTAATAGTAAACATTTTACCATTTTTATTTAAATGCTTAGAAACATTTATATTTAATACATTAGTCAGTAAATTCTTGACATCTAAAAAAAAACGGGATTCTATGAGATTTTGTTTTAAGCTAGTTCATACGTCACTTCCCTCAACAATACTGAAAGAGAAACGAGATTTGACCAATCGTATCGCTTCATTCTTACAGTAGCTGTTAGGCTTAGTGACGGCCTAGTCCAGAGCTATGATACAGTTCTAAACTTATATATATATATATATATATATATATATATATATATATATATATATATATATATATATATATATATATATATATATATATATATATATATATATATATATACATGTATAGATAGATCTAAAAGCATTAGGATAATCAACTCGAGAAAAAGAGTAACATTTTTCATCTAAGCCTTTCTCTGTCCCAAGAAGTAAATAGATCGTGTGTCTGACTGATTTGAACAAACTGGTCAGTGTAAGGCTAGTCGAGACTACGTGTAGTGGGTCCTAACAAGACAACCAAGCGATAGTGTTTGTTGTGTGTTGAGTGATCTGGCGAGACAATACAGACCGCCGTGGTTAGTCAAGCATGTAAATCTACTTTTAATACGCATTTGTTTCTTTGCTTACAAGATCTAGATCTAACTGCATAGACCAAGATATATTTCTTTTACAAGAATGTAAACTTTGCTTTATGGTCTTCTGTTATACAATAAGTCAATAGATTAAAACACCTTTGTGACGTCACATAGAAACCCGGTGAAAGTCTGACTGTTTTGGATGCGCAGGAAAATTACGTAGGAAAAACATCAAATACTAAGTTATTATTGCAAAGAAAAAAAAAGGATCATATATTCATTATCTGTAAATCAAAACACATATTATATCAAAAATTGTCAAAACCATCGGAGTTTCCCTTTCAAAGTCTCGAGACTCTGATACTCCCAGCTTGACGCTATGAGGAGCGATCGAGAGCTAGTGCTTCCAATCCGTGAATGCCAATAACGCATTCCTTGAAGGGGCTCTTGAGAGCCAGAAATTAATTAATTACTGTTTGTTGTTTTTTTCAATGCTTCGTGCTTTGTTTGGGACAATGAGAAAAAATTGTCTAAAGTTTCAACTTGATCAGAGAATGGGAAGTAGGAAAAAAACGTTCTCTAAATTGTACCAGACAGACAGACAGACAAATATAAGCTTTGTAAAAAAGCAACAAAAAAATAGGTAGTGGAAGTGCTTTGGATTCAGATCTGATTCTAAAAATACTTCAATGACACAATGACGTCGATACAATAGATTAATGGACTAATTTGAATATAAAAATACTTTTTTTAAAAAGCAAAGCTAATATGAGAGAATGAAATGCATATATACTGCAATATTTATTAATACTGCAAGATATATTTCCCTTTTCTATTAGCCCCCCTCCCATTAATTTCAACTTATTAATTAACTAATTGGTTTAATGGACCTCATTCACCAATCGTAAACAAACAACATTTAGCCACGTTTGTATCACGTGACAGCCTTTATGGATTGCGTAGTTTGTATAGAAGAGATAGAAAATCACGTGGCTAAATGTTGTTTGTTTACGATTGGTGAATGAGGTCCATTGTATGATTGATTCATGTCTGTCATTGACGAATAATAATTGTGCAAACTTTCAACTTGATACGAGAACGGGAAGTGGCAGACAATACAACACGCGGGTAAAAGATTCTTGTCAGACAGAGTGAGTTGATAGAAACTTTGTCAACAGAACAACATTTAATATCTTTCAACTACAGCTTTCATCTCAATTAAGAACTATTAACATGGAAGATGTTTCTACACAATATTTAAAACCCTTTAAAATAATTTTCGCCCATTAACCAGAGTGACATCAGTTCTGGACGAAGAGGTCGGCTCCTCTCTATTAGGAATTTAAAAAAAAATAATGTTTTTAACATTCCTTTAGTTCACTGTCAGTCATGCTGTTTCAATGTCATTTGTCATCAATTAAAAGTCCATAGGTGCCCAATTGATTATACATTAATTATGAGTATGCTGTTAGTGTTTACATCAATATTATTATTGTCATAGTAGTTATGCTGAGGTAGACTATTGTAGTCAAACTGAATTTCAATTCGTTTGGACCAACAAAATAATCCTATCTTTCAAATGACTTATATTTTATAAACACTATTTAACTCTTCATTATTGTGTCTTTTTCTTTAGAGTGCTAAATAATTGCATTTTTAAATTTATTTTTCATTGTATCTGTCCGTGATGGTGAGATTCATAACAAACGAATATTCACATTTGAATCGAGTAACACCTTTAGTACAATCACTAAATTTAGAAGGCCTTTAGGATAGAGGACTCAAAAGTAAGGTAGCAATTATACATAGAACGCTGAACCATAATCTTTAAATACAAAAACAAAACCTAATAAAATACTTAGAAAGACACAAAGATAAAGGGACATTCCTTTTGTACAAATGCTCCTTCTTTCCTAGTGCCATTAGAACATGGAATGGGTTGCCTGAACCAGTCAGGAAAACAAATGACTTGGCAGAATTTAAGTCATTGGATAACATGAATGATTAGGTGCATGACGCGTAGGAAGTAATCATCTTCTTTTTTGAAGTAACGTCTGTATTTTATAAGATAAGATAATATGTAAAAAATCCCGAATAAATTTTGCTTTTTTTAAAATGGCATCATTAGTGTGAATATAATTGGGCTGGCAGTCATCTGTCACTTCAAGTAAGGCAATATCAAATTAATGGTGCCTCCCTGCCAGTTTGAGATTAGTACAGTATCAGATTTTGTTTATTAGTTTTCACATTGTCTAAGATATTAAAAAACATACATCGATAACATATTCTGACAATTAATCAATAACCTGACTGACTATGAAAACACCTGTTTTATAAAATACATGACCCTCATTCTTAAATTCAAAAAGTTGTCAGCCCTTATCTATTGCATTTTGGTAAGCACTGTTTGGTATGTTTAAGCTGTGAGTCTTCTAAAATCACTGGAACGTCATTAGTTACTAGACTAGTGTGTACAGACTGGGTTGACATTGTTATCATTAGAATATAGACAGAATTTGACAAATTAACTCTTTCTCTCCTAACTGACGATACCAGCGTTGATTCCACCAGAATGTGGTAAATAATTACGGAGAGAAGGAGTTAAGACATCGGAATGAGGACACGTACACGCACAGACACGCGTGTAAAGACATATACACAAATACAGTCACACACACGCGCAAATTTAGGCACAATTAAACACTGACACTTAAGTCAAGAACACACACACTCACACGCAGCTGTTTGTAATTTATTGGATGCATTGACAGGCTCTTTGCAAATCTCTTTGCTGGTTTTTAAGTGTTGACGCTCATGTACAATTCATCATGACCCTCCCCACCCCTCTGAGACTCTTTATTTAGACCGCAGATTCATGATAAAATTTATTATTTTAATTACAACACAAGAGACTGAACATTGTCAAAGAGGATGAGATGAATGACATAAATAGGAATCAAATCGGAGCATGGCTTTCCAGCAAAGAAAACTACCAATTATTAAGAGTAACAAAAATAAAATAAAACAAAAAACAAATAAAGACTACTTATCCATTGCATAGTAAACCAGTTACAAAGACTGAAAATTGAAAATACATATGTGTTTACTCTGTCTGTCTGTCTACTTGCCTGTCTGGTACAAATGTAGAACACCTTAGGTCTCCCACTTCTCAATCTCCGACTTCTCGGTTCAAGTTGAAACTTGGCACAACTCTACATTTTTCTTAACAAAACATGAATCAATCAAAATATTAACCAAAAAGCTAATTAAATAGTCGTAATTAATTAATTGTTGTATGATATCAAAAAAGGGAAATAAAGCTTAGAGTATTGAGATATATGGTTGTAAATGTGGAGTTCTTCTTGTTAGATAAGCTTTTTTTTTTTTTGCATTTTATTTTTAAATAAACCTGCAGACGAGTGTCTCTGTTATAAACATGCCCCATTTTTAAAACCAATATTTCAAAAGTTTGATCTACTTAGGATTATCATTGGTTCGGTTAGAGGGTCAACATGTCCTCCATTTTAAGGCTTTGTTCCAGCAGACATTGTCTTAAAGTGTGAAAATGTCTGTTGTTTACCTGGAATTTTATCTAATCATCAAATTCATCATTTCATAACTTCTGGGTTTAAACACAACCTCCCTCAACAATGAACTATTGTCAATGTCATGCATGCGGTACTCAAGGGGTGAGCATTGTAGGACAGAATGAGAATGTGCGTTTTTTTAATTATTTTTTTTTGGTGAATAGTTATGTTCTGTAAAAGCTTCTACTGAAAAAAAAAAGCTCCGCCCCTGACCACGCTGCCGCTGAGGTAACTCTTGACATCCTAGCAGGAGGAGCTAACATAAATACTTTTTGCCTGGGAGGGGGTTGATGAGTGTCCCAAAAAGAAAAACAGTTTTTAAAAAAATTGATATAGTTGTTTTGCAGTCATTGATTTGTTTCATAAATTGAGTTTACTTTGTTTATTTTAGTGTCCCCCCTTTCGAAAAACTGTAACCTCTTTTCTGTCCCCCTTCGATCTTGTAAGTGTCTGGTCTACACATATATAGTACAATATACTAATCAAAGAGATAATTATATGATCGAGTGGTTTGGAATTAGATTTTAATAGAGCTTTTAGTTGTTGTTGTTTTTTGAGATAATACAATGACAGAATAAAAGCAAATGTTGGTTTTTCTCTGACTATTGTGAGCACAGTGGCGTAGCTTGGGTGGGGGGAGGAGGGGGGGAAATTTGAAAATCCCCCCCGGGCCCCCTTCCCAAATGAGTGTTTTTTTACATTAAAAATTAAATATTACTCAAAATGCAGGTGCCCCCAAAGAGGTCAAGCCCCACAGGCCCCCAAACGATGGAAAATTCATAGCTACGCCCCTGTACAGTGAGCATGGTTCAGATTTCGAAATCCCCACCTCTTCCATCCGCAATAATCTTCACTTTGGAGCGACTGAAACTTACAAATAAAACACATAACAATGGAAGTCACAATGGGCTCAGTAAGGGAGTAACAAGTTTTAGCATTTGTCTAGTGCAGTGTTTCCCAAATTGTGTTACGCTGAATCCTAGTGTTCCGCGAAGCCTGAATAGGTGTTCCACGAACTACTGGAATATTTAATTAGTAAGCCGTCGCGTGTATGATATATTGAGATTGGCCAATCTGAACAACACGTATGCTCTCCTGACACAGAGAAGATTACGCTGGCTCGGACATGTCACCCGCATGCCAGATGGTAGAATCCCGAAAGATATCTTTTATGCTGAGCTTGTGGAAGGAGTCAGACCCAAGGGCCGCCAAGACTAACATATAGAGATGTCTGCAAGCGAGAAATGAGAGCCACAGGCATCAGCGAAAGTATGTGGGATAATATAGCCAAAGACCGGAGTGCATGGAGACAGACTGTGCGTGCGGGGACAACCCTCGCTGAGAACAAAAGAATTGAAGCGGCCTTAATCAAGAGGGAAAAAAAGAAAGCTGCCCTGTCCGCTAGTCCAGAATCAGAGGCATACACATGTATGAATTGTGGCAAAGTCTGCCGCTCTAGAATTGGCTTGATTAGCCACACCAGATTCTGCCCCGTCTCAAGATTAAACCGAAATCAGTGACTCATCTGGGCGCATCCATTGCCTTTCGAGACAAAAGGAGATATGAATATATTTTCGAGAGACACTCCCGTCCACAAATATCACAGGTTAAGGTGGCTCTCGCTTCGGTGGCAGAGGAGGTGGCCATTTTTCGTATTGTACGTCTTTCTTCCAGACCTGAGGCGCATGTTGATACAATTACTTCCAGAGCTGGGGTCCATGTTGATATAATTACTTCCAGAGCTTGGGCCCATGTTGATACAATTACTTCCAGAGCTGGGGCCCATGTTGATACAATTACTTCCAGAGCTGGGGCCCATGTTAATACAATTACTTCCAGAGCTGGGGCCCATTCTGATACATTTACTTCCAGAGCTGATGCCCATGTTGATACAATTACTGCCAAAGCTGGAGCCCATGGTGATACAATTACTTCCAGAGCTGGGGCCCATGCTGATACAATTACTTCCAGAGCTGGGGCCCATGCTAATACAATTACTTCCAGAGCTAGGGCCCATGCAGATAAAATTACTTCCAAAGCTGGGGCCTATGCTGATACAATTACGCCCAGAGCTGGGGCCCATGCAGATACAATTACTTCCAGAGCTGGGGCCCATGTTGACACAATTACTTCCAGAGCTGAGGCCCATGTTGATACAATTACTTCCAGAGCTGGGGCCCATGTGATACAATTACTTCCAAAGCTGGGGCCAATGTTGATACAATTACGTCCAGAGCTGGGGCCCATGCTAATACAATTACTTCCAGAGCTGAGGCCCATGTTGATACAATTACTTCCAGAGCTGGGGCCCATGTTGATACAATTACTTCCAAAGCTGGGGCCCATGCTGATACAATTACATCCAGAGCTCTGGCCCATGCTGATACAATTACTTCCAGAGCTGGGGCCCATGTTGATACAATTACTTCCAGAGCTGGGGCCCATGCTAATACAATTACTTCTAGAGCTGAGGCCCATGTTGATACAATTACTTCCAGAGCTGGGGCCCATGTTGATACAATTACTTCCAGAGCTGGGGCCTATGTTGATACAATTACTTCCAGAACTGAGGCCCATGTTGATACAATTACTTGCAGAGCTGGGGCCCATGTTGATACAATTACTTCCAGAGCTGAGGCCCATGTTGATATAATTTCTTCCGGAGCTTTGGCCCATGTTGATACAATTACTTCCAGAGCTGGGGCCCATGTGGATACAATTACTTGAGGCCCATGTGGATACAATAACTTCCAGAGCTATGGCCCATGTGGATACAATTACTTCCAGAGCTGGGGGCCCATGTTGATACAATTACTTCCAGAGCTGGGGCCCATGTGGATACAATTACTTCCAGATGGGGCCCATGTTTGTTCTCTGTTCTTAACATTCTTGGTACTTGTCTCTCTCCATCTAAATATATATATCTCCATCTATTTTGATTCATTGATTTATTTTCCTTTAATACGTTTTGATACGTTTTTTTCTACCACTCACCGTTCTCGGATCAAGTTGAAATTGTGCACAATTTTTATTAGTCGATAACTATATACGAATCAATCCAAAAATTAACCAGTTAGATAATAATTTAGTACTACTTAATTAATTTTGCTTTATATAACAGAAAGGAAGCTAAACCCTGTAATTTTAAGATAAATAGCAATACTTATTTCCTTTTAGATTTAGCTTTGGTTTAAAAAGTATTCTTTTTATATTGCTTGTTTACAATTAGTAATTTGTATTTGTTATTATTACTACTTTACTTTTTAGTCTTCTATCCCAAAGAGTCTCTTAAATAAGGAAATTATTTTTATGGTAATGGTGTTTCTCTAGTCCAAAGTAAATATTCGTTTGTTATTACTTCAAGGCTCGATTTTGCACACAGACACACTTATATTGAAATGCGTGAGTATAATTGACTCTCCGAGGCCGTTCTCTCTATTTATTTTGTTTATTCGTCGGAATGTTATGTCAATATATCTAGTCTTTGTTTGGTACACATTTTAAGATGGCATTCGTGATTTCAATGACGTCGTGTCATAATATATATGTCAGGCCTCTGTGTGACTGTCTTCTTCATGGGCTGTAAGTATGTAAAATTATGTTAATTGGTAACACGATCTCCCAAGATCCCCTGACAAGATCCACCGAGACACCTTCACAGAATTTCGCTAGAGCTAGTATAAGCAGAGCTTTATTTGGCTTGTACACTCTCCAGTAAAGGAATCATTAATGCCATTCGGATTGAGGTCAATTAATGCGTGATATTTTTAGTTTTGTGCTACTAAGATTTCATGGACTGTCTGAAACAGATATTGTGCTCATTCCTAAAAGGTGGAATCTGTATAACTGCGGACTTATCATTGAGTTGGTTCTTTGGTCTTTTTTTTTTTTTTTATGCACCACATTATTTCAGTTTCCAAAGACGCGCTCTGTAAACGTTATCGCTCCTTGTGATTTCACTTTGGTGTCTCTGTTGAAGCCTTTCCATTGTTGTTCCCCTGTATTGAGGAATAAGGCTTGGGACCTGGTGGTAGTCAAGCTCGATCTGAACGTAGACTGTTGGCTTTTTACGGGCCATACTTTGTCGTTGCGTTTGGGCCGTATTTGGCAGCGTGAGCCCGATTGTATTACTGGTATAGTGACTAAGGTGTGCCTTAATGTTAAGCCAGTAAATAATGCATTGTTGCCTGAAATTGTACTTCATATGTAATATTCACTTTTTTGTGCTCTAATGGCTGTGTATGGACTAGATGATTCATATCATATCATTAACCATATGTTACGCTACTGCCTGTTGCTAAATAATGTACGTTAGCCCATGGGCATTACTTGTTTGGCTTAATTAACGTAGGCCTACTCAATCTACTGAGTTGATAGACTGCCAGGAGTGCCCGGGCAGACAAGCCAAGGTAATAACACAAACCCCAACAGAGACTACTGCTTTAAGCCATTCTTTTAGGTTATAATCTTGTAATGTTAGAAAGTGATACCAAGAAAGAGACTGCGTGCACTGCCGACTAGATCTAGTGTCACTCTAGAAGATAGACTATACAAGACATTTTTTTTAGGCTAACACAATTCTAGAACTGATCTCAAAGGATCATAATATTATCATAGGATGCAGAAACGTTTCGTGTCACGTGAGCGTTCTTAAAAATCTTCAGACTAGCTTCCTAAAAAAATAAAAATTAAATTAATTTTTAAACAAAACTGTGAGCAGTGATAGAATCCAAGATCGTCATCTCAACGGACCAATGCAAAACGTTAATCTTGATACATAGCCCGTCAACTTTCCCAATGTGGCTCACATTGTGGTTTCTGTGTGGTTTTAGCTCTACGCGGCTAGTCTTTCTAAACGTCTGTATTGCTTTCAGCAATAAATGAAAAGTGCCCGACCCGTCGTAATTTGGACATTTATTTTTTACATCCCTTTGTAGGGGGCTCCTGGGCGTTAGCCCCGCCTGCATTCTCCTAAATCCGGCCCTGCGTCCAGACATACACAAACACACACACAATATTTAACGTTTTACTCCGTAATTATTTACCATTGTGGTGGAATCAACGCTGGTATCGTCAGTTAGGAGAGAAAGAGTTAAACCTCCCGCTACCGCTTAAGTGTTATTAAAATTAAGTATTGCTTGAATTCAACTCTCGGTGTGTACATACACAAAGAAATATAGAAATCTAATTTATGTGACAGTTCTATGACGACAGACCATATTAAATGGCGTCACTCAACGCGAGGTTAAGTTCCACTCCGAAATTAACACAAGGAACAAAGCAGACGTTATGTCATAGGCGCGCAAAACACACACACACACACACACAAAGTGAAAGTTTTGACCTTAACAGGGCAAACTTGTTATCAGAGAAAGCGAAAATCTTTGACAAAATGAAAGCGAATCAATACTTGTCAGAGCAAGCCATGTGATAACAGGTGCAGAGGTCCCTTACCAATTTTGTAACAAAAGCATTGCTTCTAACCATTTGCTAACAAAAACTCAGTGGTTCCATATCAATTTGAAAAAGCGCGCATTGGTTCCCACCATTCGCTAACAAATTTAGTGGTTCCTAAACTTGTTCTTACAACAGCAGTGATTCTTAACCATTTGCTAATAAACGCAGTGGTCTTACTAACAGACGCAGTGTTACCTTACCAATTTTGTATCGGGCACTTTTTTACCTATCTATTTGATATACCAGCTCATTGATTCCTTAAATTAGCTCGGATCATCGGAATGTTAAGATCTATAACTAGATTCTGTTTTCGATGATATTCTTTGTAATTTTGTAGTTGAATATTTTCATTACTTCTCCTCTTAGCTCTGCCTGTTGTTACTTTTGGGGCAAAGGTCACCAACCAGCTTCCTCCAGGCGTCTCGGTTCTGGGCGAGTCTCTCCAACTGTCTCCACGTCTTGCCAATCTGCATCCAAATCGCGTGTTTGGGTATAACCGTGGAGGTTTGGATACAGTTTTCCTTCTCCTAAATGTGTAGCTAATCAATGATAACAAGCCCCTCCTGCCCGAAGCCTTCTGTTTTAGGCGTCGCCTTTGCCCCTTCTCCTGTTAGTGATAACAGTTCCACTGGACCCAATATCTGAACCACACGTGAAGGCCAGGTGTTGGACTGGTTATCAAAGGATATGTGAGACGCAATCATTTTATAGGTAAAGGGGCACTTGAAACCCTTACCATTTATGACGAGAAAAACCTTGCGAAATTTAACCCCTCTTTAAATCTTTTCCTTCTTGAAACTGTCAGGTAGAGTTGAGCCTTCAGCTCTTGGAACTATAAGCCAGCAAAAGTGAACAAGAGCTCCCTCTCACCGGCCTGAATGAGAACAGTGTGCACTGTTCTGTCTGGCGGGTTGGTCAGAGTCACGGCAAGAGGCCGCGTACACTAAGACCCCCGCTATTTTCCTTTATTATTACATTGTTATTACATTGCATCCCTAAACGACTCCTGTATGGCCAATTAAGGGAAGGAAAGCGCTCTAAAGGCGGACAAAGAAAACGTTTTAGGGACACCCTCAATGCTTCCATGAAAGCCTTCAGCATAGACCCAGACACTTGGCAGACAGAGGCATCATGGCGTCGCGCTGTGAAAACTGGCGCACAGGTTGCTGAAGAAAAGAGAACAACGCTGACAGAAGAAAAACGCCAGAGAAGAAAAGCAAGGCCAATGACACAAGCTCCAGCTGGAATAACCTGCCCAGTGTGCAGCCGAACATTCCGGGCTCACATAGGTCTTATACTTAGGTCTAAGGAGATCAGTCCACCCAGTACCACGAGGTCAGGACCGTGGTGGCAGAGTGGTAAAGAACTTGGCTTTTGAACCAAGTGGTCTTGGGTTCAAATCTTGGTAAAAGATGGCAATTTTTATTTTGGGATTTTTAGGACACCCTGGAGTCCACCCAACTGTAATAGGTACCTGACATTAGTTGGTTGTGTTGGCTACATGACACCAGTGAAACAAATGACCATTACATTATTTGACCTATAAGTGACAAGGTCTGAAAGGGGTAGTTTACTTTCTTACTACTGCTAGGAAGGAGTGTGTAAAGACAGTCCAGCATCAGACAAAACAAATAAATGGATATTGCCAAAGTAAACAAAACAGATGTACAATGTGTCATAAGAATCTGTAATTTTTGTATTGACAACAGAAGTTTGTTTTGTACTTGACAAATAGGAAACCTAAATTTAATTTTGTTATTCCTTCTTGAGGGAGATAATTGTTCTAACACTAGACGCATGGTTATTTACATTACATATACATTAAAAATGTATCCAACACATTGTTCATCTCACACATCCTCAAACCCCCTGTACCACTAGTAAAAGTAAATATGATCATCAAAAACAAAGATAAATGTTTCTTGTAATACATGAATTGATGTTTTAGTTAAACATTAACTGCTGGATAAAAATAGAAATGACATTTTCAAGTTGGTCACATGATTTCTACATGTTTTGAGAAATGACTTGTTGCTACAAAGGCGGACACCACATTGTTCCAAAAGTGTCGGGTTTATCCATACAAGGAACATCAATAAGCCAGGGGCGATCTGAAACATAATGCAAAGAAATTTGTTAGTGAAATACTCATTACATTAGCATGATTTAAGCCAATTATAATATATGATCTGCAAACCACATCTGACTATTTGAGTTTTCAAAACTTCTACTAATACAGCATAATCAAACTGCAGAGGATCAGTTCTAATAGGCTCAACCTTTTTTTCCATATGTTCTCTGAATAATATAAAGGACCATTATGGTTTATAAAATGTACTGATCCAATAGGCTAGTGCGTACAAGTTAGCGACAGTTGAGAATTTATTTAGTGACATGACAGTAGGTTAAAAACTCCTAAACTACTAAAACTAAAAAACTTAAAGCGCACTAGCTAGGAGACAGATGTAACGGACAACAGAAGCTTGAGACTGCATAGTGTAAAGAAAGACCTGCTTATTTCCAGTGGACTTCGACCCAACATCAGACTGTGATTAAACATTCCAAGGTGAAAACAAGAAGGATTCTACACTTGTGTTCTTTAGTTAGCATTCATCTAAACTAGATCTAAATATTCTATAAAACTTTAACATACATAGAGTCTACAATGAGACTTATAATTTCAAAGTTCAACTTTCTGTGATTCTTAATGTGTTCTTGAGTTGGTATTTCTCTAAACTATATCTACATATTCTATTAACTTTCTGCAGGCTATGGAGCCTACATCGACTTTCTTGGCTCTTACACAGTCAAAATCTTTAGACCATGTGGTAGTGTTTGCAGTTTTGATGCGGAGACCATGGCAGTCTGTGAAGTCTCAAAAGTCATTGACTCTCAACTCGGCGAGGGACATTTGAGGGCAACACAGATTGTTGTGGTCACTGACTCAAAATCTGTACTACAGGCTTTGCAAAGCCCCGGACCATGGCCCCCCAATATCAACACTGTCATCATGGCTTCACATAACATTAAACAACGCTATGGCACCCCTGTAATAATGTAGTGGGTACCGAGTCACATAGGTGTGACTGGCAACACAATTGCAGACTCTTTGGCCCACCAGGGTGTGCAAATTCCACCCACTGATCAGGCTGTAAGCTTTCATCAAGCCCTGGCTATAATACAAAAAACAGAAATGGAAAAGTGTTTGAGTGCTGGGACAAGCCCCAAAAAGCCTGTGGAGTCTGGGAGCGCATGAGGCGCCCTGACCGCACTTCCCCGTGGTGGAGGCTGTCCAGGCCTGAGCAAGCTATTATAGCACAGTGCAGGACAGGCCACTGTCCTGTTGGCTCATATTTCTCGCGGCTATGGCCAAATTTTGATTCACGGTGCCCCCGCTGCGGGGAAGAAGAGGAAACCGTGCCTCATATTCTGTTTGACTGCCCCAGACTTGCTGATCTCCGTCTCGACAGGTCTGGGAAACCCAAAATTTTCAACCTGTATGGCGACATTTATGCACTACGCAAGACAGCAGGGTTTCTGTCCAGGGCTTTTGCAAGAGAGGATTTGAGCCTCTCAAGCCCTCACTCTAATGGAGTTTGATGATGATGATTAACTTTCTGTAGTAAATCTTTCAAAACAATGAATCATCTGTTGACTTTCATGAACACACTTTTCTTTCCCAGTTTGCATTTCATAATATATTTGTTGCTTATCATATAATAATAATAAGTTTATTCACCCCCTTCCCTCCCTATGTTTAACCCTTTATTAAGTTGCTATATTTAACATTTCATTTACTTACCTCCCTTTTGGTAAGTCTGAGCTGGAAGATCATAAGGTAGTGGGAAAACAGGACTAGTCCCGACAACTTCCTCTAGACAACTGCTTACATTAAATGAATTTTTACAGCCCTGAAAATTCACATATACACACTTACAATGTAGTTCTACACCAGTGTTGGGCAGACTTTTTTAGGAGAGAGCCAAAATACTAAAAAGAAATATTTTGGCAGGCTATTAAATTTTTGTTAAATTTGAGAAACATTAAGCTAATACAATGTATGAATTCAAGATGTGAGTGTTTTGATAACTGTTTGTTATAATTTGGTTAAAATTATGAAGTAGTTATTGGATTGGACTGATGTGTGGCAGTTGAAGAAACATAACAGTCAATATTTTCCAAAAAAAAAAATAATCTCATAGTCATTAGAGCAGGATGGACATATGTCTACGTCTAAATTCAAATTTGAGATATGTAATTTTGAATGGTTAACACACAAGCTACTACCTGCATTAGGTTGTGTATAGATGCTAGCAGAATTTTAAAAAAAAAAACGTTCCAAAAAGAAAGGCTCATCAAGTCTCCTTTAGAATGAGAACAAGAGTGTAATGACTCTTTTTTTTTTTTTTAGTGAGAACTGGATGTGTGTCACTTTCTAATTTTTTTTCTAGGAGTTTTTTAAAATGAACATGCCCATATCCCCAGTGTATAGGACCCACCTGGGAAATCAAGTATTTTTTAAACTTTTTAAAATATTTTTGAGATATTAAAAATATATATTTTTTAATAGACATATTGCTCTATTTTTTTCTTTGCTTCGGATATGGGAAGGATTTTTCAAACCTGAAACAGGAGCTTTTGTTAAATACTTTTCAGAAAGATAGTCTGAACATTTTTAAGAACAAAGATGTTAAGGATTTTTAAACCAGAAATCAGAGCTAATGGGTAAAGCGCCTTATCACTTCTGTCACCATTGCCACAAAGCCACCTTCTGCCAGCCCAACCCTATCTCAATATTATCAAAATTTGGAGTAAAAAGCTGAAATCTAGATCACTACAATATAATGTATTAAACTTACAAAACACTGAGGCAAGAACAGAACACCAAGTTCATAAGATCTGATCATCAGCTGGCTTTTATCTTTCTCTAATGAACCCCACGCAGCTTTGGAGAGGTTGGCACTGACAAGGAAATAGGACAATTATTACAAACTAGATTCAGATAATATATGGTGGCTTTACAAAGGTTAGGTTGGTAAGAATAAATTTAAATCTCTTGGAGATTAAGGCCTTGAAAGTAAGTTCAACTGTTTCTTTTGCTTGATTAAAACAAATCATGGACACACACAATGACAAAATCCTTTAACTTTCATTAAATGTTAAACATTATTGACAAATGAAACAATCTTAAATCTCTTATGAAAGAAAAAAAAAAAGCTGTGTCCAACAAGATTCCAACTAAAGACTTGTTTCCAAAGCCAAGCCAAAAAGTCACCTAGTTTCATAATCTATATGTGAAAAGAATATTATGTTTAACTGTGCTTACCTGGTGACCATAAACCAAGCAGCTTGAGAACCATCAGGTGAGACACGGGCATATGTCTTGATATGAGGCACCGCTCTGGACCTACCTCTACCTTCTGAGACCCACTGGCTGAAAAAAAGTTTAAAAACCTCAGTCCAAGTAATCAAATAAATAAAACTAATTAATAGCCTTCCACCCACTGCACACAGTTGTTGATTTGAGAAATCAGAGATGTTGATTAGAGGAAACAATACGAATATGCATCCACCGTTTGGGACCCCTCAACTCAAGAAAACATTAAGAAACTGGAACAAACACAAAATAGAGCAGTGAGATTCATAACAAACGAATATTCACATTTGACTAGAGTAACACCATTAGTAAAATCACTAAATTTAGGAAGCCTTCAGGACAGAAGACTCAAAAGTAAAGTAGCAATTATACAAAAAACACTGAACCATAATCTTCAAATACAAAAACAAAATTTAATAAAATACTCTGAAAGACACAAAAATAAAGGCACATTCCTCGTCCCATATGCTAGGACACATTTGTACAAATACTCCTTCTTCCCTAGTGCTATTAGAGCATGGAATGGGTTGCCTGAGCTAGCCAGAAAAACCAGTGACTTGGCAGAATTTAAGTCATTGGTTAATATGCATGACTAAATGCATGACGCGTAGGACGTAATCATCTTCTTTTTTGAAGTAACGTCTGTATTATATAAAATAAGTAAGATAAGATAAGATAAGATAAACATCCAAATTAAAAGCCAAAAACATTACTGCAGTACTCAATTCATATTTCTTCTTATCTAAGCCCTTTATGTAGTTTCATTGATGGTCCCAGTACAAATTAATATGATTTATAGGGGAACTCTCTATTTCCTGCAAGGATATCCATGTATAAATTCTAAAAATAATTCATTTAATGGAGAAAAAAAAAATTACCCGAAGATAAAAAAAAAAAGGCCATCTTTTGTCACATATTAGAATTAATCAGAAATTTCTTGATTCATATTCCTCCCACTCAAGCACCCTAACTTCAATTAATTAATAATTATATTCACAAGCAAAGCTTTTAGCAAATTAAAAACAATTTCAGGGGGTAATTCCATCCTCTTCCATAGGCATGACTGAATGCATGATGCGTAGGACGTAATTATCTTCTTTTTTGAAGTAACGTCTGTATTATATAAGAAAAGATAAGAAAAAATAGTGAAAAAAATGTTTATCATGTACCTGAAAAACTGTACAAGCCACGGCTGTTTGGAGGCAGTCTTAATGCTGTAAGGTACACAACCACCACCGTTGTAGCCTTCCAGACTAAGCCGGATGTTGTCTAGTGAAGGAAATATCTGAAAACATTCAGAATGAATGCTTTAAAAGTGAAAACTAATTAAGCAAACAAATTAAAATCTATCAACTTAAAGCAAAGTAGATATAAAGCAAAAAGTGTTGTTTTTTTTTTTTTTTTCAGGAGAAAGGGAGACACACTAGCAAAAGAAACAGCTGGTAACAAGGAATGGGCAGGCCTTATGCTGGAGAAGCAAATCACAATCAACAGTGAAATGGAGGAAATTTGCTTGTAGTTTACTTTGATGCCACCTTGGTCTGACTCAAGTCCTGGAGAAGTTTAACAAACTGTTACCCTTTAGTAAATATTTAATACATTAAGATGTATATCCCATCAGTAAGAAAGGTTTAGAGATAAAAATATATTCATTAAATTTATAAAAAAATGCAAGAATAATGTAACTATTTCAAAAGAAAAATATGTTTTTGTTTTTTATAGTTAAAACAAATTTAAGTTTTGAAGATGTTTTTGACAGAGTTTACTTACAAGATTTAGTTTTGACGGCAATAACGTTCCATTTTGTTCACTCTTACATACTGAGATAGACTGACCCCACTCATTCAAAAGCCAAGCCTCCTTGTTGGGTCCTAAAGAGCCAATGCTTGAGAACTGACCTATCACTGGCCAGTTTTTGACTAGCCCAGAATCTGGTCCTCTCTCTGACAAAACCTACACACACAAAAAAAGAAGGTAAATGATTAATTTCTGTAAATACAAAATTTTTCCCTTTTTTTTAATAGGAAGACAAATCATAAATAAAGTGGGTTTTTTTCAGGAGAAAGGGAGACACACTAGCAAAAGAAACAGCTGGTAACAAGGAATGGGCAGGCCTTATGCTGGAGAAGCAAATCACAATCAACAGTGAAATGGAGAAAATTTGCTTGTAGTTTACTTTGATGCCACCTTGGTCTGACTCAAGTCTTGGAGAAGTTTAACAATTAGAAAATCCTAAAAAAAGACTAAATTACATCACTTCCTTCTGTTGATTCAGCAATGCTGTAAGACAGCGTTTCCCAAACTGTGTTCCATGGAACCTTAGTGTTCCGTGAGGCCTGAATAGGTGTCCCATGAACTACTGGAATAATAAACTAGTAGGCAACCACGTCAATTGATCTCTCGAAAAAATAACAAAAGTGTTCTGATAAATACTAATAATATGCGAATTGTTTTGTTCTGGAAAAAGTTTGGGAAACACTACTGTACGACATGGTACTGTATGACATGGTACTATACGACATGCAGCTGTATGACATGGTACTGTATGACATGGTATGTAAAACATGGTGCTGTATGACATGGTACTGTACGACATGGTACTACATGTTTTCAGCCTTAAGAAACTAAAAAAAAGGGGGAGGTAGGGGGAGTTCCAGGAAATATAAAGGTGTAAAGAGCACAAATATAAAGGTGTAAAGAGCACAAATATAAAGGTGTAAAGAGCACAAATATAAATGAATGACCAGAACATAAGGACATGTTTGAACAATATGGAAGCATAGATTTGATTAGAAAAATATGAAAAGATTCAAACACATTTCTTCTTTAAGCTCACTCAGTCTCATTAATAAGAATAAAGAATTCTTTTAGATGTATGGGTCAAACTTTGAAACATTATATATTTGTTTTTAAACTTGTTGATGATAGATGAAGACAGATAACAGACAAGTCAAAGTTTAATGTAATCAGAGCATCAATGTTTCACTTTACCTTTTTCAGTTTTAAGTGTCCCCAGTTGTGTTTGTTGTTTAGAGTGTGTCTTCCTGGTACAGAGCCAATGATGTAGACGCTGTGAATCATAGCATTATGCAAAAGTGGTTACAACTATGGGCCTCAGCAAGAACATGCAGGTTTCATAGGGATAAAATGTCACACTAGGATATTAAACCACAGAAAAGGTCCAAAACACATTTTAAAAAAAATAAAAACCTCTTGTTGAGCTACAAGAATTAAAATAGTTTTATTCAGTGTGTAGTAAATCTTGAACCAAAATGAGTTGCTACATTTAGACAGGAAACGATGACAAGTTCTGGTTAGAGCAGTGTTCTCCAAACTGTGTTCCCTGAGGCCTGAATAGGTTTTTCACAAACTTCTGGAATAATTAACTTGTAGGCCATGAGATAAATTAATCTCTCTAAAAAAAATAAGCAAAGTGTTGCATTAGATACTCAGATTGTGCAAAGTGTTCTGTTAAGGACAAAGTTTGGGAAACACTGAGAGTAACCCTAAAAACAGAATAGAATAGAACAAGAAGACATATTTCCTTACACAGAAAAACATTGTAAGATGCTAAAAGAAGACCCGTTCAAGTTTCTTAATGTGCGTCTTGAAAGTTCAAACAGATGTGAGAACGGGCATAAGCTTTAAGTCTTCTTTGTATCACAACAGAATTAAGACTATTTATGAAGACTATGAAGGACCCTGTCAAGTCCTACAAGCTGGGTCACAAGTGCTGCATATAAAATCATCCACTAATGGAAGAAGGGTTCATTTCCTTAAATAAGAACTATCATTCTCACTGCAACAGATAGCAGAATTATTTTATAAGGATCTTTGAAGTGGACACCCAGTACCCTTCTCAATTGGACCACAAGAAAAGCTCCACTTTTTTTTTTAAAGACTAGGACATGATGGCCAAGGGCTTTAAGTTCAAATACCTTATACCTTTGGAAGCTGGGGTAATGAACAGACTTTTCTTCCTACCTCCAAGTACATCGAGTATTAATTCATTCCTGACATCTATGAGCTGACTGCTTAACTCCCTTGTTGAAAAGCAGATAAAGGGAAAATAAACTTCCTTTGCAAAAATGACTTGTCTCAATAAACCAAGGGTAATGAGAAATTCAATATTACTTTGGCTTTAAAAATAATACATTTCTTGCTGGTAAAAAAAAAAAATACTTCCTAAAGAAATAAAACTGAAAGACTTTGGTCATGTGTTATGCGTTCTGGGTTGTCATCTTAATGGTCATTTTCCCGTGTCATCCTACAGGAGGTCTGGGCTAGGATGTAATAATCTTCAATTCTTAAGAAACTGTCAAATAAACAAACATAACATAAAAGATGTGAGAGATGTACATCATTGTCATCTTTGTGTTCCTCATGGAACTTTAATAGCTTCCTAGTTCTTTCCTGTCATCTCGGCCTATCTAGTACACTGCGTCGCAATGTTCTTTTTGGTCTTGAGAGGAGTGGAAGATAAGGTTAAGGAGTGAAAAGCTTATAAAGTGTAACACTTACTTTGCTGAGGACAAGTCATGTGATTGAATGTGTTTCTCCCAAGGTGTCAGTTTAATTGATCTGTAGGCTGCGATATATTGCAACAAGTCAGCCTTGAACCCTGTTGTGGAATCTCCTTTGTCTGATGAATTCTTCAAAGGTGGAAATAATGGGCTGATCCAAACTCTGATAATTTTTTATAAGAACTCTATTAATTATAAATTTAAAAATAATTTACAGAAATAAAATTATAAATAAAAAATATAAGGTTTTTGAATTAACCTATTGGCAGTATGATAGATTTAAATTTTAAACTGAAACTGCATTACTCCATTTGCCTATTAATCATGAAAACCTTATTATCATTTGATACCACCACCTCATTCAAGTACAATTTATTTCCCTTGTTTGAGATACCAAACAAAATAATTAATAACCAATGGTTAATCAACTACTTGGTTAATTTTTTATTGATAAAAGAAATAATTGTACACAATTTCAGCTTGATCTGAGATTGGGTGTGGGAGAATGTCGCAGTTATCTATGTAACTGTATAGTAGAATTATTTCTCTATTTGATAGTGCGGCGTTGTTCACTATATTGATGACGTCATTACACTATTTCTTGTGTAGACTAGGAGAAGGAAATTTTATTGCTTGTCACAACTTCGAGTGACGTAAAATTAGTGTGTGTGTGTGATTTGCGTCATTTATCGTCAAGTTCAGTCTCTCCATCTTGTGCTGTATAGAGGCAAGACATGTTTTGAGAGCTCTTGAATTTCTCCTTGGTTATTGTTACTGGATAGCCTTAACGTTTGCCTTGGACATTTTCTTGTTGGATTATCTTGACCCCTGTTTAGGGGTTTTAGCGACAAGTCTAGGTTTTGGTCGCAGTCTCAGTCAAGACTCTATTTCAAGTTTTTGGCGTCAAGTCTAAGTAGTAATCTTAGCTTGGTGTCAAGTCTATGTGTAAGACTCAGTGTCAAGTCTTGGTGTCAAGACTTGTTATCCAGTCTCACCAATATACAACTCTAGGTCTACAGTCTACAGGACTGAGGTCTTCACCTCACTAATGTCAATTAGTCGTTTGGTGTTCAAGTTGACTTTTTCATGAGTCTGAGGTTCAAGATTCCAGATTGCGGGTTGCCTTGGTCAGACCTGATGTTGCAGTGTGAATTGTGAACTTTTTGGAATTATCGTCAGTGAACAATATTGGATTACAGACTATATCTATGTGAATTCCCAGTTGTTGCGTTGAAGGAATGTTTGAACAACTTATGATGAATATGTTGAGGTAATGATATTATTCAAATAATTGATCATTGATATATCACAAAGAAAATAACTATATCATATTGGAGTAGAGATATTATGCATATATTTATGGATATTGATATTACTGTTATCATTCATCATACATCAGTTCATTTGTAAATATATCACTTTAATAAATGTTTATTGTTATTTAACATTACACACTGAGTTTATTAATTTAGTACAACTATATGTGTGTGGTGTGCTTGTCAGGCTGAACTTGGACCAAAATATTATAAGTTCAGAAAAGAATAACAATAACACACATTGAATTAAAACTATGATAGATACAATAAAACACAAGAACCTGACATTTATTTTGGGGGCTCGTCTAAAAAGTTAATCTCAGTCATAGTTTGTAAATTATTTGCTAAGTTTATTGTTTAGATTTGTGTACTTGTAAAAGTATATTTTCAGATTCTAGACACCTGTTTGTGTCACAGTACCATGTGATTGTACCTTATTACTCAAGAAAAGCACTGTATTAATTTTTTTTTGTGTGAGACTTTAATGGTGCCATTATATCGCCATTGCTAACATTGTATCTTATATATAATATTTTTTAAATTTATACTAATAAGATATAATTTTGTTACATGCCAAACTGATTGGTGTCGGACTTAAATTGGAGCTGTGATCTGTTTGTTGGGATTCTCAAGTTGTCCTGGTGTACCTGGCTGTACCTTGTCATCACTACTCTATCTTCCTGGTGCTGAGGCAGATTCTATCTTCGCAGGAGAAAGCACAGCTAAGTGTATTTTTTTTTGGTTGCTAATAATATATCTTGTGCTCTAGTTGATTTTCTGATTTGACCTTTGGAGCTTATATTGTTTGGAAATTCTGAGGATGGAGACTAGGTTTTCTATAGATTCACAATTTATAGCAGATGGGAAGGCGTTGGGTTTTTCAGGAGTTGACTTACAGAATTATGTGAAGGAACGGAAGGAGGAATATGTCAAGGCAGAACAAGCAAAGAAGGAGGAATATGTCAAGGCAGAACAAGCAAAGAAGGAGGAGGAACGGCTTAAGAAGGAGGAGGAACGGGCAAGATTGGATAGGGAGGAACGGCTTAAGAAGGAGGAATTGGATAGGGAGGAACGGCTTAAGAAGGAGGAGGAACAGTTTAAGAAGGAGGAGGAACAGCTTAAGCATGAACGATGGAAAGAAAGAGAAGCAGTGGAAGCTAAAAAGAGGCAGGATGAATTGGAATTGGCTAGACTTCAGGAGAAAATTGGTGTCAAATCTGAAAACAAAGAAGGAGAAACTAAGATCCAGGATAAACATAGGCATATAATTGATAAGTTGGACAAGAGTTTTCAGAATATGAAGGAAGATGAGGATTTGATTGGCTTTTTGACTTTATTTGAGGCGGTAGCAACAAGATGTTGTATTGATAAGAAAAGTTGGGCTATGTTGTTATCTTACAAATTGACTTCAAAACTCAAGAATTTCATGCTACAAGATGATCTGTTTAAAAGGGAAAATTATGATGAAGTGAAGGTTTTGTTAATGAGGCAGGCTGATATAAATGGAGAATCGTGTAGGAAGAAATTTCACCAAATCAGACCTAAAGAAAATGATTTCAGGGGATATGTAGCAGAATTGAGAAGGGCACTAGATAATTGGATGAAGATGGCAGAAGTAAAGGAGACCATAGAAGGCATGAAGAATATGATTGTGACAGACAGATTGTTAGAGAGTGTTTCAGGTGAAGTATATCGTCAACTTATCTTAAATAAAAGTGATAATGTAGAAGACATGCTACAAGTAATTGAAAGCTTTAAGACTGCAAGTTCAACCAAATCATTATGTAAAGAGGAAAATGTGTATGTAATGGGAGCTGCTGAAGCTACAAGTCAGAACTATGTTAGTGACGGGAAAGTCATAACTTGTTTTAAGTGCGGAAAAGTAGGTCACAGGTCAACGGAATGTTATGTGGGTGGAGCTAGAGTAAAACCAAGGCAGATGTTATATTATAAGGATGGACCAAGACATGTGTCAGGCACAAGGAATGTGTCATATGGAACTTACAGGAGGCAGTTTGATACTAGAGGAAGGAGAATGGATGTAGGAAACTGGAGAGGAGCCTACAATAATGTGAACCATGGTGGAGGAAATAACAGAAGGAATTATTCAAGTGTTGATTATTCTAAGGAGAAAAACACAGACAAGCCAAGGAAAATTAAACAGACAGGTCCACAGAGATGACTAAATTGTTCACGTAAAATTCAAAGTTGTTGTCATTCTAATTTGGCTGATGAAATAGAATATTTTACTCCATGTAGAAAAGAAACTATGTCTATTGTTGATCAGAAATTGAGGAAAAAGTCTGTAGGTAAATTACGTTTTGAAGAAGGATTATTAAATAATAAAATAGTGTCTATATTGCGTGATTCAGGATCTAGTGTGATTGGGGTAAGAAATTCGTTAATTGAATCCACAGACAAAATTCCAGGTAGCTACAAATTAAAATTGATTGATGGTACTATTAAGGAATATCCACTGGCATGTGTTGACATCAATTCAGACTATATCACAGGGAAATATATTGTAGCTTGTTTTGATAATCCAGTAGCTGATTTAATCATAGGGAATGTACAAGATGAACAACATTGTGAACATAGTGGTGCTGCTGTTACGAGAGCAATGAAACAAAAAGAGAATGAGGCCGATATTATGAAACATTCAGAAGTTATTCAGGATTGTTATAAGTTGTTTGGATCATGTGAGGATTTCTTGAGAGAACAAGTGAGTGATCCTACATTACAAGAATTATGGAACAGGCAGAAGGAGAAGAGTGTGGATAATAAGAAAAATGGAGGTGTTCGATTCAAGGTATTCGATAGATTATTGTATCGTGTATTCAAAAGTCAAGTAGGTCAGGAAGAGAAACAACTCGTGGTTCCATTGTCAAAAAGGGAAGTAATTTTAAAAACAGCACATGAAAGTATATTTGCTGGTCATTTGTCAGTGAGAAAGACTAAGGGAAGAATATACCAATATTTCTTTTGGCAAGGAGTTGATAAAGATGTTAAAGATTTGATTAAGAGTTGTGATATTTGTCAACGGTGTAGAATGCCAAGAAGATGTGACAGAGTTGAACTTGGAAATATGAATATAGTAACAACACCATTTTACAAAGTGGCAATAGATATTGTTGGTCCGTTGGAGGTTACCGAGAACAAGAACAGATTTATTTTAACACTTGTTGACATTGCTACGAGATGGCCAGAGGCAATACCTTTAAGAAATATTACTACAGAAACTGTAATTGAGGCATTAAACACAATTTTCAGTAGAATTGGTATAACCGCATGAGGTACTAAGTGATAACGGAAGTCAGTTCACTGCGGATTTATACAAAGAAGTTTGTAACTTCTACAATATTAAAATAGTGCACTCAACTATTTTCCACCCTTCGTCAAATGGGATGAATGAACGTTTCAATTCTTCATTGAAAAGTTTTCTAAGGAAAGTGACACAAGAGAGTCCAAAGGATTGGGATAGAAAGGTTAGCGCTGCACTTTTTGCCTATAGAGAGGTCCCAAATGAAACTACAGGAATATCGCCATTTCAGATGGTATATGGAAGACAGATGAGAGGACCATTGGCCATTCTGAAACAAGTATTTGTAAACAAAGAGGAGGAAGATGAATACAGGAATGTTTACTCATACTTAATGGATTTGAAGAAGAGGTTATTTCATGTAACATCAATTGCCAACCGAAATAGTGAGGTTCAAAAGCAAAAGTACAAAATTCAGTATGATAGATACTCTACAATGCGCAAGATTGATGAAGGTGATTGTGTATTAATACTTAAACCTCAAAGAGAAAACAAATTATCTGTTTATTGGCAAGGACCATTTCAAGTTATACGGAAGGTATCAAGATTCAATTTTCTAGTGAAAAAGGGAGATAAGTTGAAACTTTACCATATCAATAGGTTGATGAAATACCATAGCAGAGGTAAAGACAATACAAGTGAAACTGTTACTAATATTGAAAATGAGAACAATATTTTGTCTGCTAATATGGTGTCTGTTGTGGATGATGAGGAGGAATTTGATGAAGACTTGACAAATGAAGATATTTTACCAAGCATTCCGACATTAGAAATCAACAATAACAATCAGACGAATGAAGACATTTTATCTCAAGTGAAGATTAACCCAGATTTGAACCATAATCAGAGATGTGAAATTATGAAGGTGCTGGATGAATTCAAGGATATGATATCTGACATTCCAGGTAAAGCAGATGTGGAAGAATTTAAAATTAAGTTGCTGGACACTAAGCCTATAGCATTAAAGCCATATACTGTACCAATAAATATGAAGGAGAAATTAAAAGAGGAAATTGATAGTATGTTAAAGTTGGGTATCATAGGACCCACAGATTCACCGTATGCCGCTCCTGTTGTGGTTGTTAAGAAACGTGATGGTACACTACGTCCATGCATTGATTACCGCAAGTTAAACAATGTTACACAAATACCAGCTGAATTAATACCAGATCAAGAAGAGTTATTTAATAAACTCTACAGGGCTAAGTATTTTACGTTAGTTGATTTAACTAAAGGGTATTGGCAAATTCCTATAAGTGAAGAATGTAAGGAGTATACAGCTTTTAGGGTTCTGGGGGAACACTACATGTTTCATTTCTTACCATTTGGTTTAAGTGGTGCTCCTAACCATTTCAATAGAGTTTTAAAGAGTATTTTAAGAGATATTGAGAATGTATTGTTTTATTTTGATGACATCTGTATATTTAGCGAAAGTTGGGAGACTCATGTTAGAGATGTACACAATGTTTTCGGTGTATTGAAAAGTCATGGATTTACTGTAAAACCATCTAAATTAGAGGTTGGCTTTACTAACATTAAATTTCTGGGACATAATGTAGGTCGGGGAGAAGTGAAACCAGACAGTAGAAATGTTCAGAAGATTCTGGAGTTTAAACCACCCAGTACTAAGAAGGAAGTACGATCATTAATTGGGTTGGTTAACTATTACTCTAAATTTATACCTTGTTATTCAGACTTGGTATTTCCATTCACAGAGTTATTGAAGAAAGGGAAATCTGTGAGAATTGATTGGAGTAACGGGTGTGTTGTGGCACTGAAAAGAATACAAACTTATTTGTGTGATTATCCTATTCTGAGATTGCCTGATCCTTCTCTTTCATTCTTTTTGCAGACAGATGCATCAGATAAAGGCATTTCAGGTATACTTAGTCAGATGAGAGATGGTGTGTTACATCCAGTGAAGTTTGTCAGTCGCAAGTTGTTGCCACGTGAACAGAAATACTCTATCCTTGAGCGGGAAGGACTGGCCATTGTATGGTCGATCAAAAAGCTAGATCGTTATTTGGCAGGAGTGAAGTTTCATCTCCAGACCGATAACAAAGCCTTGTCATTCATAACTAATAGTAGTTATAGTAACAAAAGAATAACTAGATGGTGTTTGGCGCTGCAGGATTATGTTTTTGATTCTGTCCATTTGAAGGGAGAATTAAATGTTTTTGCTGATGTTTGTTCAAGACTTATATAATTTTTTTTTTTGGTTCATTTGAGCAATCATGTACTTAAGTTGTATTAATTTTGATATTGATCAATTTTGATAATGTAACTATGTAACATGCAAACAGTTGTAACTTTAACTGTAAATATTTAAGACAAACATTATTTTGTCTATTGAAGTGTATAATGAAGATTTTTTTATTATTGAGGTAATCATTGATGATTATTGGTTGTTGAGGATCTCTCAGTTGTTTTTCTCAGTGAGATCTTGAAGTCTCTTCTTGTAATTCTTGGAAGCATATTTGCAGTTTTGATCTTTGTTATATCGATCTTGGTGAAGTTGATTTTCTGGAGAATTTTCTTGCAGTTTTTTATGATAACTGGAATTTTTTTTTCAAAATTGCCAGTTCGTTGAGGAGGGGGAATGTCGCAGTTATCTATGTAACTGTATAGTAGAATTATTTCTCTATTTGATAGTGCGGCGTTGTTCACTATATTGATGACGTCATTACACTATTTCTTGTGTAGACTAGGAGAAGGAAATTTTATTGCTTGTCACAACTTCGAGTGACGTAAAATTAGTGTGTGTGTGTGATTTGCGTCATTTATCGTCAAGTTCAGTCTCTCCATCTTGTGCTGTATAGAGGCAAGACATGTTTTGAGAGCTCTTGAATTTCTCCTTGGTTATTGTTACTGGATAGCCTTAACGTTTGCCTTGGACATTTTCTTGTTGGATTATCTTGACCCCTGTTTAGGGGTTTTAGCGACAAGTCTAGGTTTTGGTCGCAGTCTCAGTCAAGACTCTATTTCAAGTTTTTGGCGTCAAGTCTAAGTAGTAATCTTAGCTTGGTGTCAAGTCTATGTGTAAGACTCAGTGTCAAGTCTTGGTGTCAAGACTTGTTATCCAGTCTCACCAATATACAACTCTAGGTCTACAGTCTACAGGACTGAGGTCTTCACCTCACTAATGTCAATTAGTCGTTTGGTGTTCAAGTTGACTTTTTCATGAGTCTGAGGTTCAAGATTCCAGATTGCGGGTTGCCTTGGTCAGACCTGATGTTGCAGTGTGAATTGTGAACTTTTTGGAATTATCGTCAGTGAACAATATTGGATTACAGACTATATCTATGTGAATTCCCAGTTGTTGCGTTGAAGGAATGTTTGAACAACTTATGATGAATATGTTGAGGTAATGATATTATTCAAATAATTGATCATTGATATATCACAAAGAAAATAACTATATCATATTGGAGTAGAGATATTATGCATATATTTATGGATATTGATATTACTGTTATCATTCATCATACATCAGTTCATTTGTAAATATATCACTTTAATAAATGTTTATTGTTATTTAACATTACACACTGAGTTTATTAATTTAGTACAACTATATGTGTGTGGTGTGCTTGTCAGGCTGAACTTGGACCAAAATATTATAAGTTCAGAAAAGAATAACAATAACACACATTGAATTAAAACTATGATAGATACAATAAAACACAAGAACCTGACAGAGAAATCATATGTACAAACTTTTTACCAGACAGACTTTATATAAAATTTTAAAAAACAAAAGAAACTTGTTGGATTTACTGCCAAAAGTATGGGAAATTAAATGATAGAAAGACAAGGAGCCAATTAAGACTAACATTTCTCAATTGTAATAGAAAAGAACAGACCCTTGAGTTTTCTGATGCCAGTCATTGTCTATCAAGTTGGCAGTGTGGATGACAACTCTCATTCCACTCTCATATAGAAGCAACATCATCTTTCTGGTGACAGATTAAGAACATTTTTAAATCCCTCCAGGCTAAATCTTTTTCTATCAATTTATCTTAATAAATTATAATAATAATGATTCAACCAGAAACTTGTGTAAAACTAATAAGCAAATGTTGATTAGTGTGAAATGGAGGGGGGGCACTGTGGCTGAGTGGTTGGCTTCCCAACCTGGAATCCAGGTTCAAAGCTTGATGAAAACAGGGATTTTGAATCTCAAGATTTTTAGGATACTTGACTTGAGTTGGAAAAAGTAAAGGCTTATGGTCGTTGTGCTGGCCACATGACTCCCTGCTCATTAATTGTTGGCCAAAGAAAGTTATGACCTTAACATCGTCTGCCCTATTGAGTGCAAGGTCTGAAAGGGAACTTTAATTTACTTTGCGAAAATTATTATAAAAAAAAATAAATGGACACATTAAATTTTATTAACAACTTAATAACAAATGTAAATCTAAAATAAAAACACATACAAGAGGAATACAATGACAGGGTTGCCAATTATCACCAAGCAGGTAATTTTAAAAAAAAAGTTTAGTCTTTTAAAACAAGAATATTAGAAATCAGCTGCTAGCATTTGTAAAAAAAAAGTTAAATGACTGATATATTTCCAAATATAAAACTTACGTATGATGTGTGCCGTATGGTATATCCAAGGCTGCCTGCCAAAGAAAGTAAACAATTTTATTTTACAAAACAATTTTTTTTTTACAACTGTTTTCATAGACAAATTTATTTTCTTAATAAAAATCAAAGCAACAAGATTTAAAATCTTTTTCGTTAACAAACAATTTATGATTACAATCAAAGCCTTAGTCTTACAGTAGATACATTTTGAATTGTAGGAATTTCAAAATTACAGAAATAAACATAAAGCCACACAGATTCTGTGTCTATATTTCGCCACAACAGCTTTACAACTGTTATTATTGTAGCTTTTGGCTGTCATGCAAGGATGATTCTTCTATGTCTATATATTGTCAAATATTATTTATATGCTTAAATAATTTTTTAATATAGTTTTTTTTAAGCATTTCAAATTTATCTTGATAAAAATACAGTGACCGAAAAAAAAGTTAAATTAAAAAAAAAAATGGTTGTCACAATAGAAAACACAACACGTTTCTTTTTTTACATAGGTTAGATAAAGACAATACAGTTTATAAAAAAAAAGACATTTTTTAATTATTTAGCTCTTCCATACTTTCTTGTACAATGTTAATACAAAATGCTGATGAAATAGCGATTGGTTAAAATAAATTCCAAATTTAGATTTTGATTAAGAAAATAATTTTGTTCTTTTTTTTTTAGTACAAAAGTAAATACACCCACATCAGGATGTTTTGTTCCTAATAACTAACTATAAATCCATTGCTTAAAAATGGTTTAAGTACTTCTGGATTTGATTCCATTAAGTCCAATTAACTGAAGGCACAATTAACCAGATTTATTTGTATTCCATTTTGAATAAAAACAATTTCATTATCAGTTATTAATGACAGCAAATTGTAGAAAAGCCTTGGAAAAAAAACATAAATGTACATAATTCTTAAAGATCAATATCTGAAATTAAGCAAGATCTACTGTTGTTTTTATAACAATGCTATTGAGCCAAACATAAGCCCTTAAAGTTGAAAGTTGAGTTGAAAGTTATTGAGAAATGTATACGTTGGCAAAGTATTTCATACCCAAATGTGAAGCAAAAATTTCAATGCAAATGACTAAGAAAGACTTACCCGACATAAAGTAATGTTTGCATAGTCTGAGGCTTCGGATTTCAAGTCTGTCTCACTTCTTCCCTGCTCCCCATGAATAAGAAGGACAGGCAATTTCCTGAAAATATAAGTAGGATTTCCTAACTGAATTGAATCAGTCCTATTTTTTGTATGTATTATCAGAGTTACTTATAGTGTATTCTTAACAATCACAATTTTCTGCTCTTAAACTGTAGTTATAATCTCAACAATGATTTTTTTTTTACCAAAGCTTACTGTTGTTTTTAAAGAGTTGTCATTATGACAAATATAGATGTATTCATTCAGTGGAAATGTTTAATGTGCATAAACTTGATAATCTTTAATTGTAATTCAATTGTAATCCAAAGTTTTACCGATGACCAAATTGGAACATTTTGAAATAAAAACAAAGTAGTGAAGTGAAGACCAGCATATACAATATAAGCCGATTTGTGAGGTGTTATCTAAAGATAAATGGCTGTCTGGCCATGGGTTATTGTCCTGAGTTTGACCCTTGCCAACTCCCATCTCCTGCTATCCTGCAAAAGGTTCAGACAAGGACATTATAATTTTCATTTCTGAATGAACATCCAAACTTATAAAACAAAAAATAACAAAAATAAACTTTAATGATTATTACCTAAAATCGTCTGGGTACTGACTCATTAACCACTTGATGTCAAACATGAAATTAAAATGACAAGATGACTTTAGCACACCCATGGAGTTAGACAATATGTCTGGAAGGAAACAAAAGAATACAACAGTAGACTTTGTTTTCATCCAACTGTACATAAACACAAAAGTTGTAAATGAAAAAAAAAAGACTTTACATATTAACTATACAAACTAATGTATTCAATTAAAATTCAGACATGATAATAATAATTATATTTTTATCCTTGAGGAAATTTATCATTCAATTATTTATGCATTATATATCACTATCTATCCCTTGAATTTTGCTGTAGGGGTGCTGTGACAGTTCAAGTAACCGAATCCCTCCATTTTTTCCTGGTCAGCAGCTGTTTTAAGCAGGATATCAAGAGATATTAGCCAGCTGAGGACCTTTTCTTCATGCTTCCTCCACTGTACCTTCAAGGATGACTTTAGACAGTGAGTCATGTCTTACAATAAGACCAAACCAATTCAGATTTAGACAGTGAGTCATGTCTTACAATAAGACCAAACCAATTCAGATTTAGACAGTGAGTCATGTCTTACAATAAGACCAAACCAATTCAGATTTAGACAGTGAGTCATGTCTTACAATAAGACCAAACCAATTCAGATTTAGACAGTGAGTCATGTTTTACAATATGACCAAACCAGCTCAGCTTTAGACAGTGAGTCATGTCTTACAATAGGACCAAACCAATTCAGCTTTCATCTCTCCTCCTCCTTTCTTGGTATCTGGTACCCAGCATTTTTCGTTAGAATTTACTCTCAATTCAGTGTCCAACTTTCACAACCATATAGAAGTCCAGAGAGCACTTGGCGAGGAATACAGCTTTAATTTTTCTTGGAAGCTGAATACAGATTTTCCAGTTTACTCAAGGCAGCTGTCACGAAAACAAAACAGGTTGATGTGTTATTTCTACTTCTATAATCTTTTATAAGTTACCTTTTAATGACATTGCTCCCTTGGTATTAAACTTCTGTGGAATATCTGCAACTTTGGTGAGAAAGAAACTAAAGGGCTGAAACTCTTGATAGACATCTTGAGGAGATCTATTCAGAATGTTATGGGTTGAGGCCCCTTTAGTTTTTTTGTTGACATCACTGCTTGCTGCTCTATCTTCTCGTTCATCTAGCTTTCTTTTCCCTGAAAAAAAATGACAACTTTAGTTTAACATTTACTTTGATGAAAATGTTTTTAAAAACCTAAACTTTCCACAATCACGCCACAAGAAGACATATCTTTTTCATTACCTGGACTTCTCGGGTGGAAATACTCCTTAAGGTGAATTGGATTTTTTCTGTAACACTTGGAGCCATATGGACAAACTGGCAAATTTTTCTCTGGCTTTTGATAAGATTGTTTATTCGAAGCTTTGTCACCAGAAACATCAACACTTCTGTTAGAATCTAAATACATAAAGTGAATATTAAAATTCATTAACTGTACATCTTCAATGGGTGATCTCTTAATATAAAATAATGTTTTAAGTTCATACATGTTTGAAAAATAAAATAAATGAGAAGAGAAAATAAAACCAGTTCGTCCAATTCAGCAATGTGAATGATGTATAAAAAAAACATGTATTAGATAATAAACATGTCTAGTTCTAACATTTAAAGTACCTTTGTCAGAAGCATCAAATAGATCATTTGAACCATCAAGTTTAGAATCACTTTCACCCTCAGTATCTTCAGAATCTGAGACTGTGTGGACCTTATTATGACTAGATCTACTCTTCAGCTTGGTATAACTTGCATGGTTGCTTAAGAACTCTGCTGCTTCTTGATCAAACTTGAAAAAGAAATACATATATATGTAAAACAGTTATATTATTTGCTAATAACTAAATAGTGATAATGAAAAGTTAGAAAATTAGAATCTTTAGAGGGAGAGAGGAAGCCTAAAGATGTTGAAAACTATTAAATCTATGCTCTTGATACATGTATGTAGAGTAACATCATTAGTAAAATCACTAAAATTAGACACTTCAGGATGAATCAGCTAGGAAAACCAATGACTTAGCAGAGTTTAAGTCATTGATTAACATGCATGACTAGATTGACACATGAAATGCATCATCATCTTTCCTTTATGCTCATCATGGAACGTAGAGCCTCAGTAATGATGAAGATGTAGATTTGGTCAAGTTGAGAATCAAGATTATTGAAGATAGACCTACAGACATAAATATACATCCAAATTTGATTTTACTAGACATAATTATCAAGAATGTATAGAATAAATCTGTAGTGTTATCAAGTTGTTTTAAGTGACCCTTTTAAGTGACCCCTGCACTGCAAACATTAACAGATGTGTTAAGTTATTAACTAGCAACCAGCCTATTTAGTAATTTATAAATCTGTGGAAGAGTGGCTTGATGGAGGAAAGAGAGGAGATTGGGAGTGGAGGTCATTCAATAGACTAAATCTTATCTTATCTTATACAGACGTTACTTCAAAATAGAAGATGATTACGTCTTCGCGTCATGCATTTAGTCATGCATATTAACCAATGACTTAAATTCTGCCAAGTCACTGGTTTTTCTGGCTAGCTCAGGCAACCCATTCCATGCTCTAATAGCACTAGGGAAGAAGGAGTATTTGTACAAATGTGTCCTAGCATATGGGACGAGGAATGTGCTTTTATCTTTGTGTCTTTCAGAGTATTTTATTGAATTTTGTTTTTGTATTTGAAGATTATGGTTCAGTGTTTTATGTATAATTGCTACTTTACTTTTGAGTCTTCTGTCCTGAAGGCTTTCTAAATTTAGTGATTTTACTATAGGTGTTACTCTAGTCAAATGTGAATATTCATTTGTTATGAATTTCACTGCTCTATTTTGTGTCTGTTCCAGTTTCTTAATATTTTCTTGAGTTGAGGGGTCCCAAACGGAGGATGCATATTCTATTATTGGCCTAACCAAGGTTAAATAACATTTTAGTTTTATGTTCTTATTTGATTTATAGAAATTTCTTTTAATAAATCCTAATGCTTTGTTAGATTTTTTTTATAGTTTCATCAATATATTCCATTCTAGACCTAAGAATAAGACTTACTAGGTGACTATCTACCACTATCTTATCTTTTCTTATATTTATATAATACAGGCAATACTTCAAAACAGAAGATGATTACATCCTATGCATCATGCATTTAGTCATGCATATTAACCAATGACCTAAATTCTGCCAAGTCATTGGTTTTCCCGGCTAGCTCAGGCAACCCATTCCATGCTCTAATACTACTAATAAATAGCACTAGGGAAGAAGGAGAATTTGTCCTAGAGAGAGTATGGAAATTTGTACAAATTTGTCCTAGAGAGCGTATGGAACGAGGAATGTGGCTTTAGATTTGTGTCTTTCTGAGTAATTTATTAAATTTTGTTTTTGCATTCGAAGATTAAGGTTAGTCAGTGTTTCTATGTCTATGTCACAATGTTCTTGAAATAATTTGTTTATCAGTGACAGTGACTTTAACTGCTAGGTTGTTGGTTTCGCTTATACTTATTGATTTAGGCAAACCATCCCATGCTCTAATGAACTCTAATGCCACTATCACTAAGGAAGAAGAAGCACTTTACGAATTTGACCTGCAGTAGATTTAGATTAGACCTAACATATGCCAAGAAGTTAAAGAATGCCAAGTCCAAGTCCAAGGAATAAATTATTAATTAATTATAAAATATAAGGAGAATTACTCAATTAGCTATGTGCATTTGCAAACCAGGATTTGCCTTGCTAGATATTTTATCTTATCTTATAAAATACAGACATTACTTCAAAAAAGATAATTACGTCCTACGCATCATGCATATTAACCAATGACTTAAATTCTGCCAAGTCACTGGTTTTCCTGGCTAGCTCAGGCAACCCATTCCATGCTCTAATAGCACAAGGGAAGAAGGAGTATTTGTACAAATTTGTCCTACTCCTAGCATATGTCATATGGCTATGGGCATGGGATGAGGACAGTGCCTTTATCTTTGTGTCCTTCTGAGTATTTTATTAAATTTTGTTTATGTTCAGTGTTTTATGTATAATTACTTCTGTCCTGAAGGGTTTCTAAATTTAGTGATTTAACTAAAGTTAAAGCCAAAGCCACTAAAGGAAAGGTGTTACTCTGGTAATCCTGTAGATCAGCGCCCTGCGTCATTTTCACAACATTCTTTGTTGTCAAGGCTTGATCAGCAACTTAGCTAGATTGGGGGGGGGGGGGGGGGGGGCAGGCGTGTCATTTCGAAAGCTGCCAACTACAAATAAACATTTCTTTTACAAATCTAACTACTTTTTTTTTTTTATAAGAAAACGATTTTATTTTCTAAAAAAAAAAAAACAATTTGATAAATTATTGTAAATATATATTTTTGTTTTTGTATTTTTATTTCAAGTGCACATTGTTTGTTTAGAGTTTTGATCTACATCTATGTCAAAAATACATATATTTATATGCCAATATTTATATATATATATAATATGCTCTTATGCTGTGATTGTTTTAGATCTATGTCCAGATTTATTAGATACCTCACCAGTATAAATAATTATTATGTCTTATGTTTTTCTTTAGGCTCTGTAACTCATTTTTTCCAGAATTTTTTTTTTCAGAAATTAAAAAACTTTTAAATAGTAAAATACTGTGATCAAATTACAGCCATTGACAAATATAAGAAATAGAAATGTCAATGTTAGTAGAACTTTACCATGACAAGATTTTAGGAGACTTTAAGGATGGAATTTATGATCTATATGTAGGCCTATTGTCACAGCCTGTTTTTGTTATAGGTGTGATAACGCGAATGTCGTGTTATGCAGATCTTGTATATGATATAATAATCCTTTGTATTGTTATTTAAATACTTTCACTCTCGCACTAGATTTACTAGTGCGTGAGAACACCAACAAATTGAATTCTCTGACCACAATATTTATAATAATCAATAGACTCACTTGTAGCAGACATGGTTTTTATTACATGTAAAATAATTCACAAAAGATATTGGCGACTTCAGCCATCACAAAATACATCCAAGAAAATTAGTCTTGAATACAAATCAATTCTAATTACTTTCCTACTTGTACGTTACACTACTTGTCAATAACAATCATAACACTCCGCTCTCTACCAGAGTCTAAAAACAACTGAGATGTCCACCTCGTGGTCAGTCCCCGACCAGTAAAAAATCTCGTCCTAAACGTGCAGGGAATGGTTCAGTGATTACTATTCAACAAATATTACAGGGGTTCTAAATCTGACGTGACACCTATGTGTGATATATATACATATATATTAACATATATACATATACACATTCATATATTCAGTTTGTCCTGCCCTGTTTGATGCATTGTAAAACATACACAAAACTATGCATTTTTCAAATAAATTATTGGTAATTGATTGTGGAAATAATAAATATCTTGCCAACATCCCAGCCAGAATAGAGAACAATATTATCTTTTTTTTCCAAAGATTTATTTTAAACATCTCAAATATGTCACTATTCCATATTGTTTAAATAAGAAACATTCTTTTAGAGATGCCTTCATAATATTCTCTGTGGTGAAAATGTATATTTTTAGTACCTATATGTATCTTATATATGGTCATGGTGTGCATTTGTGCGAATTATATTCACTAGATTCTAGTGATTTAGTATAAATCAAGACATTAAATATATTGAAAACATTAAATTGACTAAAATTCAAAGAGTTTTTAGGTAAGGTGCGAATTATCTTCACTACATCTTAGATCTAAAGGTAGACACTATCACTAGGTAGATCTACGGACTGTCCACTGCTACAAGTAGGCCTAGATTTTAGGTGAGGGCAATTTTTAGGAGGATTTTATGAGACTTTTCATTTTTTAGGAGCACTATGAACCTTGGTGCTGTAAATGCAGGGGCGCATTGGCTATATGGGCGTTCGGGCAAATGCCCGGTGGGCCGGCACCAAAATGGAACGGTGGGGCCACAGGAAGGAGCAAATGAATGCCACTTATGTATCAAATTGTTAAAATGTTTTCTGATATATATGCTCTTATAAAAGGGACACCCCTAATTCTACAGTGTAATACTAATTTAATGTAGGCTCTAACACATTTTTCAAAATAATGTAATAGCCTACATGCGTAGACAGTGCTACTAGTATAGGCTTAATCCTTTTAGGACCTAGACACTGAGCGATTAAGATAAGGCCTATATTTATTATAAGGAGTCCAATATTTGCACGCATACAGTTACCGATACATTATCAAACTTAACCTAATGATTTTGAAGACAGGTAGACCTATTATTAGATTAAATTAAATCAAGATAAATTCAACAACAACAAAATGGAACACTTCAAACACAATGTAAACCATATGCAATGTTAATATTTATTTTACCATAACATGAAAAATCTTGGAGCTAGGCAATGGCCCAATTTTTTTAAAGTGTCACGTACTATATTAGATCTAGAAATTTTAAAATGGCACATAACATATGCATAGTTCATACACATGCGAGTTAACAAACACGCACACACACAAATATTCCATATATATGTCGTTATAGTAGAAACGACAACCAACCTACCAACACCATCAAACCATCCAACCAACCACAACCAACTATCCACATCAAATCAACAACATCCAAACATCAAACAACCAACCATCAAACACCCTAACATAACCATCAAACCAACCAAAACCAACCAGCCACTGACAACCAACCATCCACAGTAAACCAACAATATCCAACCATCAAATAGCCTAACGGAACCATCCATTCAACCAACCACAGCAAACCAACAACATCCAACCATCAAACACCCTAACACAACCATCCAACAAACCATAACAAACCACTGTCAAGCAACCATCCACAGCAAATAAACAATATCCAACCATCAAATACTGTAACAGAACCATCCAGCAAACCACAACCAACCACTGCTAACCAACCAAAACAATAAACCACAACCAAACCCCAATCAAATCAACCAACAAACCATCCATATGACCAACAAACCTACCAAAACCAACCAACCACAACCAACCAACATACCTAACAACACCATCAAACCATCCAACCAACCATTATCAACCAAGTATACACAGCAAAACAACAATATCCAACCTAATAACCTAACATCATCAAACCAACCAACCAAGCATTGTCAACCAGCCATCCACAGCAAACCAACAATATCATACCAACACCATCAAACCAACCAACACCATCAAACCATTCACTGCCAACCAAACAACCAACACCATCAAACCATCCAACCAACCAACCATCCACATCAAACCTACAATATCCAATCAACCAACAAATGTAAGAACACCATCAAACCAACCACAACCAACCAACCAACATGCCAACACCATCAAACCATTCAACCAACCACTGCCGACCAACCCCATCAAACCATCAAACCAACAATATCCAACCAACCAACAAATCTACCAATACCATCAAACCAACCACAACCAACCAACCAACACCATCAAACCATCCAACCAACCAACAATATCCAACCAACCTACCAACCCCATCAAACCATCCAACCAACAAACCTACTAGTACCATCAAACCAACCTCAACCAAACCAACCAACACCATCAAACCAACCACAACCAACCAACCTACCAACCCCATCAAACCATCCAACCAACCATCCACAGCAAACCAACAATATCCAACTAACCTACCAATGCCATCAAACCAACCACAAACAACCTAGCAACACCATCAAACCATCCAACCAACCAACCACTGCCAATCAACCAAAAAACAACAAACCACTAACAACCATTAAACCATCCATCCAACCAACCAAAACCACATAAATCAACATCCAACCATCAGACACTTAACACAACCTTCCAGCCAACCATCTATCCATTCAACCACAAAAAAAAACACTGTCAACCAACAAAAAAATCACAACCAACCATCAATCAAATCAATCAACAAACTATACATCCAATCAACTACAATCAACCTACCAACACCATCCAACCACTGCCAACCGAAAAACAACAGCAAAATAACAACATCCAACCATCAAACATCCTAACACAACAATCCATCCAACCAACTACAGCAAACCAACAACATCCAACCATCAAAAACCCTAACACAACCATGCAACCAACTGTCAATCCAAGCAAATAACCAACCACAAACATCCATCCACCCATCATCAATATTTACCTTAGTTTCTATAACTAATTACTTTATTTATCTTTAGTACACTTGCAACAGCCTTTAGTAAACAAAATGTGAAAAAAAAAAGATCCTTAAAATACTACCAGTTGGCTACACCACTGTACATTACCAACAAACAAAATGGTGGTGTGCAGATCATATTAAAAGTTGCTAACGTACTTTATTCATGTCATTCAAAATGTAAAGGTTCTTTTTTTTAATACAAATTTATTTAAAACACTAATTACATGTATTAAATTTTATCCTGGCTAATTATCGGCATTTTATGAACGCGGGACGCTGATATACAGGATTACCGTTACTCTAGTCCTAGTCAAATGTGAATATTCAATAACTTGAATAACTGAATATCAATAATGGACTGAACGGTGAATATTCGTTTATTTATAATTTATGTTATGAATCTCACTGCTCTATTCTGTGTTTGTTCCAGTTTCTTAATTTTATTATTAAGTTTAGTTTTTGTAAATATGTTACGTCTTTTAAAAAAATAGATATCTAGATCTAGATTCTAGTAGATCTAATCTAGGTTGCAACCTGGGCTTGCAGCTTTCGCGCTAACTTTTCGTCATCAGACATCTTTATTTACTGTGTTGACATGACTTTGTTTTTCTGTGAGAGTCATTTGCCTTATTTTGTTGAGAGTTATTAGCCTTATTTTGTTGTGCTTTTAGACTAAACTACTTATTTGTTTTCGGAGTTTATTTCCCCGAAACAAAGATTAAATATCGATACGTTTGAATAATGAATTCATTTTTAAAATACAATTCTTAATTAACCAGAGTAAATCACTAAAATATTTATAAATTAAATCTTAGATTTCACAAATAAATAAATATTTCTTTTGTGCGAAAATGAGATTAAAAATACACACATAGTGAAGGTTTGATTACAATATGGCGGCTTGTTGACAATATTTTGAAGCGACAAACGTTAATTATCATTAACAGTAAGTTAAAATAAGAGAAAATATAGATCTAAATAGTGTATCATTATTATTTTAATTAGTTAAAACCTAACTGTATTATACTTATACGTTGTAATTATGTATTATGTCTACGTTTTGCATACTTTTTTTTTATTAGAAAAGTTTACTATCATTCAAGTTTTGACACGCTGTTGAGTGAGTGTTGACTGAATATGATCTATCGTCTCTTGACTGTGTTGTCAGTAATGTCAGTGTAAAAAAAGACAACTTTTTCACTTGAAATTACATAGTGATAGTTATTTAATAAGCAAAATTATGCAACAATATACCCAAACATGTTCACTTAAAAATCATCCCAGAGTTCTCATTGGTGAAGGCTGAAGGTGTAAAAGATCTTGATCTAACCATTATTTACAAAAATAGACTTCTACATTTTATATGTTCAGTTTATACAACTATCTATGAACTCATCTTCACTGGCACAACTTCAAAGTATAGTTTTAAGCCACAGAGGCACTGGTGCTATGTATTATAGATATTGGAGCAATAAATTAAAGCAATATAAATATTAATTCTAAACAATTTAACAATATACATCATGTACTAAAATACAAAAAAACAAAACAATGTACACATGTATATTTATTTTTATATGTTTTTCTTATATTTCTATATATATATGTATTTTTTTTTGTAATTGAAATCAGAATTTTAGAATTAGAAATGTCACTATTGTATAACTTTATCATTAGAGCTAAAGTCATTACTAACAATAACATTTTAGTCAAAATTTTGCAAGATAATTTCAACAACTAGAAAAATGACCAAAACCTTATCAATAAATTATCTGAATTCGCGAAATATTTAGCTGACTAGATGTGTGGCCTTTTAAAGTTTACTTTTTAAAAAAATAACTTGCAAAATTTAGTTTCTCATTCTACTTGCATTGTTCTTTTGAAGTATATATATATTTTAATTTTATTTCTTCAGATGGCAGAAGTACATGTTATTGGTCAAATTATTGGTGCTTCAGGATTTCCTGATCACAGTTTGTTTTGTAAATGGGGAATTCATTTAGGTTAATATTGTTTCCTTTAGTAATCTCTGTGTTTAGTGTCAGCAGTTTTATTGCTATACATTTATGGTTGAAATAATTAACACTTTTCCCTAATGACATTTGGCTAGTACCAGTGTAAAGTATGTTTAATAACACAGGTGACTGTAGCTATTATAATTAATACAAATAATTATAGTTTTAAATATAGTTTCCTTGATTTGTTTTTCTTGTATAGTTCCTGAATGTACTAGTTTTGCTGCACAATTCTTTGTTTAAATCTTGTTAGTATAATAATGTGGATGTAATGTATATAATTTGTGATCCATTCTGTAAAATAATTTACATATTTTATTTCCAGGCGGGGGCTGGAAAATCCTCAGTGGTCTACGAGAAGGTCAAACACAAGTGGACATTCCACAGAGTCATGAAGCTGCATACTTTGCTCATCCAATAGATCTTCATTTGGCTACCAAGGGCATTCAAGGTTTTACTCTCCTTATGTCTTTCTTTCTCAATATGTTACATGGAGATTTTCTTTTCCTATTTTAAAGGAAAATTTTAGCATGCTTTTACCAAGAGATTAAAAAAGAAAATTTAAACAAATCATTTATTTCTTCTGCATTTTTCAGATATATACTTTCTCAAATATTTATATTTTAAAACTAAGTTTAGTATACAAGTTTTACCTAAATTAATTCTAAAGTTCACTTCACCTGTCCATACATTATCTGTTGAGCATCTCTCTCCATTTCTGTCTTTTACCAGGATTAAGAGTCACTTTCAATGATAGATCTGTCCATTCTTCCCACCATTTCTATTGTCTGCCTGTCCTTCTTTCCTTTGGTTTGCCTGCTTTGCACTGCATAAAGGTATTTCCGAGCCCAGTGGATCTTATAATAAGGCCTTACAGTCTTAGCTTGTGTTTTATGAAAATGGTTAGATGGTCCTCATGGGGTCTGATCACCATTGTGAAATGGTGTTGGATTTCCTCATTTTGATTTGGTCTTTGTAGGTTCTCAAGTTATAATTCCACTTTAACTGTCTTCTTGACACTGAACATCAGTTTGGAAGGATCAAGTTACAAAAAAAAAAACATGTAACCTAATATACAAGTCAGTGAGAGTTAGGTGTTTTTCTATATTGGAATCCTGAAAACATAACAAAACTGTTTGAATTCTAAAAGCTTATCCGTAATAAAGCGATGTTCTGTTGAATATAATTGCACACATTTAAAGTTAAAAGTAAATAGAAATAGAACTGCATGATAGCTTTACAATTAATACACCTTTTCTTTTTTTTTTTAAGGTTGGCCAAGGATGCATTTTCAAGTTTGGCACCAAGATGCCTTTGGGAGAAATGAGCTGTATGGCTATGGGTTTGTGCACCTTCCTACATCACCAGGAACACATGAAATGGACTGTCCAACATGGAGGCCAGTTGGCACTTTTATGGAAAGTGTCACACAATTTTTTTTAGGTGGAGGACCTCACCTTAAAAACCCAGACCTAATTTATAGTGGTGCTGACCGATACAGGCTTCAGACAATAGCCATGGGGAAAGTACATTTACGAATAGGGATAATTCTGAGAAATTTTGATAAATTTGGTATTGAATGCTAATTGCATATTTAAAATGTTACTGTAGTATGTGATGAATTTCAAAATTATATAAAGTAATGTATGGTCAATTTCTATGTCTATAATTTATAACATGTCAAGTTCATTAACTGTAACCTATCGCCTCAAATGTACATATTTTGTAGTTTCATCATTTTTTTTATTTAAAAAAAAAAAATTTTTTAAGTAACAATCAAAAAAGTCTTCTCCAAAATATTATGATCATGAACACATTTTTAACATTTATTTTTATAATTTATCCGTTACTTTAGTCAATGAAGGTCATCATCATCATCATCAAACTCCATTTGAGTGAGGGCTTGAGAGGCTTAAATCCTCTCTTGCAAAAGCCCTGGACAGAAACCCTGCTGTCTTGTGGTGCCTATATGTCACCATACAGGTCGAGAATTTTAGGTTTCTCAGACTGTCAATGAAGGTGTATGCTTCATAAATTCTGTCCACACTAACAGAATGTAGTTCATATCTTATTGAAATTCCTCCTCGCTATTCTCTACACGTTTGAAGTTCGTAATTTATAAATCATGTTAAATTTGTTTTTTATATCACCAAATTTCTTTCAAATAGGTGATTTGCATAATATGTCATTGTTATTCTATCATTCTTAGGGTCTAGTAAGGCCAATACAGAATGTTGACTAATTTAGGCTATGTATTTATTGTTGGTACACTCATTATATATTTCAGGATTCAATAGGTTTAATTACAAGTAAAATAATCAATTGATTAACCTAGACGTTATTATGTGTTGTTTTTTTTTGTATCTTTCCATCAAGTTCCATAGCATGTTCAGACATTCTGTGCATTTTAACATGTATGGCTATTGGAGTTGTGAAAAAAGGTTACTATACACTTTTATGCTCTTAACATAAACATATCAAGACAGGAAGGAGGGGAAAAGCTCCTCCCCTCTCCTTATGTATAATAACACACACACACATGTATATATTTTAAAACACTTCCAACATGAAAAGAATAAATTTCAAAAGCTCTGCTTTTTGTGTTTGTGTTTTTTTTTTTAGCTTCAATGGCAATTAGAAGAAACAAAATTTGCAGGTTGCAACAGGGCTTGCACAGGCATGGGAAATACTGCACTCATCCTTTGTTCGGAATTGAAGACGTTGCCATTATTATTTGTCTAAATGATGTAATAAAAATTATATCAATTGGTGTGCATCAGCTACAGTCGTAGGACGACTATGGTTCATCTCAGAGCACACTTCCTCATGTGGCTGTGGAGCCCTATTTTGGAGAGACACTCCCGTCCACAGATAGCGCAAGTTAGGGTCCCCTTGGCTTTTGCTTTGGTGGTAGAGGAGCTGGCCGTTTTTCGGTTTGTGCGTTTTTCTTCCTGGGCTGAGACCCATGTACTTTCACTGTCCATAGCTTTCTTTGTCACTGTCTCTCTCCACCTGTTGCGGTCTAGAGCTATGTCTTCCCAATTGTCAGTATTGATGTTCACTGATTTGAGGTCGCGTTTTATTACATCTATGTAACGGAGATGGGGGCGACCAGTTTTTCTTGTGCCAGTCGCGAGTTGACCATAGAGGATGACTTTCGGGATGCGCTTGTCCTCTATCCGGCGAACATGTCCAAGCCAGCGCAAACGGCGTTGTCTGAGGGCTGTAAAAATGCTGGGAATACCTGATCGCGCAAGGATCTCAGTATTGCACACTTTTTCTTTCCATGTGACGTTCAAGATCCTACGGAGACATCTCAAATGGAATGAGTTTAGTTTTCTCTCTTGCTTTGCGTAGGTGGTCCATGATTCACTGCCATATAGCAGTGTACTCATAACGCATGCCTTGTAGACTTCCATTTTGGTCACCGTGGTTAGCTTATGGTTTTCCCAAACTCTTAGTCTGAGTCTAGCGAATGTCGAGGCAGCCTTCCCTATGCGTTTTTTCATCTCCTCTTCTAGGGACAGGTCATCTGTAATTGTGGATCCCAGATAGCAGAATTCGTTTACGGCGTCCAGCTTGTTATCGTCAATGAGGATGGAGGGTGGTGCTGTAGTAGGTGGTCCCATAACATTTGTTTTCTTCGTGCTAATAGTCAAGCCATATTCTTTACAGGCCTGAGAGAAGCGGGACATTAGTGACTGAAGTTCCTCTTGTGTGTGTGCCACTACCGCTGCGTCATCCGCGAATAGCATATCTCTTACGAGGGTGGCTCTGATTTTAGTTTTGGCCCTCAGTCTGGCAATATTTAGAAGTTTGCCATCAAATCTGGAATGGAGATAGATGCCTTCAGTGGATTAGTCAAACGCGTTGTGGATTAGCAGTGAAAATAGTATTCCAAAGAGGGTTGGGGCCAGGACACATCCTTGTTTAACTCCGCTGTTTATACTGAAACTTTCAGAGCTGGCACCGTTGAATTGCACTGTGCCCATCATATTTTGGTGGAAAGTTATGATTACATTTAGTAGCTTGGGTGGGCAGCCTATTAACTGTAAAATTTTAAAGAGGCCATCTCTGCTAACTAGATCGAAGGCCTTTGTCAGGTCAATAAACGCAATGTATAAAGGCATCCTTTGTTCTCTGCACTTTTCCTGGAGTTGGCGGATGGAGAAAATCATGTCAATCGTGGATCTCCCTGAGCGGAAGCCGCATTGTGATTCTGGGTAGACCCGATCAGCGAGTTTTTGTAGCCTGGGAAGTATCACACGAGCAAAGACTTTGCCTACAATACTTAAGAGGGAGATTCCCCTGTAATTGTTGCAGTCGCTTCTGTCACCTTTGTTCTTATACAGTGTAATGATTTTAGCATCCCGCAGGTCTTGTGGCACAGCACCTTCTTGCCAACATTTACAAAGCAGTTCGTGTAGAGGTTGGATTAGAGTAGTTTTGCATTGTTTTAGAAGATCTGGGGGGATACCATCGCATCCGGGTGCTTTGCGGGCAGCAATGTTGTCTATGGCTTTGTTGAGCTCTGAAAGGGTGGGTGTTTCATCTAGCTCGTTCATTGTGGGTAGTTGTATGATGGCTTTAAGGGCTGAGTCAGAGACTGAGCTTGTTGTGGCGTAGAGCTCGGAGTAATGTTCCACCCATCTGTGCATTTGTTGGCACTTGTCTGTGATAATTTCCCCAGTGGTTGATTTCAGAGGTGCTGTCTTGTTTTGGGAGGGTCCGAGAGCCTTGTTGATTCCTTCGTACATCCCTCTTATGTTGCCCACTTGGGCTACGAGCTGGATACTCTCACTGAGCTCTACCCAGTATTCATTGGCACAGATCCTTGCTGTCCTCTGTGCATTGGCTCTAGCTTCTTTCAGGTTTAGCAGGTTGTGTTGGGTAGGTTTTGCCTTGTAAGTAGCGAGTGCATCTCTCTTTGCTCTGATGACAGGTGCTAAAATAACTGCTTTAGAGTCGAACCAATCATTTTGTTTTGTAGTTTTTCTTCCAAAGATTTCCAGGGAAGTCTTTTGTATGGTGGACTTGAGGTGTTCCCATTTTTCAGTTGCTGTATTCTCAGAGATATTTTTATACTCGCGTTCAAAAGATTCCGCAAACTGTATCTGGAGATCAGGTTGACACATCTTGCTTACATCCGATTGGGGTCTTCCAATCTGCTTGGTATGGTGGATTTTTTTGGGGAGGAGATTGATCTTACAACATACCAAGGAGTGATCTGTGTCGCAGTCTGCACTGTGGTAGGACCTGGTAAGCTTGACAAATTTTAAGCACTTTTGTCTTACCATGATTAGGTCTAGTTGGTGCCAGTGTTTGGAGCGAGGGTGCCGCCAAGATACTCTGTGCTGCGGTTTAGTCTTGAAATAGGTATTAGTGACGCAGAGGGAGTGTAGTGAGCAAACCTCGAGGAGCCTTTGTCCGTTTTCATTTACTTTTCCGACACCAAAACGCCCAATACAACTGTCCCATGCAGAGTTGTCAGATCCAACGCGTGCATTGAGGTTGCCGAGGATGATAACCTGTTCCGTGGTTGGGATCTCACTAAGAGCAGACGAAAGGTTGTCATGAAACATATCTTTGGCCTCTGGTGTGGAACTCAGAGTAGGAGCGTAGGCACATATCAAAGTCACATGTCCAATAGATGTGTTAAGGCGTAGTGATAGGAGTCTTTCTGAACCGTTGCACTTCAGCTCTACTGTGTTCAGCAGTGTGTTCTTAACTGCAAAACCAACGCCATGTTCCCTTACTTCACTTTCGGCTTTGCCTTGCCAGAAGAAGGAGTAGTATTTTTCTTTGATTAATCCAGAGTCAGCTAAACGAGTTTCTGACATCTTCTATGTCTGGTAGGATTTCATTAAGTCCAGTTTGTAGAGTACGCACATTCCATGTGCCCAGTTTAAGAGTGGAGCTCCTCTTTTTTTTCTTCATATCGACTGGTACATTGGCTTTGTGCCTGCTTTTCAGATTTTGTCCTATCCTCGTGTACCCAAACGAGGAAGACAGGCATGACGGGACAGCACCTTATTGGCTGGGGGCTGCCTAGCTTGAGGCGGGCGGTAGCTGTCCATTGGAATCCTAGGATCCCTCCCACCGACGAAAGTGGCCCCTGGCGCCCTGCTCTACGTCAATTGAGCATTTGAGCCGGTGACTGCCACTTCCCGTGTTTGGCCGACGCCTAAGGCGAAGCTGGAGTGTCCTCTCCAGTTTTTTAGGGTTAGGGCTTTGAATAAGTGAGATGAAAGCCTGGGCATTGTTTATGGTCGGAACGATGTCGCCCACACAGCAGTTCCCCCCTCTCCGCGCAGCTGATGTGACCAAAGGAACGGAGTATCCAGTACAGTTTGGGATCAGTAGCGCCGCAGGATCTGCCAGGCTGTAGAACGGTGTGCCACAGTCTGCCTAAGGGTCACCAGCTCCTGATTTTTCCTCAGGGTTGTCTCCCGAAGCCTTTCCCATGTTTGGGTATAGCCGCAGGGCAGCGGAGGTTTGGATTCAGAGTTTTCCTTCTCCTAGATGGGTAGCCAACCAAGGCTAACGAGCCCCTTCTGCCCGAAGCTTACTGGTTTAGGCGCCAGTTGCTCGCCTTTGCCCCTTCTCCTGTCTGTGGTAACGGTTCCGCCAGGCTCAGTAACTGAGCCACACGTGAAGGCCAGGAGTTGGACTGGTTGTCAGAGGCTATTTGAGACGCATGCCATTGGAAGCACTTTGTAGGTAATGATGGGCTTAAGACCATTACCACTTCCGGCGTTAACAACCTGGCGGAACATATTTATAGGAATTATTTAAAGCAAGATTTAATAAGTATTTTAGCAATTGAATAAATATGAATGTACTACCGTTACTAATATACTGGTTGTCCATCTATCTGCCTACTTGTAAAAAATCATTAAGTCCAAGCTAGCACTATATTATGATAGGCCTTGATCTTGTAGTCATTGATGGATGCCTGACTTCAACAGATTACTCTGAAGGTGTCTGGGTTTCTTGTACGGGTGTATTAGATGCGTTTACACTACTACAGAACAATGCCTACATGTCTAACAAGATTTGAGAACTAAGTCCAGACCCTTACATACTTGAATGAAGTTTAATACTGAAAAAAGGGCAACCATAGAATCGCTGTCCTTAATATGAAGTGATCCCCTTGAAGTCCTAACAGCAACTGAAAAATTATAACATTAATAGACTATAACCCATTAAACCCTGACGTCATTAGTTCATTGTTCCTAATATTGGCATGTAATGGTTTCCTAGAGTTTTGTTAATCCAAATGTACATTTAGTTCTTTATATTAACAATTGCTTCTTGTATTCATCTACAGCCAAGACGGAAGTTGGAGCTGCAATCATCGCTGACGTAGTGCATGAGTTTCAGACAAGGTCACCGGACGCACCAGTAGTTATACTGGGTGATTTTAATAAATGCACCTTGAAGGTTGACCTACCCACCTTCTATCAACACATCTCATGTCTGACAAGAGAGAACAGAACTCTGGACTTATGTTACTGTAACATCAAAGGAGCATTCACATCTCGTGAAAAGCCACCACTAGGATCATCGGACCACAAAACAATACAACTGCTGCCTACTTACCGTACGAAACTTAAAGAAGGAAAAATCATTCAAAAAAACGTACAAGAATGGACTCAAGACAATATTCTCAAACTACAGGGATGTCTAGACTGCACTGACTGGAATTTGTTTAAAGAGACCACTTCAAATCTGTAAGAATGGGTCGACGCAGTGACGAATTACATCAAATTCTTTGAAAGCATGTGTGTCAGTACTAAGAGCATCAAGATATACCCCAACAATAAACCATGGGTCACTGCAAAAATAAAACGGGAAATAATCAAAAAGAAAAGAGCATTTATGAGTGGCGATGGACAGACAAGGAAACGAAATCTCAACGTCGTTCTTGAGGAAGGGAGGAGAAACTACCGCACCAAGCTGGAAGACTTGAGAAACTACCGCACCAAGCTGGAAGACTCAATTAATACTAGTGACATGAGACAGGCGTTGGGCATCATGAACAAAATGGCAGGAGCACAAGTCAAAATTAAAAATAATCTTGCTACAAGAGACGACAAAACATTAGCCAACGAGTTAAATGATTTTTATTGTCGCTTCGACACGAAAGATTTTAATTATCTAAGACTCAAAGCCTTTGAGGATGTCAATGTTAACAACTGTTCAGAATTAGCGATTACTAAAGAGCAAGTGTGTAACATTTTTAAAAACGTCAACCCAATGAAAGCTGGTGGGCCTAATGAACTAAAAGGGCGAATCTTAAAAGAATGTGCTGAACAACTAGCTGAACCTTTCCAAGATATTTTTTCTACTTCATTACTAAACCACGAGATACCATCTGGGTGGAAGTCATCTATAATTGTATCTGTGCCAAAGGTTTCCAAACCAAAAGAAATGAATGATTATAGACCTGTTTCACTTACTTCCATTGTGTCTAAATGTTTCTTCTGAATGATCTTTGTAATAAGTTAGACCCTTTACAATTTGCTTACCAAAAAGGTGTAGACGATGCCATCCTAAATATTTTAAATTGTGTCTACAAACATCTGGACTTACTGAACACTTATTGGATTGTTCTTTATTGATTTCTCATCAGCTTTTAAACTATACAACTTCATTTACTCATTGAAAAGATGAAAGCGTTGCAGATTAGTCCATAAAGATTATTATTATTAAAGTTACACTTAGTTCTTTATATTAACAATTACTTCTTGTATTCATCTCAAAATTACACTTAGTTCTTTATATTAACAATTACTACTAATGAAAAGCGTTTGTCATGTTCCTCAAGCTAAAAATATCAAAACCTGCCTTTGACTTACAATGCCAATCAGTTTTTGTGAAAACATAAACTCCCTTATTTTTTTTTTTCTTTTAACAATCTATTGTTTTAAAAAATTTAAAAAGTCAAAATATTTTGTTTCTCCTTGAGACTTATTATTAAATCCTTTAGAGTTTTGATAGAGATTGCTCTTTGATAATGTTACAGCCTTTGCCAACAACTGTCCACTGCACGTAGTCTTCCAAGAAGGTATGATGCCAAACTAAAAGAGGACAGCCGTGTTTTAGTTTTCTTCATTTTTTGCCTCCATGTTATTGCTAATGTATAGGAATCAAAACACCAAGTGAAGATAGCATATAAACAACAATTACAATGAAATAACGCTTGTGTTTTACAAAAAATAAACTTAAGATTTTATTATCATCTCTTTGTTCCTTCTGGTATATTCAGACTCACAAATCCTGCAGGTATATAGTTCTGTTTCTCTTTGTGCATGATGGCCATAAATTTAAAGCGCTCCCCCATCTGGTCAGGTGATGTGAGCATCTTGTAACCAGAAATAAGACTGGACCAGTGTCCTTGGTGACATGTTTGTAACAGAGCCTGAAGAGACAAAAACAGATGGAACGATTCAACAACAGTTAAAAGCAAAGATAATTTCTTTACCACTGTAACATATCCATTGTAGAGCTTGCTGAGACCAAAGATATTTAGGAATTCAGTAACTATTAATTAGCATAAAAGAAAAATATAGAGGGGAAAAAAAGTCTAAACATGTAATCAATGGGGAATGGCAAAGTTTGCTAATGATTTTTTCCACGACTTAGGAGAAAGAAAATTTCATTTGGCTGTGACAAAGTCTAGAAACTGAGTATGAGTGACATCATTGTTGAAATAGAAGCAGATTGTGTTAATGGCTGGGTCTCCTTTAAATATTCAGGATAAGGCTTCTAACAATTCTCACTGCAATTGATTTCATAGAGAAAATATTAAAAGTTGCCACCAAGAAACTTCAGTGTGCTATACAAATGACAAGTAGAATAACATAGTCATTAAACTGCAATTACATTGGATCAGAGGTCATGATTTTTTTGTTTGTTTAGTCTAGGGATTGTTAACACTTTACCATTGTTGCTAAATGAAAAATGGACTATATTCCTATAAAGAGTACATGAATGTTTTGCAGGAAGTTTAACTTTGAAGAATATTCTGGTACACCAATAGGGAAACTAATGACAAAATGATCCAGTCCCTTAGAAAGATTTTATTTTTTTTTTAAATTCTCTTTTTCTGTGACCCACTTAAGTAATCACAGCTTTTAGCAACTAACACTTACCTGTAATCTGTAGCCTATACCCATGTTGTTTAAGTATCTCTCTTGTGTAATAGGACCAAACACATCAACTAGATAGGAATACACAGATCAATGCTTTTCATCATTTTAAAATGTTTTCTCAGTGTTGCTGCTTTTTTGATTCACAATATATCTATAAATACTTGAATATCAAAAACATTACTCCGATAGAAGCTGATCAGTCAAAATTAAAATGTTGATATTTTACCTTCATCGTCAGTAAACTTCTTTAGATATGCAAAGTCAACATCTGCGGTGAGGTCAGAGGTGCCTGGCTCTTCCAATGGATCATGAAGCTTGTGGTTCTTGAAAGCCTGACAATAAATATATGATCAACTTGTTCAACCAAAAATGCAAACAGTCGGCCCACAAGCACCAACCTTGCGAAGTCTGGCCAGCACCATAACCAACCACTCCAACTAACCAGTTATCCACTTCAGTACAAATAAAAACTGGGATCTTTAATTTCAGGAACTTTGGGCGCCTCTGAGTCCATCCAGCTCAACAGGGTACCTTACATTAGTTGGGTAAAAGTAAAGGCGGTGGGTTGTTGTGCTGGCCACATGACACCCTCGTTAACTGTAGGCCACTGCTATATAAACCACAAGGTCTGAAAGGGAAACATTTTTTTTTTACAGATAGTCAAACAAATCTTGATGGCCTGAGATCAATTGAACCAGACTAAAAACATGCTCTGCAAAACAATAAATCCTCATCAGTACTAAATTTCAAAATAATCCAACTTAGTATTATGAGTGTATTATAATTAAGTTTATAAATGAAATTAATGTATTATTTCCAAAGCCAGCAGACAATGCATGATGAGAATTATACAAACAGTACAAGAAAAAATGATTGTTCCTTGTTTGCTTTCATTGGCTGAATGTACCAAACTAAAGATTTTTTTACATTGTCAAGTGTAAGATGTAGTAGCCAGCACCACCTCCATGGTCACAAGATCTTGAGATTTTTTGGTGTAGATCTATGTTTATTTGATTCAACAGGTTATTGAACTTAAAATGTATAAGTGGTAGAAAAAGAAACATTCTGAGATAAAGTTATCTGTAGGTGATTTGTATCAATAGTACTTATTAATAATATTAAGGACAAGATTTAATAAAACCAAAATTCTTTTTACCCTAAACGTGCCACCTTTTTCTCCAGTGTGACCATAGTCTGCCAAAAGTGCAAATCCTTTGTGCTTCTTTATCCTGCTACAAATCTCTTGGACTATAAGCCCAGCACTGGGACACACTTCTAGATTGTTTCTTTCATCGCTGGCCGCACCCTGAAATATTTAGAAAACTGAGGTCAACAATGATACAAATCTACAAAGCTCATAATTATTATAATTTATATTTAATGTCACAAAATACATCTGATCTTTTTTTTTTTAATGTTGAATATCCTTTGATTATATCAATATTTAATATCTGATAAAATAACATCAAAACATGTTTTAATCAACCATGAAATTAAGAAAAACTGACCATAATTTGTATTATTTTTGTTGTGTGTTGTTAGATTTTTTACTTATTGACATTATTTAAAAGCAAATTAAAATAGCTTTCAAAATTTTAATTTTTAAAATTAAACATCATTTTTTTTTAAAGAAAATTATCACAATTTTGATTACATTTATAATATTTAACATGGAACCACCTGTAAATAAGCAATGCTAGCTGGGGTTCTAGTTGGTGCAATAACAAATCTGAGTGTGCCTTTGAGTGGGTCAACATCTATCATGACTTCTCGCCATCCCTTTTCTGTTTTCTGAAGAAAGAAATAATAAATAATAAAGTAGCTACCAACAAACTTAGAAATGGTGAGTGATGAGTGAATTTTAGCAAGTTCCAATCCTAGTAAGTCTGAAATTTAAAGGCAACATTAAATCTAACTAGACAGGATGAGGAATGCATCTTTTTGTGTACTGGTGAAAATACTGGCATTTTTAGTTTTTGGCTTATGCAATTGTAATCTAAGGCAGATGATATTATGTCATCTGTTTCTGTGGCCCATGGTTAGTGAGGGTGTCATGTAGCCAGCACAATGACCAACCACCTTTACTTTTCCCCAATTAATGTCAGGCACCCATTTGAGCTGGACGGACTCGGAGGTGCCCTAAAAATCCCCAAATTAATAATCCTAGTTTTCACCAGAATTTGAACCTGGGAAACCTCAGTATGGGAGAGAAGCGCTTTACCAATCAGCCACCACACTTCCTTTCACTGTGTTAGCCACATACGATGTATGTCGATCATTGGCTTCAATAGAAGTGAAATGAACTTCACCTCTAGATCTGGCTTTACTTATTTTCAAAGTTCTTTTAGTTTTAGCGATTTATCTAACATCAGTTGGGGAGGATAAAGTTGGTTGTTCATATACTGGTCTTACAAGCTCTTGGTTTTTAAAATAGTTAAAGTTTACTTTAGTTACCCTATTAACTTCTTTGTCATGAAGGATTTTGTTTTTAAAAAGTTACTTCTAAACTCTTGTAGAGTTTTAAATAGTCAGATTTTAAAGTAAACTATGAAAAAAATTCTTACATGAAACTTATGTATGGGTAAAGCATCCAAAAACTCATGGGCAATGAAACAGCTTAGATTCTTAGGGACATTAGCAAGTTCTTTGTACCACGACACCTCCGGACCATATTTGGAGGTCAATTTGAGATAACAAGCCCCAGATTGGTCTGCACCATCTCTGATGGCTGCAACTTCTTCTGTACTTTTACCAGTCAATTTAGCCCCTTGCATGATACTGAGGGTTGGGCTGACCTCCACAAGATGAAGACACACTTTGTCACTGATATTAGGGAATTGGGCAAATACCTATCAATCAAAAAAGTATATTGTTAACAGTGCATGTTAAAGGAATAATCTTTTAACAAGTAAATAAATACAAGTTAAAAAAAAAAAAAGCTTTGTGAGGTTGTCTGCTTAATCTTGGCTATATCACTATGATAATAATAAATAGATCAAGAAATAAAGAAATAAAACAAAATGGGGTAAAAATTATAAATTGACAGAGAAAATGGCGAAGATTTAAAAAAAAAAAAAAAAAAACATTTTGAAAAAGTCTTTTGCTTTTTTAAGTGATTTAAACAAAATAAATTCACCATAGAACTCATTAAAATAAAAACTTAAAAGCCATTTATTTTTTTGCAGAATATTTAAAAACCTATAAATACAATCTTTTAATTAAAACTGATAAAAACTTACCCGAAGCATATCATCAGCCAATGTTCCTCGGCCTGGTCCGAGTTCAACTAATTGTATTTTATCTGTATAGTGATTCATCCATTCATTCACGACCCATACTCCAATCATCTGAAAATATAAAAATGCTCAACATTAAAATTTAGTTTAGTAAGTATTATGGAATGTGTGGTCAAGAGGCTAAGCATGCATGGACTTGGCTACCTATTAAGGGAGCTAGAGGTTCGACACCCGACTTTATCAGAGTTGTGTTTACTGAGAGCCTAATGGCAGCATTGAAAACCTTCTCCCAGAAAACCCCTACCCCAACTGGTCTATAAATGACATTGGACCATAGCGCTCAGAACATGCTATAAGCATGAAAGTTTGACAATATAAAAACTATTTGAAAAATAGTATGGAAAAGGACTCCCTGCAAGAATAAAATCCAATGCCCCTTCATTGAACATTTCACAGATTCTAGCATGTGAGTCAGTGTATATTCAAAGGCACATAAAATTAAGTAACATAATGTTATGAAAAAGATTTTCTATATATTGAAATAATATAACAATAAGTTTCAATAAATAACAACATATATATCCAAAGGCTAAAAACTAAATTTTTGTTTCACAGAGTTGTATCAATTATGATACTTACCTCTCCAAACATTTGGCTGATCTCAGGGGAGGTAATGAAGTCTCCAGCAGTTCCAAACACATCCCTGTTCATATAATAACCCTTTATAACAAACAAACATAAACCTATAATAGCAAAACAACTCAAACAAGACACACATTTTACTAATTGTATCGTCTTAAAATAGTTTGTATTGTAACAGAGTACAAGGAATATTCACATTTGACTAGAGTAACACCATTAGTAAAATCATTAAATTTAGAAAGCCTTCAGGACAGAAGACTCAAAAGTAAAGTAGCAATTATACAGAAAACACTGAACCATAATCTTCAAATACAAAAACAAAATTTAATAAAATACTCTGAAAGACACAAAAATAAAGGCACATTCCTCGTCCCATATGCTAGGACAAATTTGTACAAATACTCGTTCTTCCCTAGTGCTATTAGAGCATGGAATGGGTTGCCTGAGCTAGCCAGAAAAACCAGTGACTTGGCAGAATTTAAGTCATTGGTTAATATGCATGACTAAATGCATGACGCGTAGGACGTAATCATCTTCTTTTTTGAAGTAACGTCTGTATTATATAAGATAAGAAGATATTTAATAGTGAATAACACAAACTTACATCTGATCATTTAAAACTGACATGTACTAGCCATGTTAAATTTGCCATCTCTGCAAGTCCGAATATAATTTCTTTTTTCAATGAAATAATATTTTGATATCGACCCTAATAAATATTTCTCTTTCTACATTAATCCATGTCAGAATATAAGTTCATGATTACTCCACTTACAGACTGAGGATTCGTCAGAACTTCTTTCATGTAGTCAGCCACAGTAAGTGGCCCATTCATTTGTATTCTCTGCTTTAAATGTTTCAACAGTAAATTCTCTGAGCTAGTCGCAGTGCTGTACATTTTGAGTAAAGACTGATTCACAGCACATGACGGCCAAGTGGAACTTAGCATAAGAGACGGTTTAGCTATAGATGTTGAGACATGCTTTGACACGTTCACTATTTCAAAGACTGTTTTACAAGCTAGTAGAACAGGTCCACCTTGTACTTGCTTCAGCAGCATTTTGAATTGGCTTGAATAAACTGAAATTATTTCTTTAAAAATAATAAAGTACATTAATGACAGAATGTGATTGTGAAGAAACAATTTTTTTTAAAATAAGATATCTCTCTCTATTTTTTATATAATTGTGAAATAACTCAAATACATGATAGCTGCCAATAAATGAACGATAGACAGGGAATAGGTCAGAGAATACATCTAGTAAAATTATTATAAATACTAAAGACTGAAAGAGTAGACAAAAAAGTCATTGTTTGTTTTATGAAATAACTCAACATACATAATAGCTGCCAATGAATGAACGATAGACTGGGAATAGGTCAGAGAATAGATCTAGTAAAATTATTATTACTAAAGACTGAAAGAGTAGAAAAAAAATCTATAATTTATTTATATTTATTAATCTATAAATCTATAATTATAATTTAAACTAGGGTAATCCTGTTAATCAGAGATACGGACTCACAAAATGCCAACAATTAGCCAAAAATAACTAATCTAAAAGTATAATATAGAAGTATATAGACATAGATCTAGACCAAGTATAGGTCTATTTACTCTATAAATATGGCTATAATAAGAATTTAAGTATTTCTTTAAAATGTGGGAAGCGCGGTCGAGAGGCTAAGTGCACTTGAACTTAGCTTGGCTTGGCTACCTATGAAGGGGGCTCGAGATTCACACCCAACTTGGGAGAGTTGTGTTTACTGAGCGCCTAAAGTGCCCTAAAGTGGCTAAAGGCACCACGGAAAAACCTTCTCCTAGATACCACCTCCCTCCCACTAGTCCACAACTGAGATTGGACCAAAGCCAAAGTGCTCTGACTAGTCTGACTACTCTTACTCTGAGAATTCTATAACTACTAATACTAAAACTAGTCTATAGACAGTAACTTTAAACTTTTAATAACTATTTTAGTAAACATAATAAAAATTAAAATAATTAAAATCTAAATAGTGAAAGTCCGGTAGTCTCTCTTAGATTCTATCTAGAATCTAATCTAAGTCTAGTGACCAGTCTAGTCAGACTCTAGTCAAACTAGTCTAAATAGTAAATTCTAAATGGTGATAATCATAATTCATAATAATGAAATGATTATAATTATTATTATGATAATCTAGACAATCTTATCAATCTAGTATTCTAGATTACTTAATTACTACTTTTATTTTTTTAAATTTAGACACTTTAACAGCTAACCAGCTGCCTTTTTTTTTATTCTAATGATTTATTTAGATCTAGATCTATATATTTAAATTCTAAATCTAGTCTACATTCTAACGAACCTAGAATAAGATTCAGATCTAGACTAGGAATCTAGATTCTAGATCTAGACAGGTTAGTTGGAATACTTAGTTATCATTTTATTCTTCCCAAGGACGACAATCATGTAGCCAGCTATTGTGATTAAAGTAAGTTTAATAGATCTATATATACACATATTACTACTTATACGTAAACGTTATAATAAGCCAGTGTCCATAAAGCTGTATTTAAATTGATTATATTATAGAATCTAATTTCAGATGTCAAAATAAATAATGGTAACTGCAATAATAATAGTAGCAATAATAATAACAATTAAAAAATACACTTTACGTATATATAAAAGAGTAAGTCTCTGTTAACATTTTTTTTGCAAGGTATATGAATTTTGTTTATTTTTTTAAAGTGGCCTTGACCGTAAGGTTATGACCGAGGAAGCCACCTTGTCTTCTCAAGCATTTCTGTTTGTGTCTGCTTGTTTTGTCTAATATTACCTTAAAAATGGCAGCTAATGTAAGTTTTTTTTACTGATTAAACACTCCTCTTAGATCATAGTCTATGATGCATCTAGAATTTAGTGGAATCTTGATTCTAGATCTATTCTAAATCTAGAAGTAGAGCCTAGAACTCAGTGGAGTCACTCTCACAGTGACAGTCACGACTCAGTCCTGAGTTACAGTATGAGATAATCATAAATGATAATGAGTATCACTTCGTCACTATCAGACTTACTAGATCTATAGAATCAAAGTATGATCACTATCAGTATCATTCACTATGAGTATGTGACTATGTCACAGTATGAGTACTATCATCAGTATCAGTACACCAACTTACTCTCAGCAGTGACCCCAGTGTCTGTGACGTCTGTCTCACAAATCAAGACTTCCTTACCTAACTTAGTCTCTAGTCTAGTGCTAGCCTCTAAGCTCTATTAAGACTATTAGTCTAAATTATTTATGTATTATATACTATTATATAGATCTAGTCTATACTATATCTATAGATCTAGTCTAGATAGTTGATACTAAGATATTCATGACACCAGAGTACTACTTAGATCTAGTACTAGAGTCCTAGACAGTAGACTGAGTAGACTTAGAAGATGTCTAAGACTAGTCTACTAGAGTCTAGTCACTAGTGGGACTTGTGTCACTAGATTTAGATATATAATATATAGATCTAGATCTAGTGATAATGTAAATGTAACTTTGACTAGAAATATCTAAACCTAGATGTAGATCTAAATATAGTCTAGATTAAGAATGTCAACATCTAATTCGAGGTCTAGCAATACTAATAATTATAACATCACAGTCGTCAGAGTTGTGAGACTCTCAAGTCTCTCCTGACCTCTGGCTCTGGTATCCAAACCAAACCATCACTATAAATATAATGTTTGTAAAAATGTTTTACATGTTTTTGGATGTTCCTTCAGAGTTGAAGATAATTACTTCCTAGTCCAAAACGGCAGGGGATGGAAGCGGGCAGGGTTTGAACCTTGGACCATTGATAAATCTGAACGACAGTCCAATGCGCAAACCGCATGACCAGGCAGCCATCCTTTGCTAAATGATCTAAATCTTCTAGATCTAGTGCTTATTATTATGATGATGATGCTTTTGCCATGGGCATGGCCATGGCCCATGTCAGAAATACTAGATTATAATTATACAGTCTAAGTAGTAGATCTAGATCTATCTAAATCTTATAGTTACTCTAGTACTATAATCTATATATAGACAGTCTGGGAACCCATGAGGCGCCCTAACCGCACTTCCCCCTGGTGGAGGCTGTCCAGGCCTGGGCAAGCTATTATAGCACAGTGCAGGACAGGCCATTGTCTTATTGGCTCATAATACTCATATTTCTCACGACTATGGCCAAATTTCGATTCAAAGTGCCCCTGCTGTTGGGAAAAAGAGGAAACAGTGCCTCATATTCTGTTTGACTGCCCCAGACTTGCTGATCTCCGCCTCGACAGGTCTGGGAAACCAAAAATTCTCGACCTAAATGGTGACGTGTATGCACTACCCAAGACAGCAGGGTTTCTGTCCAGGACTTTTGCAAGAGAGGATTTAAGCCTCTCAAGCCATCACTCAAATGGATTTTGATGATGATGATGATGATATATAGACAGTATAGACTAGAGTATAGTCTAGAATCTAGATAGAACTATAGTACACTTTGACTTAGACTAAGTTAGACTACTTAGAGGTAGAGTATATACACAGACAATGGAAGCATTGAGTATTTTTTCAAATTTCTAACACATTTAGACTTTATATCTAGATTCTAGATGTAATCTAGATCTAGTTTTCAAGTTTTGTATTCCTGTGTATGCACTGAACTAAAAGCATTCTTTTTTTTTTTTTTTTTTAATTTATACACATGAATTTGCTGAGACTGAAAGGGGGGCACTAGATCATACCTACTCCACTTGTTGACTGGTAAATATCCCACACCTTTTCAGATCTAGATAATACCTATGCCACCTCTCTTTGACATGAGATTTTATTTTAACTACGCCACTAAAAATGCATACTTGAATAAGATTGAAGTTGAAAGGGAAACGTTCCAACATATCTATTCTTATTGACAAATGGATGACAAGTTTTACATAGATGTTTTCAGTTTTTTTGGTTTTTTTTTGGTCTAACCTTAGTAACCATTAGACATTACAGAGCTATAAATTAGTATAAAAATTCAAACACAAAAAATGGCTGTGGCGACATGTTTGATAAGTCAGCTTTATTCTCTAAAATGCAGATTCTAGATTTCTTGTGTAGATCTGTATCTTGATAAGAGTTCTAACGAGTATCTTTATTCTATATATTCATAATCGTTGGATTTATATCTAGATCTAGATTCTTATACTCTAATATAGTAATATAGATCTAGATCTTGAATTTGTCTTGTCCTAGAATAACTAGATCTAGAATCTAAATCTAGTTGTAGATTTGTTATTAAATATGGATCTAGTATTTAATAAATAAAATACTATAAATCTTGTCTATATGTTTGTTAACATTATTATGAAAAATAACACAATTTCAGTATATATAATATTGATGTAGATCTACTATCTAGATCAAGTAGTAAATGTGACCCAAAAAATATTCTCTTCCTTGCCATGGCTAGATCAATATAATACTGACCTTGCCAAAATAACAACAAAAAATACTGTGCCTTGTGGCAACATAGATGGAAGAATATAGTTACTTCTATCATAATCTCAATTATAGTTCATCTTGTGTAAAATTATGAATAAAAGCAATCAGATCTAGATGATTAAAATATTTGTAATTAATATATTTTGTTTGATTTGGTTTCTAAGTGATGGGTGTGCTACTGTTAGGTAAAAAAGAACTTTGATGTGTGAGACACTTATTAGATCTACCCCACCTCTTTTTGACATTAGATCTATTTTAACTCTTTAGTATGTGTATGAATACGTCATATTATATTTTATTTTATTGACAGATGGATGAGAAGTTTATAGATTCTAGATGTTTTTGTTTTTTCAGGTCTTAACATTTGTAGCTAAAATAAAAAATTAAAAAGTAAAACTTAATTCAGCATGTTCGATCTCATTGTTTTACTCTTGATCATAGAGCTGTGAAGATATTAACTTATTAAGATCTAGATCTGGACTAGATCTAGTTGTACTCTTTTACTTTTTAGTTATTGAATATTTCAAATAGTACAGAGAAGAGAAACATTGCTGCATGCCTGCATAGCTGACTCAACTATTTGAAATGCAGAGTTAATAGTAAAGTGGTAGGTTCAATCACTAGACTAGATTCTAGATAAGTTCTAGACTTTAAGGCTATGTGATTTAAATTAGGCCTTAATTTCTTCTTTCCTATGCCTATCAAAATCTTAATTTGTTTCCTTTGCCTATCAGAATAGATCTACATTAATTTTGTATTACAAACAGTCATTTCTACATTTAATGGCTATGCCCTAGATTCCAAAGCTTAAGGATGATTGGACTTTTTTAGTCTTCTTGCTCACATAGTTTTTTAAATCACTAATTTTCTAGAAATTATGGATCTAATAGATATAGATAGCATCAAGTCTACGAGTTTGTGGATTGGTAAATACCCAACACCTTTTCAGATTTAATTGGGATTAGACTCAAGCTGAGTTTGCATTTTCTGAGTGCCTGAATGCAGAAACCTTTCCCATGATACAGCTCCCCAGACCACAAATCGGACTGGACCTGAACTATGGCATGAAATTGTAAAAATGTTTTACATATTTCGGATGTTCCTTCAGAGTTGAAGATAGTTTACTTCCTAGTCCAAACCTCCCGCAGGACGTCAGGGGATGGGAGCGGGCAGGGTTTGAACCGTCGATAAATCCAAACGACAGTCCAGCGCGCAAACCGCACGACCAGGCAGCCATCCATATTCGTGCTATATGCTGTGTGCTTTCATCTCAATGGTCTTGGGTTCTAGCCCTGACAATCACTGTCCTAAAGGAACATCCGAAACATATAAAATATAACAAAAACTAGAAGAGTGATAAGGTCATTAAAGGGGCATTATCACTCTCTCTGTTCCTTACCTTGATTACACTTTTGTTACTGGAGAGGTGAGGATGATATTTTTGCTATTGTTTTATTAAACTGTTTTTCAATAGTATTTGTGGTTTGTTTGTCCAGTATTGGAGTCACATCTTTTGAAAATCTATTGTGAAAATAAAACTTGAACGTCACAAAAGTAATAAAAGTATTAAAATAAAATGTATAAATATGCTTTATATTCTTGAAAATTTACCCCCCCCCCTTTTTTTTTTCTCCGAATTCCAACCTTTCACATATAACTTAAATGATCCAATACATTTGCTAAAAGGAAAAAAAATTGTTATTTCCCTTTACTTTCTTGAAGTGGGCAACAACAACAAAATATTCACATTATGCTGTTTTAGTAAATCAACATTATTTTGATACAAATTTTTTGAAAAAATTTTTTTATTTTGTACAGAATATCTTTACAAACATCTGTTGTTGTTTTTTTCACTTTATTTAAGATAATAATAATAATTTTATTTATAAAGCGCTGTTAACAAACAAAATGTAGGCTCAACGGCTCAAAAATATGCTGTACAAAATATTGATGTAAAAGTCTTTTTTTTTTCTGACTGACGGTTTATAAGGGTGTCACGTGGCTAGCACAACAAGCAACCACATTTATACTTTCCCTAAATAATTTCAGGTACCCATTAGAGTTGGTTTTACTCTGGGGTATCCTAAAAATCCAGAAATTCAAAATCCCAGTTTTTACTGAGATTCTAACCTGTTACCCCTCGGTTGGAAGCCGCACATTTTACCACCTAGCTTATTTAATTTTAAGATACAATAACTTGAGGTTAGAATTAAATAATGCTTACCGAATCCTGTTTTAACCATTGCTATAATAAGAAAGAAAAAAACATCATCTCTTTACTATAGTATAACAGTAGTAGTTTGCTGTGCAAAGCATTTAGACTTTTCAACAAGATATATTCATACAATAAAAATAATACAGATTGATTATTGTTATCATAGCCTGTTGTTTATAATGTTCTGATGTCTAGCATATATTTAGCTGCCTCTGGTAACTATGTATGATTCTCTAATTGGTGAATGATTCATATGACATTCTAATTAACTTTTTTCTATCTATTAGTCAATATCTACTAGAATCCCCATCCACTTATTATGGCCTGAAGTCTTATTTATAGGTGTATAGCACATATCCCCATTAGAGACTAATGCTGCTATATTACAACATTATTTTTTTTTTTTTTTTTTTTTTTTACAAAGTTCATATCAACTCACTCTATTTGTCTGTGGCCAATTTTTATAATCATTATTTGTCCCACGAGGCCATTCTCGAATCAAGTTTGAACTTAAAAGATTTATTGTTTGTTTGGTTGTTTAACTAAATGATGTCCTTGAGAAACTTTGAAGGTTGTGTTCTATTCTTGTTTCTGCTGACACTTGTGTCTAGAGCACTGGATCCAGCCAACCAGTTTTATTCATGTGTTTGTTTGGGATTGAGCTTGCCTAACTGAGCAGACAGCAGAGGGCATAGTTTGCTATCTTATAAGTAGACCATATTTTTATTTGTTTAACAACTTTTTTGCCCATGACTCAAGATTTTTTGAAGACATTTGTACCATGACTCAAGATTTTGAAGACATTTGTACCATGACTCAAGATTTTTTGAAGACATTTGTACTATGACTCAAGATTTTGAAGACATTTGTACCATGACTCAAGATTTTTTGAAGACATTTGTACTATGACTCAAGATTTTGAAGAAATTTTACCATGACTCAAGATTTTTTGAAGACATTTATTTGTACTATGAATCAAGATTTTGAATACATTTGTACCATGACTCAAGATTTTTTGAAGACATTTGTACTATGACTCAAGATTTTGAAGAAATTTGTACTATGACTCAAGATTTTGAAGACATTTGTACCATGACTCAAGATTTTTTGAAGACATTTGTACCATGACTCAAGATTTTTTGAAGACATTTGTACCATGACTCAACATTTTGAAGACATTGGTACCATGACTCAAGATTTTGAAGACATTTGTACCATGACTCAAGATTTTGAAGACATTTGTACCATGACTCAAGATTTTGAAGACATGTATACCATGACTCATGATTTTGAAGACATTTGTACCATGACTCAAGATTTTGAAGACATTTGTACCATGACTCATGATTTGAAGACATTTATACCATGACTCAAGATTTTGAAGATATTTGTACCATGACTCAAGATTTTGAAGACATTTATACCATGACTCAAGATTTTGAAGACATTTGTACCATGACTCAAGATTTTGAAGACATTTGTACCATGACTCAAGATTTTGAAGACATTTGTACCATGACTCAAGATTTTGAAGACATTTGTACCATGACTCAAGATTTTGAAGACATTTGTACCATGACTCAAGATTTTGAAGACATTTGTACCATGACTCAAGATTTTGAAGACATTTGTACCATGACTCAAGATTTTGAAGACATTTGTACCATGACTCAAGATTTTGAAGACATTTGTACCATGACTCAAGATTTTGAAGACATTTGTACCATGACTCAAGATTTTGAAGATATTTGTACCATGACTCAAGATTTTGAAGACATTTGTACCATGACTCAAGATTTTGAAGACATTTGTAGAGTCCACAAAGAGATGATGGGAAAACATATATTGTTAATAATAGCCGTTCTATTATAGTGTAAGAAACACAAGCATTAGAATTGGGGGGGGGGGGGCGGATAGAGTAGTTAAACATTTTATGTTTTTATTAAAACTGTTTCTAAAATTTTGAACTTAGTGGTGGTAGACTAGTAAGAAGTAACAATTCAGTTTTTATTTGTTAAAGCCAGTGTTTCCCAAACTGTGTCCCGCGAAACCCTAGTGTTCCGCGAGGCCAGAATAGGTGTTCCGCGAACTATTGGAATAAGTAGATCTAACGAGTAGGCCACTACGTGAATTATTCTCTCTAAAAAAAAATTATGGAAAGTGTTCCGCGAAATACTCAGAATGTGCTAAGTGTTCCGTTACGGAAAAAGTTAGGGAAACAGTGGTTTAAGCAACACAGTTGAATCAGTTTAGTTAAAATTAGTATTAAAAACAGCAACTATGTCAACTTACATTAGATGATTGTTTGGCGTAGTCTCAGTCGAGCCTATGCTCTGAAGGTGTCATCGTGATAACCCTCAAGTTCAAAGGTCACCTGGAAAGTAAAGGCGATTATTCGTAAAATTGATCATTCAGTACCATCGAAAAGGTTTGCTTCGGAAACTCTAGACCCACGTAATTTGAACCTAGTCTATTAAATCTGGACGCTACTCCGGACCCAGCTGAATATAACATACTTTTAAAAAATAATTTTCTGGTTAGGGTGGGGGCGTTGCTAGTATAAGTTTGAGGACTACCAGGCCTACTGAATAGATTCCTACCTAGATATGGCTATGTGCAAGCACTTCCTACACCGTTATGACATGTTGAAAAAGGCAATCTCTACATATACTACATTTTGCAAGAATAAGAAGGCAGACAACTATGGATATAAAAAGTACTTACATGTTGGCTAACTTCAGCTGTACATAGCAGGGACCTAGTGAGGACGCAGGCCTGTATTGTTATCTACTTGTACACCCTGAAAGAAAAGAGTCAACAAAAAAAAGAACATAACCAAAATAAAGAGCGCAGTTCATTCCCATGGCTACCTTTACACACTCAGTAAAGAAACGCTATACAAAGTCATGCACCATGTTGTGCAATATGCTAAGCACTGTCACTGACTTTGAACTTGTAACCTTCAGATGACCGAAAAAAAAACAACTTTTAATTGATTTTCGTTTTTCAACTACCTAGCTGAACGAGGCCATTGCTTCGGATTCGTCTTATTTCTTATTATTCTTATTTCTTATTATTCTTATTTCCGTTCCTTGTTTTTTCTACGTCTATTGTCCTGGTTATTGTTCGTGGTGATTGCATGTGTACACATCGGTTGCTCGAAGTATCCCATAGAGCCTTCTTTCAGCATGACGTAAGTTTATTTCTCCCGAGCTTACTGTGTGAGTGCCTCCCTATACATTACTCCCCCCCCCCCCATGGGCTCACTTTGTCCTCATCTTTGAATGATGCTCTTCCAGGACATCTTTTTATGATAACTGATACCTCTTAGGGCCTTGGCTACAAGCTATCCCCTCACATCCGCCCACATGATAGCTGATACCTCTTAGGGCCTTGGCTACAAGCTGTCCCCTCACATCCGCCCACATGATAACTGATACCTCTAGGGCCTTGGCTACAAGCTGTCCCCTCACATCCGCCCACATGATAACTGATACCTCTTAGGGCATTGGCTACAAGCTATCCTCTCACATCCGCCCACATGATAGCTGATACCTCTTAGGGCCTTGGCTACAAGCTGTCCCCTCACATCCGCCCACATGATAACTGATACCTCTTAGGGCCTTGGCTACAAGCTGTCCCCTCACATCCGCCCACATGATAACTGATACCTCTTAGGGCCTTGGCTACAAGCTATCCTCTCACATCCGCCCACATGATAGCTGATACCTCTTAGGGCCTTGGCTACAAGCTGTCCCCTCACATCCGCCCACATGATAGCTGATACCTCTTAGGGCCTTGGCTACAAGCTATCCCCTCACATCCGCCCACATGATAGCTGATACCTCTTAGGGCCTTGGCTACAAGCTGTCCCCTCACATCCGCCCACATGATAACTGATACCTCTTAGGGCCTTGGCTACAAGCTGTCCCCTCACATCCGCCCACATGATAACTGATACCTCTTAGGGCCTTGGCTACAAGCTATCCTCTCACATCCGCCCACATGATAGCTGATACCTCTTAGGGCCTTGGCTACAAGCTGTCCCCTCACATCCGCCCACATGATAACTGATACCTCTTAGGGCCTTGGCTACAAGCTGTCCCCTCACATCCGCCCACATGATAACTGATACCTCTTAGGGCCTTGGCTACAAGCTATCCTCTCACATCCGCCCACATGATAGCTGATACCTCTTAGGGCCTTGGCTACAAGCTGTCCCCTCACATCCGCCCACATGATAACTGATACCTCTTAGGGCCTTGGCTACAAGCTATCCTTTCACATCCGCCCACATGATAGCTGATACCTCTTAGGGCCTTGGCTACAAGCTGTCCCCTCACATCCGCCCACATGATAACTGATACCTCTTAGGGCCTTGGCTACAAGCTGTCCCCTCACATCCGCCCACATGATAACTGATACCTCTAGGGCCTTGGCTACAAGCTATCCTCTCACATCCGCCCACATGATAGCTGATACCTCTTAGGGCCTTGGCTACAAGCTGTCCCCTCACATCCGCCCACATGATAGCTGATACCTCTTAGGGCCTTGGCTACAAGCTATCCCCTCACATCCGCCCACATGATAGCTGATACCTCTAGGGCCTTGGCTACAAGCTGTCCCCTCACATCCGCCCACATGATAACTGATACCTCTTAGGGCCTTGGCTACAAGCTGTCCCCTCACATCCGCCCACATGATAACTGATACCTCTTAGGGCCTTGGCTACAAGCTATCCTCTCACATCCGCCCACATGATAGCTGATACCTCTTAGGGCCTTGGCTACAAGCTGTCCCCTCACATCCGCCCACATGATAACTGATACCTCTTAGGGCCTTGGCTACAAGCTGTCCCCTCACATCCGCCCACATGATAACTGATACCTCTTAGGGCCTTGGCTACAAGCTATCCTCTCACATCCGCCCACATGATAGCATGATACTGATACCTCTTAGGCCTTGGCTACAAGCTATCCCCTCACATCCGCCCATTAGGTCACAATAATGATTTTGTTTTCTTATATGTGATTCAGTTCTTCTCATAACAAAAACAAAAAGATGTGCACAGAAATCTCGTTTACCTTTGAGTTCTATTTTTTAATTCATTTTGGTCGCGACACTGATATTGCTGTAATTTCATACCGTTTCATAAAATGCTGGCAATTGAGTGTCCCCCCCCCCCCAAAAAAAAAAAAAAAAAAAAAAAAACTTCCATTTAAGTTTCGCTATTTTAAAATATTTCGTTCTTTTGTGTTTACTATTATGTGTTTAGTTTTATTTGGTGGGTCTAATATTACGCTACACTTTTTGATTATGCGATTTTGTTATGGTTTTCTACTGTTCCAACGAATGATGTGTGACTACCTGCTCGCTCCTCATCCCTGACTAAACTCCATAAACTTGACTATCCCTCTATTGGGATGTATCTTATTGTCACTTCAATTCTGGCTGTCTATTGAACGCAAGTTAAATACGTGGTAGGCGTATAACACGAGCAGCAGATGGGCAGCCTAACCATTATATTGACAGTTTTACAGGGCTAACAACTTATCCTAAAAAAAGAAACATTGTGGACAAAATATAGGTCTATGTATTAATAACAAAAAAAAAACAACTGTTTCTCTGTTTGCAAACATATTGGCCGTAGGCAATGGGTGGCCTCACGATGTTAAACGAAGTACACACAATACATCTATTGGTATTTTGGACAGTTCTACGTACACCAGGCCGCTCTCACATACTTTTAAACACAATTTTACACGTTCTTATTAGATACACTTATTCTAACGCCGTAACAGCTTGGCCAACTGGTTCATGGCGAATCCCAGCTCCGAGATGAACTTCAGTTTGGCACTGCTGTGTAAGAAACTGGCGCCCCGATAGTGTGCCGCATAGCACAAGCTTGAACTATTAGCGATCTTGAAATGGGCCCCCCTTTATGCGACCATTGATCTGACTTCACTTTTGATACTGACTTTTCCGAAATGCGAGACATTCATGTATTGGTCAAAGCATCCCTAACCTTGTGTAAATTGTTTCATAGTAGGCCTATTTGGCTATCCTTGATTTTCACTACTTTCTACATGACACCAGTGGAGCGTGTGAGGTCAAGCAAGTGATGGTAGTTAAACATGCATTCAGCATCATCTCACGCAAAGCTCAAACAGATTTTCTTTTGGTTACTTCGCCTGCGTCTTCCCTACGTATGTGCCCCAAAGGAAAATTTTGGTCTCTAAACCTTCGAAGATACGACGTCTTGAAACAGCACCTGGGCCGTGCTGTAAGGGATTAGTCTCAGCAAGGACCCTTAGTGAATGGAGGCTTACACATTTTCACTTCACCATGTCTGACAGTGTGCTCCGAACTAGCCTGGTTTCAGACGTTTGTCAGTAATAAGAAATGCTGCTGCTTGCCATACACTCCTCTTCAATGTCTATCTTTAGACCAGCAATCTTCGAGAGCAATTTTTGTACACCATGCATCAACAAACAGGTCTAGGAAATCGACTGTACACTTTGGATGTCTTGTCTCATCAGCCTTATTGAATCTTGAAACATGTTACCGTCTTTGATAACGTCGCTTGTCGGCATCATCGTGTGTACATGGACATTATTTACCCACCCCCCATCTGTGCGCGTCCCATCTTACATACTTTATGGTTAGATCTTGATCTATAGTATAGTTAGACCACTGATAATCCTTTTTTTTTCGGCGTGGGTAGGGGCAATATAAATTTCAGACACGCGTCACTGGAAAATGCTTTACATTTTTTCAACATTTTGCACAGTGTGTAGATATTTCTAGGGGCGGGATATGGCAGCCGATCGCATCACTGAGTTAGACCACCAACTTAACTTCAGATCTAGATAAAAAATGTCTTCAAATTCATATTATTGACCCACCACCACAAGAAAATGTACACAGTATAGGCCTACATATACTGTATCACATCTTGACCTTAGAGTAACGACCTTCGGCGTAATATATTTCATGTTTCGGCGCAGCGCGGGACCCAAGCCGTGTTATTATCTTATCAGCAATTTTTAACTTCTGTTTTTGTTATTCATTTGTTGTTTGTTGGCTGAAGTCTGGAAAAGATAAAAATGTCAAGACCTTGGTCTTGATAGTCATAAAAAAAAAAAAAACAGAACAAAAAACGCGAAGTCGGATTATTCAATGCTATTTGCTGTAATTGTTCGTATGTAATGCGTAATACAGCGCACATGGCTAACATCTCGTCTGCTACATTGTTATGAGAAATGGGCGCAAGGTCAAGAACGTCTTCTGCTCTACCAGATTTGAATCTTATCTTTTTTCTTTTCATTCAAAAGAGTTTGCGTAGATTATATATTTATATATTTTAAATGCATCCCATCCTTTTTCTTTTCTTTTTTTTTTTGCCACATTAGTTTTCTTTCATCCTTGAGGTGGTCGGGAGGATGCGGTGAGGTGGTCGATGAAACTATTTGCAAACGTTTATAGAGAACACGGTTTGCTAAGGTCTGTAAGGGACCATTTATTGCTTTTAACTTTATGTTGTCTCCTTTTCGGAACATTTTATTCCGCTTTCTCAGCCTGTAGCCCTTTTGAAAATGTCAACAATTAAAAAAAAAAAACAATATCGCTGTGACGTGTTGCAATCCACTTTGAAACAGTTCGTTAGGGAAATCTGTTGACTTTGAGAAGGATTTCTCCAAGCAGACAGACGTGGACCGGAAGCTATTCACCCCTAGTCCTGTCTGAAGGTGCCACAATGCTTGTGGGCCATGACTAGGTCAGGTCGTATTTATTTGTATATACGTTGTTCGGACCGGAGCCCGCTATTGTGGGACCGCCACGTACCGCGAAGAGACCGCCACTCCAGCTGACGGGATTATGATGACGGCCTCCGCGTGGAGCGGTATGGCGGATTGGGCTGGGCAGCTGGGATGTTGAATTCCTACCCCGAGACTCCAGAAACCGTGCTTTGTATGCCTTGATTCCCAGTGTCAATCCACTAGCAAGAGCACTGCCCCACCACCTCCACACACACACAAATAACACGAATAATAATAATGTGGTACTGAAATTGACGTTAAAGCTTCTACAAAGACATATGCTTTGGATGCTTCCCTCTTCCCATTTATTCCCCCTTAAAAATGTGTATAACACTCGCTATTAAAGCGGATATAAAACTTACTTCATGTGGGCGTCTAATGTTCCCTTACTTACTTTCTTGAGTAGTTATTATTGCACATTATTAATTATTACGTTGAGTAGAAGCGCTCTGTTCTTTCTTTTTTCGTCAAACTTTTGTTAAGGAGGCTAATCAGCTAGGTATGTGCTAGAGGTCGAGAGAGAGGTCATCTCCACACCGAGTAAGACCTGTAACTAATTTGTAACATTAACATATCATTGAATAAGGCGTCATATTTTGTTTTCTCGGGCTGCACGTAGACTAGTCTCAGTACCCCCCCCCCCCCAAACCAAGACTGGAGGAAGCTCCTGGGATCCCCCACGTACAGACGAATTGCAAAGTATGCAACGATTGTTTCCCCTGTTCATAATTTGTCATTAAATTGTCGCTAAATTGAACTCCACCGTCGCCAATTAATTAAAAAAGGATCAAGCTCTAATTCGTGACAGTTGATTTTCGTATCACATCTCCTTTATTACCGCTAGTTATTTAACCCGTTTTTTTAAAATAAGTTTTAAGACATAGATCAAAATTTAACACCTGCTACCTGTGGGAAATTATTTTGTGCTACAAATAGAATGACTTAGAAAATTGGTTTCTGTGGTGCACAGCAGATTATCCTATACCTTTATTAACGCTTCCGTTATTTATTTATTTTTTTTAGTTTTACACCGGATACACCAAAAGCTAGCTATTTATAAATTTTCCGCCATTTATGAAAATCCCTTTTTTTTTTTTGTTTTTTTTTTGTGTGTTACTACATTTCCCTGCAGAATTCTGTAACGGATTTCTTTTTTATGTCTTTGTGAAACATCTCGTCATATCGGACTGGAGATGGTAGCAGATCTCATCGTGCGTTATAAAGTAGTGGGAACTTTTAGGATCATAAACTTTTTTTTTCATTTTACTAGACCAAGTTTTATACAACTTTAATAGTTTTCATTCAATTGAAACCATTTCTTCTTTTATCCTTATAATTTATTTTAATTACTCTCTTGTGTATTTGTAGCTTCATACCACATCTTGGGAGCACAATCTAGACTTGAAAGTGTATATGTGGATATTTAGGTAAAATTTAACGCTTTCAAACCTTACGATCTATGGGGGCAGATGATGTAAAGCTCCATCCGTTTCTGTGGCTGACGGTTCACTATGGTGTCATGTGGCCAGCACAACGACCGACCGTCTTTACTTTTCCCCAACCAATGTCAGGTTAGAACTGGGTGGACTCAGAGGTTAACGTGCAGGGTGTCATGTGGCCAGCACAACGACCGACCGTCTTTACTTTTCCCCAACCAATGTCAGGTTAGAACTGGGTGGACTCAGAGGTTAACTATGGTGTCATGTGGCCAGCACAACGACCGACCGTCTTTACTTTTCCACAACTAATGTCAGGTTAGAACTGGGTGGACTCAGAGGTTAACGTGCAGGGTGTCATGTTGCTAGCACAACGACCGACCGTCTTTACTTTTCCACAACTAATGTCAGGTTAGAACTGGGTGGACTCAGAGGTTAACGTGCAGGGTGTCATGTGGCTAACACAACGACCGACCGTCTTTACTTTTCCCCAACCAATGTCAAGTTAGAACTGGGTGGACTCAGAGGTTAACTATGGTGTCATGTGGCCAGCACAACGACCGACCGTCTTTACTTTTCCACAACCAATGTCAGGTTAGAACTGGGTGGACTCAGAGGTTAACGTGCAGGGTGTCATGTGGCCAGCACAACGACCGACCGTCTTTACTTTTCCACAACCAATGTCAGGTTAGAACTGGGTGGACTCAGAGGTTAACGTGCAGGGTGTCATGTGGCTAGCGCAACGACCGACCGTCTTTACTTTTCCACAACCAATGTCAGGTTAGAACTGGGTGGACTCAGAGGTTAACTAGGGTGTCATGTGGCCAGCACAACGACCGACCGTCTTTACTTTTCCCCAACTAATGTCAGGTTAGAACTGGGTGGACTCAGAGGCACTCTTAAGATCCCTAAATTAAAAATCCCAGTCTTCACCAGGATTCAAACTTAAGACCCCTCACTTCGGAAGCCAAGCACTTTACCACTCAGCCACCCCCCTCCTTTTCCTGTCATATTCACATACTATTTAAGCAGATCACTGGCTTCAATTGAAGTGAAATGACCTGTAATCTCTCTTTTAGGCTTTACTTCTTTTCAAAGTTGGCAAGCCAAGTGATTAACGGACTCAGCTACCACGCCCCCCTTGTACTAGCCCAAACTTGCAATGGCGGCGAGCAGGTTTCGAACTCGGGACCATTGTAATGGCAGTCGGAAGCACATTGCACTCATCTGTTACATTGTATTTGTCGCCACTTCTCTGCCTACATTTGGAAGTAGGTGAAATGCAATTCTGTTAACATGACCAGTAAAACATGCACAGCCGTGTGCCAATTATGGCAAGTTGTAAACCTTATCTTGTTCATAAAGAGCTCGGTCTCAAATCGGTTCATTCAAATCTTTCATTACCTATGCTGATATAGGGCTTGCTTGGTTCAGAGATCTAGACATGGGAGACTTATTGACTTTGTTCTTGATAAGACACGACCTGCATGTCATACTGGGGGAATAAAAAAATCAATATTTTGGAGCCAACAAAGGCGGCTTTGCGGTGTGGTGGATCTAGTATATAGTAAAGTTAGAAGATTGTAACTCGGGTCGACGGGATGAGAAGCGTAAGCTCAGCTTACAAAAGTAAACTAAGTGCTCCTACTTCCTGTATGTACATTTATATATCAGCAAGTAGGATCTAGATCTAGCTTTGTCGACTACTAGCCGCACTTGCATATTTGCAGACTTTTAATAGACAGTCTGGTTGATAGAAAATATAGATAAAAGAAAAACAATTTAAAAATTTTAAACTTAAATTAAGTGTAATTGTAGTTTGGATCAGTCATGTGATGAGATTAACTATATATATATATATTTTCTATATTTTTACCTACTGTTTTTGTTTAGCACAATTTCACGCTTTTAGCTTTCTCAATGCGCCATGATCCCATGATCGTAACACTTGTCTGGGGAAAAAAAAAGGGGGGCGGCGGGGGATCTGCGAATGTTACCGTGATCCCCTTTTTTTTTTAAATGCACAAAGAAGGGAACTAATTCAACTTATACCACCTCATTTGTCAAGTATGATTTCTTTCCCATGTTAGATACCAAACAAAATAATTAATTCCTAATAGTTAATTAACTAATTGGTTAATATTTTTGTTGATTCATGAGGTACAAGAAATAATTGTTCAAAATTCCCACTTGATCCGAGATTGATTGTGGGAGAAATAACGTGTGCTAACTTTGTACCTAACAGACAAACAGAGTGAGTTGTTGATTTAAGCTTTGAAAAAAAAAAAATGGACATTTGACAAATATTTGACCAGAAAATAAATATTGCTAAATGTCAACACCTGGAACTGTTAGATGCAATGCCTTGACTTAAGAAATGACTAGCTTGAGGAGAACATTTATTTTAATATTTATCCTTCACGTTATCCATATGAATAGTATGTGAACCCCGCCTGGTGTAGTGAACTCTAGGTCAGTGGTTTAAGAATAACCCAGATTGGCCTTTTTGTATGCGGATATTGAACGGAAAAAAACAAAACAGGCAATAGAAAAAAAAATGCTTGTTTGATGGGAAATAACCGCTAATTACTACCATTTATCTTAAAATTACAGGGTGTAGTTCATCTTCTGTCATATAAAACACAATTAATTAATTAGGGCTAAATGATGAACTAACTGGGTAATTTTTTAGATTGATTTGTGTATTGTTATCGACTATGAATAATTGTACGGAATTTCAAGTTGATCCGAGACTAGAAAGTTGGAGAAAAAAAACATGTCCAAATGTAATAAGGGGACTACATTAATACATCTAAATCTATCTATCCATCTCTCATTCACTTAGTTTGAAATCCAAACAAAATCATTGAACACCAACAATTAATTGACTAATTGTTGAATTTTTTCCGATAGATTAATGTCAATTCAGGTTCAATGAATAATTGTGCAAAGTCTTGAACTTGATCCGAGAATGGGAAATGTGAGAACAAAAACATGTTCAAACTTCTACCGTACAGACGGTCAGACAGAGTGAGTTGATAGAAGCTTTGTAAAAAAAAAAACTACTTACGAAAGTTGCTAAGACTTCATAGTTGATCACACTGTTACCAGTGTAGATTTGCGTGTGTGTAGGATCACCCACCAATAAGGATACAGCGTGTCCCCCAGGTGCGATCTGCACATCCACATCGCCGTCTGCGTGACATACGGATCGTTCTACTTTAGCCCAATATACTTCTCTGCTTCTTCTATTTAGATTTGTTCAGAAGTGACTTTATTCACCACCACCACCACCCTCACTCCTTACTTCTTCTTTACCCTGTACTTGGTCTACGTCGTAGCGCATAGTTCGTCACATGCATTAGTAATAGAGGACCGCAGTTTGAACGGCAGTGGGCCTAAGCAAGGTCGACCTTTGGCCGTGCTAGTATTGTTTTCGTTAATACACCGTTTTCAATTCATTTTGGAAGGTTCCAGCCCAGAGCATCGGGAGAACTCTTTGTGTTTCATTTGATTTCGTGGCTTCTTGTTTGGGGCTATTTGATCCTTGGCTAAAGGACCATCGTAGATCAAGGTGTTCTGCTTTCTCGGATATATATATATAGTTTGCTGAACTTTCCCCCCCCCCCCCATATTGATTGAACAGAAGTTCATTACAGAAGATTTCTCAATGGATCCCTTCGCCGTAAGGTCAATCACTCAGGTAGGTCAAGGGTCATTAAATGTAACATAACGATAGCCATTTTCTAAAATTACCCCTAGAAAAAAATAAAAATAAATTTTCAAAAGCAATATTTTTAATCATGAAACTGTACACTATGCAATAAAAGTTGTGTACTAGTGCATGTATAATATAAACCATTTTCACTATAATGGGTTACAACATATTCCGGATAATCCATACTTACTGCTATTTGCATGTGCTCATCTGTTATCCTACGAATGTTGTATTATGTACCACATACGTATGTACGTACATATAAGCGAAACGTCTGGAATATTGTAGAAAGAAATCATTGTACTTTTGTCTAGATTGTAAACTGAAGCTCACTATTGTTCCCGTTTCAAGAACAAATGTGCACACTTTTTTTAGCAGTCCATCTTTCACGGGCATAGAAAAATAGATACGGCCTTGAATGAAGTCGATAATCTAAATCGAATTTTACCACAATTACTAATTAGTTTTCAAATAAACAACACACACACACACACACACACACAGCAACCATAATGGTACTAGCTTTCTTTGTGGGTAGCTGGCTGGTCGTATGGTATGCGCTCTGATCTATCATCACGGTAGTCCTGGGTTCGTACCCTGACCGCCCACTGCCGTCCTGCAGGATGTATGGGCTCTAGGACGTAATAGATTTTTTTTCCTCTTCAAAGGAACGTCTGCAACATCTACGGGTCTATGTGTCAAGCATCTCCACCCCATCCCCTCACACGGATTTGCCAATCTTCATTGGTCTCTCCCCCCCCCCCCAACCCCCGCAGGCTATGTCATATTTTTGTAGTCGTAAAAAAAAAATCTATATTTTATGAGCGACAACAAAAGCTGTTAATGCTGTGCGAACAGTCGTCTGTCCTCCCTCCGCCCACCTGTCAAGCTAAAATGCATACACTTATTTTATACGAGCTACCAAGTGTTCACAGTCATTGGTTTTTTTTGTTCTCATTGATATATTTTATTAGCTTCTATAGATCCGTTTTCAATAGTAGGCCTAGCGTTGGGTTTGTTATGTGTGTAACGCTATGGGGAATAACTCCATCTGTGGTCCTAGTCATCACACCCTTACTCCCTCTGTCATTCCTCTCCTCACTTCGTGTTACTGTTTAAGCTTTGGATCTTTTTGAATATATTCGAAACTCATTGTTGCTATTAGTCCGGTGATTTCACTTTTCACTCTCTCCCTCTACCTTCTACGAATGTCAGTGAAATCAGTTTGAACTCATCCCATCCTATTGATTGTCATCTTTTTTTTTTTCTTTTCTTCTCATTCCTTGTATCCCCCATTCACTTGTTTGCATCGCCCCCCTTCTAGCCTTCTGTCTGTCCAACAAGTGGGGTTCATACCCGTTCAACCTTGCGGCGGACGAAGAGAAGACATTTCTAAATAAAGCAAAACGATGGCTGTGGGATTTATGTTGGGGTCAAATTGGAATAAAGTATTTGCAAAACTTTTTCATATAATGAAAACCAAAATTAAAACATATAGATTTATATTGAAATAGGAAATATGTGTCAGTGTTCTATATGTAGTACAATTACGTTGGCAAAGTTCTCTCACTTTGGGAAGAGTATGTTCAAATCAGGGGCGGCCTAAATGCGCCTGAGGGAGACCGCGATACGTGATTCTTTTTGGAAACTAAAATCGTTCTCACAAACGTTTTACTCTATATTCTGGAATTCCTTTCCATGTATCTAAATTATATCTATTGACATGAAGGCTCTCAACATATTTTTATTATGGTGATCACCCTGACAGTCACTTTATTGGGGGCAGGGTCATACCTTTGCTCGTGTCTTAAGGCTGTCCACAGCTGTCCCTTATCTAAGGTTCTAAAGTCTATTTCAGCGCCGCACCTTCAACAATGTCAGACACTTCCTCGTTAGAGTGTAGATGGTAAGCAAGAGAACAGCAATAACACGCTTGTATTCGTTTTCAAACGCATTCATGCGCCTCGATGTGAATCGATGTGTTACTGGGTGCGTTCACTTCAGTAATCTTAGACTGGAGTTCAAAACGCTTTATACAGTGGAGGGATACTTCACAATAGTAAAACTAGCGTGATTAACATGTATGTCAGTCACACACAGTCCATTAAAATATAACCTTTAAAAAAAAAGAGAAGAGGAGGTTTATAAAAGCCAATCTAAGCGTCGCTTGTGCATTTAGAAAAAAAATATTGGTACAGTTTCCGATAGTTCAGAAATACTGAAAAATACTAAAACTAATACTGAATCTAAGAGCACATGAGTTTTGTATTATTTAGTCTTAATGTATTTTGCAAAGTTGGGTTAGGGTGAAGAAGACAATAATTTTGGGTATGACTTGAACACGAAAACTAAGGTTGAGATTCGAGTGTCTACCAAACTCCATTGGACAATTGAATTATGAAAGTCTACATTTCGACTGATAGTTGCATGGGTCGTGTTGTATTGGGGATAACAAACTAGAGAGCGGATGAAAAGAAAGCAACAGTTCAAAAGACAGTCTGTTTATCACATTAGAATCTAATGACGAAAATGGGGGCAATTTATTTGATCATGACAACATTTGTTTTCTAGGGCTGGATGTAGAGGCGTAGTGAGCAAAACGTGCGCCCGGGGCAAGGTACATTGTTGGCGCCCCCTCCCCCATTTTCCATGAACATCGCATAGAAACATAGGCTGTGATTGACGCCCCCCTGAAAGTGGCGCCCGGGGCATCGTGCTCACTTGCCTCCCCCCCCCCCCACCACTACACCTCCGGCTTCTTCTTCTTCTTCCTCCTGCGCAGTGGTTTCCAAATCAGGGAGCTCTCCATATAGTTTTCTTTCTAGTGGGGTGTTTTGGGGCCAGTGTCTTGTACGAGCCTCATGGTAAAGAGAGCAGTTTTGGAGGACGTGGTCAGCATTCTCTGGTGACACTCCACATGGGCAGATTTCACTGGTTCCCATTTTCAGCTTCGGTACATATGTTGTCTCATTCTGTTGTGTCCGGTCCTGAGTCGCAAGATTAGATATTGATCTTGTCGGGATAGCTTATAATAAGAATAATCTTTCTTATGATTCGGATGAGAGCTTGTCCATTTCTCATTTATTTTATTTAGGCCTTTCTACTATTAGTTTCTTCATTTCTTCTGGATAGAGTGTTATGTGCCTCTGGATAGAGTGTTATGTGCCTCTGGATAGAGTGTTATGTGCCTCTGGCTGGATTTCAACATTACTTTTGAATGGCTGCAATATTTGTGACCTCTTAACGTCATCAAAGGGACGATTGGCTTTTTTTTTAGTTAAACAAAGGTGGGGGGCGGAGGAGTCTAACATAGAGTTTAGAGCTGACAGATCGTTTGACAAGTCTAACATAGAGTTTAGAGCTGACAGATCGTTTGACAAGTCTAACATAGAGTTTAGAGCTGACAGATCGTTTGACAAGTCTAACATAGAGTTTAGAGCTGACAGATCGTTTGACAAGTCTAACATAGAGTTTAGAGCTGACAGATCGTTTGACAAGTCTAACATAGAGTTTAGAGCTGACAGATCGTTTGACAAGTCTAACATAGAGTTTAGAGCTGACAGATCGTTTGACAAGTCTAACATAGAGTTTAGAGCTGACAGATCGTTTGACAAGTCTAACATAGAGTTTAGAGCTGACAGATCGTTTGACAAGTCTAATATAGAGTTTAGAGCTGACAGATCGTTTGACAAGTCTAACATAGAGTTTAGAGCTGACAGATCGTTTGACAAGTCTAACATAGAGTTTAGAGCTGACAGATCGTTTGACAAGTCTAACATAGAGTTTAGAGCTGACAGATCGTTTGACAAGTCTAATGTTTTTAAAGTTGCGGGTATTTCTATTGTAAGATGCTGAAAAATGTACATAGAGATTACATTTTGCCCCGACTTAGGTAATCTGGTGTTGAGAAATAGGTTTCAAAATATCAGCACTCACGAAATCGTTCCGGAAATTCTATAAATAGGTACATTATGTGACTTTGCCTAATAATTATTGCATCTTTTTCTTAAAATCGTCGCTATGTCTCTACCTAAATAGGATTTTTTTTTAAATTCCCAGAAGTGCTAAACATTTTCCTACGTGAAGCTAAATAAAATTTTTATTGTGAAATATAAACTGTATATTTTGCATTCAGCTGATTAGGTTACACTATTCTCTTGGCCCTCTTCCTGCTAACAAAGGGACACATATAGGCTCTTTCACATCTTACCTGCCTCGTCTACAAGACTGGCATCTTATGTCATGCTTTAGTTACAATGAGGTAGATCATACAATAGCCAGTGTAGTATCTTCTGATCACGATGTCACAGATACTTGGTATTATGTTTCGAATCAGGAAGTTCTGGTTTACGTTCGTATTTCTTACCAGTAATAAATGTTTTCAAATAGACTCGGTGCAGTCCTATACTTGTGACATTACAGCTTGAGGCTAAAGTAGGAAAACAAAGATTGAAGGCTTTTGTTTGTGCCTGATGTGTGTAGTTTAAAGTAAACGAACTTCCCTTTCACAGCGAGATGTTTGTGTCACGCTCAAGGAGGCACCTAGACGATAGTAGGCTAGGTCCTCTCAGATCGCAGACTCGAAGGATGTATTTGTCAGAGTCAGGCCAACAGTCAAACCACATTAGAACAAACTCTAGCCAGATAGTGTAACATCTAACTTCTCTCTGTGTGTCTCTCTCTGTCTGTGCATTGCTTGTTTAGCTCAACATCGAGCTGTTTCTCGTACAAGTTTCGAATATTCCTTCAGAATTGAATATTATTACATCCTAGCCTAAACCTATCGCAGGACTACAGGGTTCAACCCCGGGACCCTTCGAGACGACAGCCCAGAGCGCATACCACACGACCAGGCAACCATCTTTCGATGCAGTTCTTTAATTGAACTCAATATTCATTCAATCGGCTTCGATAATCAAAAGCTGATGAATGAGAGATAATTATGCACAATGGTTTAATTCCTGCATGATGCTAAACGAGTTTGTGTCAAGTCGCACTCCGCCCTAGAAGTGTTCTCGCCCCCCCCCCCCCGGTCTGTGCAACTGTTAGCTTCTACTTCCGCCATGCTGTCAGTGATAACACAAAGATGAAGATCTCCAGAGGAAGACATCATGTGACCGCGGTAAGGAGTTCATCACGCTGTCTCCAGCCCAAAGGAAAGAAGATGTGGCGATCTATAGATTCTGATGTGGCGATCTAAAGATTCTGATGTGGCGATCTATAGATTCTGATGTGGCGATCTATAGATTCTGATGTGGCGATCTAAAGATTCTGATGTGGCGATCTATAGATTCTGATGTGGCGATCTAAAGATTCGGATGTGGCGATCTATAGATTCTGATGTGGCGATCTAAAGATTCTGATGTGGCGATCTATAGATTCTGATGTGGCGATCTAAAGATTCTGATGTGGCGATCTATAGATTCTGATGTGGCGATCTATAGATTCTGATGTGGCGATCTAAAGATTCTGATGTGGCGATCTATAGATTCTGATGTGGCGATCTATAGATTCTGATGTGGCGATCTAAAGATTCTGATGTGGCGATCTATAGATTCTGATGTGGCGATCTATAGATTCTGATGTGGCGATCTAAAGATTCTGATGTGGCGATCTATAGATTCTGATGTGGCGATCTATAGATTCTGATGTGGCGATCTATAGATTCTGATGTGGCGATCTATAGATTCTATGTTTGTAGGAAATGCTGTGTGAATCTGTCAGTTGTAACTTTTATTTCTCACACACACAACAACATCAGATCAAAGTATTTCTTGAGATGGTCTATTTGACTTCTTTACTTTTTGTGTTCCTAGTCATCAGAGACGGGGAGAGTCAAGTTTGTGCTCGCAAAGATTTGTTGACACAAGCAGACGTTGTTTGTTTGTTTTGTAAACTGCTTCCTGGTGTGCTGTTTTACAGGACACTGTTTCTCCGTACAATGAGAACCACTGCAGAGACATGAAGGGCGTTGAACTTGAAATGCTGTTTTATTTATTTGAGCATTTGCTGGTCAGGCTGCACTTCATATACTACGCTACTAACTTTCACCTAAATAGCATTACTCTCACTTTTGTCGACTTTTTCGCAATATTTTTAGAGTTGTATGACCTCCGGTGAAGAGGATTAAGTCATAGCCCAAACGTCCTACAGAATGTCAGGGCATGGCGATTGGGGTTCAAACCGGGGGCCTTCATAACGAGAGTTTACCACACGATCAGTTGGTGTAAATCATGTAATATTGTTATAATATCTGTGTTAATTAGTCCAAAAAAGATCCCCCCCCCCTTTTTTTTTGTTCAATGTAGAGTTGCAGAGTTGCAATGTTTTCAGTGGGGTTCATACGTCATCGCTGTCATAAATGACGTCATAGCCTAGCGAAACCAATCGGTGGAGTTACATGTGGCCAGAGCAGAAGTGAGGTAGATCTCAACTCAACTCATTGTGAACTCTTCATTGTTAACCCAGCAGAGGTTACTTACATTCGTTTTAACTAGAGCTGACCACTTGTTTGAAATGATGATCTCAAAAAAGTCTAAAATAAGTGACATTAAGCTTCTATCCCACTGACTCTAAGGCTACATTTGATATAGAAATTGATGAAAAGCTGTAAAAAAAAAAAGTGCTGCCAATCTTAAGACTCCATGTGTGTGCTACTAGAGTGCTTCCATTCACCGGTAGTCTTACATGTGGGAGTGCGTACGTCTGCTTTCATTCAAGTCCTACAGCCAGACTCACGTTTTGCCATGAGCACACGTGTGTATGATGATAAGACCAGTGCCCTGGTGTTGACTCCACGTGACATTGTTTCACCTCCCACCCCCTTTCACTTTCCCACCGAGAAAACAGCGTCCCCATGTAAATAATCAGTTGCATATGTCCACATTCGGCCCCTTCTAAAATAATTGAAAACATTCAAGACGGCCTACTTTGTAGTCAATGGAATAACATATAGGCTATAAAGGGGAAGGCAATGGTGCAGAGAGACACAATCTCATCTCCTTTGGGACGCTGCTAACTACACTTTGTCACCGCCGCCACAAAATTGACCGTCAGCAAAATAAATCTTTGAAAGCTCAACCATTTAATCAGTTTTAGTTTCGCACCAACGTGTGAATGTTAGCTCTTGACATTATATGACGTCATGTTTTGGAGTCTACCGCGAATAGTTGTGGTTTATCTTATCTTATCTAATATAATACAGACGTTACTTCAAAAAAGAAGATGATTACGTCCTATGCGTCATGCATTTAGTCATGCATGTTAACCAATGACCTACATTCTGCAAAGTCACTGGGTTTTCCTGGCTAGCTCAGGCAACCCATTCCATGCTCTAATAGGCTACTAATAGCACTAGGGAAGAAGAAGGATCATTTGTACAACTGTGCCCTAGCCTATGGAACGAGGAATGTGCCTTGACCTTTGTGTCTTCCTGAGTATTTTATCAGACTTTTTGGTTTTGTATTTCTCTTTTACGTAGGGCCTTTATGATCATCTAATGAAGTAGAGCCTATATAGGTTAGAGTGAGGATAGGGGGGACACGACACTATTTTATTAATCTACTTAAAGACGTCTTCAGATGATCTTATCCACTTGCTTCCTTATCTCCCTCAAGGCTTACACATCGGTACTTAATGAATTAGAATAGCTCTACATTGCCACCAGCTTACATGCCTGTACCTTGATACTATCAGGCTACATGAGTATAGTGATGGACACGCGGTTCGATTGATACAGTTGTGCTTCTTCAAATAGATCCATTGTCGGTCAAACTGTGTTCTGTGTGCATTCAGGAAAGCCTTTGTTGAATACAATAGTGTTCATCTCAACATTGGTACAACAGTCAGGTGCAGTGAGAGGCAGGACCGTGTTTGCTTGAATAACGGAGTTGTGTTACTCTTTAATAGACTCTCTCAGGAAGAGGAGATGACTTTACAATTAAAGGGGCCACAATGGTATATCTCTTTAACAATACATGTGCTTCATTTATAACAGTATTCTGAAACCTTTGCCTGGTTTAAGTCTATTCTTTGACCATCTGTCATTTGATACCCACAAGTGTAGTGTTTTTTTTCCTTTAAGTGGTACTAAGTTGTTGTTGTTTTTTTTAATATGTGAGGGTGTATTGGTTAAAAAAGAAGGGGGGGGTCACTTGGTGTTAATTTTATATCTTGGATATCAAGTGTGTAAGGGTAATGCAGAAATCTTCAATTAATCATGGCCAGATAGCCTGAGATTGCATTCAGTTGATTCCATTGTTTAAAAAATCCTTTCAAAATGTTTTATAATTACTTACATAATGCAGCCAGAGGGCGCGGTGGCTGAGTGGTAAAGCACTAACTGGGAGTTCAGGGTTCAAATCCTGCTAAAGACTGGTATTTTTAATTTCGGGATTTTCTGGCACCTCTTAGTCCACCCAGCTCTAATGGGTACTTGACATTAGTTGGGGAAAAATAAAGTCGGCTGGTCATTGTGCTGGCACACCCTCGTTAACTGTAGGCCACAGAAACAGATGACCTTTACATCATCTGCCCAATAGACCACAAGGTCTGAAAGGAGAACTTTACTTTACTATAATGCAGCCAACCTATTGGACCTTTTACAAATCTTTTCCCTAGTAGAAAAACAAAAGGCTGATAGGACCAATAACAAAATTGTGAATTCAGTGCAGCCTGTCACAGCATCTCTTCATCTATTGATTAGATTTCTGCTCTCCTATTGAACATAAATAAAAAAAAAAAAAATAGATGTTATCGCAGGTGTTGACATCTTCAAATTAAAAACAAAACAAAAAGTCATCTTCAAGGTTATCAAGGTTAGGTAAATATATCTAGTGTATGCTGACTAAAGGATCTTAATTATACATTTTAAACTCTTATGTTCACACTTTATCTTGATGGTAATTCTGTGGTTTTTCAGCTCAAGGTGACTCACATCTTATACCTGGTTTTGATTGGTTTCCTTTATGTTGTTGTTTTTTACAAAGCTTATATCTACTCACTCTGTCTGTCTGTTTGTCTGTCTGGTAAAAAGTGTGTACACATTATTTCTCCCATAACCCTTCTCAGATTAAGTTGAAACTTCGCACAATTATTCATTGGAATAGACAAGACATGAATCAATAAAATAAAAAGTAACCAATTTGTCAATTAATTACTGGTAATTAATTATTTTATTTGATAACAACAAGGGAAAGTAATCCTTCAGTATTTACAGATTTGGCTAAATCTGTTAGGTTTAGTCCCCTTAAATAATTGTTCTTGCTATTTCTTCCTCGTGCATTTTCTAATCAAGTTGATACAATTATTTATTGTATCTAACAAAACAAGATTCAGTAAAAAAAAAAAAAATGCAATCAGTCAATTAATTATTGGTAATTATAAATTATTTTGTTTGATATTGAATAAGGAAAGTAACCTGTACATTATTGATAGATATAGTTTTAAGGGTGGAGTTCTTCCCCTGGCCTTAAGATAAGCTTTGTTTTTTTTTTTTTAAAGTATTTTGTATATTTTGCTTGTTAATGCACATCAAGTGTGTTTGTTGGCACTTTAACATGCTTTCAGTATTTAGTTCTTGTTCATTCTTAAAAAGGGAAAGTGCCCCCTTTGTGTTCAAAGTTATCCACTTATCAGAATAGTGTTTCAATTACTACAAGAAAACAACAACAAACCTATTTCTTTCTTTGCTATACTATTTAAAATACTACCAGCATTACCCACTGCATACACCTGTTAATTCATTCCCAGGCTCTGTGTTGTTTATTTTAGCCAGTAAATTCTTGTATCACATTTCAGAAAAAAACTTTACATAAAACTTCCCAACATAATATAGGCCCCTCAATTCTAGTATTTATGATACTATTGCTTCACTGTGTTGGATGGCTGTTTATTTTGTCTGAAACTTCCCCCCCCCCCCCCCCCCCCCCACGTCCCTTTTTTTTTTTGTGGAACTTAATTGTTTGTAAAATGTTTTACATGTTTCGGATGTTCCTTCAGAGTTGAACATAATCTACTTCCTAGTCCAAACTTCCCGCATGATAATGGGGATGGCAGTGGGCAGGATATGAACCTCAGAACATTGAGATGACCGAATGACAGTCCAGCTGGAATATAGCAACCCAATCCATGTTCTAATTTCACAATGGACAAAGGGGCACTTTTACTTTGGTTGCCCATTGAAAATCTTTAGGGTCCAAAATATGCCAATGTCAATGTTTTGGTCTAAATAAATATTTTTTTTGTTCCTCTCTTCTTGTTCAAATTAGAAGTAACCAAACACCATTAAAAAAGCAATCCCATTGAAATTATAGACAAAGTAATTACATGGCTTAACTTGAATACATTATAGCATCAATAAAGCAGCCCAGCCTCTCCCCTCTCCCCTCACATCTGTGTTGTTTTGTGGTCCAGTTGATAGTCTTTATTTTGTAAATCAATAGAGTGAAACATGAAATATTTTATGGTAATTTAAGATAAAGGAGAACAGCTTGTTACAATTTTATCACAGCTTATTAAGACTGTAGCTGTTGTTTCTTTGCCATTAAATCCTGTGGCTGTTTCGCAGGGCTTTCAAAGAGATGGGGGAGTTGAGAAGAATTTACCATGCATTGTTTCTTGATGATGTAAGGCCTTACGATGGGTTCATGCCCTTGTAAATTAGTACAATTTTGTGTAATTGGTGAGCTGTGGATATGTTATTTCTGTATAATGAAAAGCAGTTAGTTTATCTTCACACATCATAGATGTGTTTAAGTCTTTTGTTTGGTGCAAACTGATAGTAATGATATTCTTGAGTTGTATAGAGATAATGTTAAGGGAATTAGCTCATCACTCTGGTAGGCAACTTAAATGTCATCACATTATGTTATGTCTTTTTTTTTTTTTTACTGCTCGGTTTTAGTTTAAACATAAACATTTCTTTTCAGCTTTGTTAAAGCATTGCAGTTTTTTTTTTATAGTTCTTAATGTTTTATATGAGTCTTTAGCATGTGGTTAAAATATTGCAGTGTTGGCGAGCTTGTGGTAAAAATAATATTTTGTGTTTAGTGAAATCAAAACAGCTTTCTTCTTGACCTTTAAATCTTTAATCACTTATTCATAATATACAGGTATAAACTTGATCAAACACTGGCAGTAGTCTAATAGGCTACCTGGTCATGTGGTATGCACACTGGACTGTCCTTTGGATGGTCTTATACCCTGCCCGCTGCCATCCCCCATCGACCTGTGGGATGTTTTGGTTAATATGAAATTCTTCAAATTTGAAGGAACTTCCAAAACATGTAAAATATTTTACAGTTTTTAAACCTAACTAGATAGAGTAGCAGAATGAAAAAAACAAAACAATTTTCATGCCAAAACGAAACGTTGTTTTTTATAATTAAAACTTTCTTTTAGTCAGATAAGGCTCTCTTATGAAATTACAACAGGACCATTTGGAATTAGGAAAAATTGTTAAACACTTTTTAATGACTTACTCTGTTTTTATTATTGACTAACATATTTGCATTGCTTGCAGCTTTTAACTACTTATCAGTGATTTTTTTTCTTATTTTAATGCATGCAAATGAAAAATGTGATGTAATATAAAAATTATGCTAAAATAAAATAATAGGTTGATATTTGAGTTAGTTGGTGAAACATTGTAAAAGTAATTATTTTGTAATTCAACAAAACATTTTATTTGTTTCTTGGAAAAATGAATAAGTAGAGTAGTACCCTTTCAGACATTGCGATTTATAGGGCAGATGATGTCAAGGTCATCTATTTCTATGAACCATTGTTAATGAGTCATGTGACCAGTGTGTCGACCAGCCACCTTTAATTTTCCCCAACTAATATCAAGTACCCTCTAGAATTGGGTGGACTCAAGGGTTCCCCTAAACATCTTGAAATTCAAAATCATAGTCTTCAACAGGAATGGAACCCCAGACTGCTTGGCCCAGAAGGCAAGTGCTTTATTACTTAGCCATCACACCCTCAAAAAAATTAATGGAAAAAAGAAAAATGTTCGAGTTGTTGAATGTGTCTTTTAAAACTAGTTCTCCCAAGCAAAAGAAAAACTTCAATGTCTAGTTTGCTTAGATATACAGTTCATATCTATTTTGTTTAGATATTATACAGTTCATGTCTATTTTGTTTAGATATTACACAGTTAAATTTAATTAATAAAAAAAACTGCCAAGCACTCTTGCGCAGGACAAATAGTGATATTGAAATAAGCAGTCAGATGATCAATAACCATAACATTATTCACAAGATTTATTCATCTTGTATGCATTGTGCACAATGGTCATAAAGAATCTAATTATTTCTAATGCCTGTTTGTAATGTCACTACCCACCATGCTCTTGATAATCTCAATTATTCATCAACATATAAATAAATAAATAAATGTAACAACATCAACATAAAATGTAGTATACATCTGTAAACATCTAAAAGATAGATGTATGTTTGTGCTTGAATATACGAGGTAATGAACATTTGAAACCTTTGACCTGTTGGTTTTGAAACTCTTTGGTTAAAAGCTAATGAAATTATACACAAAACTGGACATTGTTCTGAATAACAATAATAATCTATTCATTGGTGTTGAAATTATTTGACAATATCTGTTGACTAGATTGTATAATTACCCATATTGATCTATTAAGGCACTGGTTTACTGAAAAAATCAATAGTAAATATGACTAAATCCAAAAATCTTCTCAACTTTGTTTTTTACTACCTGTCAAAGGCATGTCTCCTAAGGGGGAAAATTCATTAAGCTTTGCATCAATTTCACTTACTAACCTGTTGTCATGTCTTGTACACTAAAACTTTTTATTGAGGGCAGTGTGTTGGAATGTTTTAAGGCTCAGCTACCTACCTGGAGATGTAAAATGTTTGACATGTTTTGGACATTACTTCAGAGTTGAAGATCATCTACTCCCTAGTCCAAAACTAGTGCAGGACGATGGAGGATGGGAGCTGGCAGGGTATGAATCTGGGATCATCAAGATGATTGACAGACTGTCCAGTGCACATACCGCAAAACCAGGCAGCCATCCTTGAAGATCTTGAATTTTTAGTTCTGGATATTGCAGGCTAATATGTATAACTTTTTGTGTCATTCCAGGCCAACTTTGTAAGGGGGCACAAGAGAACTCCTAGTGATGCAGAGTTTCGCGATGCCATGCGTAAAGATGCTCAATCAGCCATGAACAAGGAACTCAACAAGCTTCTTACAACAGCTCCGCCTGGATGGCAAGAGGTCATTATCACATGCTCACACATACACTGAGAGACAGGCACACAAATCATACTTGCTTTCCTCCACACATACACACACTAAATAGTGTCACTTTTTCATTTGTACCATGTCATGGTCAATATGTGCATATTCATTCCTAGGACTTTTGAGTTTAATGCAGTTATCCATTTCCAGGGCTTTTTTTGCTAAATACAGTTATTCATTTCCAGTAGGTTAAAAACAGATATTCATTTACAAGCCTATTCAGCTAAATACAAATATTGATTTCCAAGGCTTTTTAGCTAAATACTGCTCAAAATTTTATTTAGAAGTGTCTTCTATGCACTAAATCTAGTTGTCATACATATTAAAATATACACATCTAGTATGAAGGTATTTAATTTTTGTTTTTGCCTTTAAAAAAAAGAGATCATAGTTAGCAGTTTGATGCCACACTAAATATCAACACTAGTGGTACAAAAATCAATTGACTTAAGTGAACCAATTAAAGTTTTAACCCCTACCCACACACAGCTTTATTTTTTGCAAAACCAATTAACAATAAACTGTGTATAGTAATGACGCTTTGATTTTTTCTCTCCAGCAAGGTCGTAAGGAGTTTGATGGCTTTGAAAACTTGTTTGGGAGATTTTTACGTGAGACTGGTCCTTCAGTTGAATGGGAAAAGTTGAAACTCTTACCACCAGAAGCTGTAAGTTTGATGAGGATAACATTTAGCTAGGTCAATGTCCTACAATGGTAAAAGTACTTTAAGAGCTCTTTTAAAACCCCACTTACCTCCCTTGCTAAAAAAAAAAATTATTTGTAATTTCATTTTTTTTTTTAAATTCAGTGGGGGTACTCTTGTTGACATTTTCACAACTTCATACCATACCGTTTCATTTCAATGTTCTCATTGACTCTGTATTATAGAGTGAGTGTGTGTTTCAAGTGTGACATAAAAAGAAAGTGATTAGTTGGTGTCTAGGTGAATGATGCAACATAAGTGGCACTGTCGTCATCTTGGGTTCCCTAGAATGTTAGAGTGAAAAGACGAGTTTTTGTAGTGAATTAGATTTTGTTCAAGATACCATTTTGTATTATTACTAAAGTCTACTACATTTATTTCATCTCAAGTTGAATTAGTCTATATTGTAATAAAAGTTCTATTTAGTTTTGTTCACAAAGAAGTTATTCAAGCTATTTTAAGTTTCATAAGTTGAGATACATGTATGCCTGCAGCGGTTTAGTTGTCTACCAGCAGTTTGGTGCTATAAGTCAATGACTGCCAACAACACAAGTTATTCATCTTTCCCTTTGTACCCGACAAAATAGCGGGAACAAAATAGCACCAACAAACTAGCGCAGAAAAAATATATTTCAGTCATTTTAAAAGAAATACTTTAGATATCTTAAAACAGTAAGCAAAAATTATAATAAGCTGAAATGAATAATTTCAAAATATATCACTTATTTACATTCCAAAAGTGTACTTTGAAAACAGGCAAAGATACTTGTCAGAGTTATACACACAAAGACACACAGAAACTTTCACAAATTTAAATTGTCAGAAATGTCACGTAGAAATTCCATCACTGCTTGAACGGGGTCACCACATTTTTAGCAAGTTATGCATTTTAGACATTGGTGAAAAAGGGGAAAGATATCAAATTTATGGCCAATACTTTCAGATCTATTCATATTGAAAAAGATAGAGACATTAAATTACTAATAATCCGGTACTTTTATACACATCATATACAAGTCCACGCTATTTAGTCGGGTCATCCTTTTCCTTCATGTGTTTCTCCTGTTCCTCTACTGTCTTTCTTCTTTCTTTCTCCTTGAACTTTGCCCTCTTCTGTAGTTGATGAAAGGCCATTTTTTCTTGTGTTGTGACAATCTCAGTCAAATGTTGGTTTTGGCTTTGACAATGTTCACCATGCTAGTTATACTCAATACTCACCCAAAATCCAAATAGATTTGTTTCAAAGTACTTTATGTGCATAATGTCAAGGAAGAAGTGTTTACCTTGGATTCAAATTATAAACAAACCAACGAATAACCTTCAAATGTTATGGATCCATCAGAGGTAAAGGGACCCCCACCCCTCTGGGGTTAGCACTTCAGCATTTCTACTTGTCTGTTTTGATAGTTCCACCTCTTCTACCAAACCCTAATGATTCTTTGATTTACATTATTAATACTTCTCATTTTGTGCTTCTTGGTTGCTAAATTCCTTAGAACCTTGCTCCAGATTAAATTAGTATTGGCTTATGTTGTAATGTGGCTATGTTTATGTAATGTGATTATGATTATGTTATGTGGGTCTGTAGGTTATGTGGTTACTTTTATATGATGCGATTTTGTTTATGTTATGTCTTTATGTTTATGTAATGTGGTTATGTTTATATTATGAGGGTATGTATGTGATGTGGTTATATTATGTAATGTTATTATGTTTAATGTATTGTGGTTATGTTTATGTAATGCAGTTATGGTTTTGTATTGTGATTATGTTTATGTAATGCGGCTATGTTTTTGTATTGTGGTTATGTTTATGTAATGTGGCTATGTTTTTGTAATGTGCTTTGTTTCATTAAGTTCTTTCTACCACCTTCTTTCCAATTCCCAAATAGTGCTGGTGCAGCTATAAACCTCTTTCAAAGCTTTTTATCTCCTTGACAGATTAAAAAATACAATGAGTTAAGCTCACCGTCCCCTCAAGACACAAAAAATCTCTTGAATAACCTGGTTGTGATCAAACTTAATGGAGGTCTTGGCACAAGTATGGGTTGCACCGGACCAAAAAGTGCTATCCAAGTTCGCAATGAGCTCACCTTCCTCGACTTGAATGTGCAGCAGATAGAGGTACGTTCTTGTCAATATAGTTACATGTGGCTTACATTGGGGGGGGTTGAAAAATAATTCAGTTATCAGTCTGACATTAATGACAAATTTATCCATCTGGGTAATTTAAATTAATACATTTTTAAGTTTTTGTTTCGCACAGAGACGTTCCTTCAGAAATGAAGATTATTACTTCCTAGCTTAAACCTCCTTCAGATTAGCAGAGGATGCCAGCTGACAGAGTTTAAAACCCAGGAGCATCGGGATGACAATCCAAAGCACATGCTGCACTTTCATTCATTTAAAAAATAAAATTCTCTTTATTTTATGTTGATTATGTATTTAGCCCCTTGCTAATGAAATCCTTGACCAGTGTGCTCTACTGTCTCTCTCTTGGCAGCATCTCAACAAAACTTATGGTGTAGATGTTCCCCTTGTTCTCATGAACTCTTTCAACACAGATGAAGACACTCAGAAGATCCTCAGGAAGTATAGTCAGATTAAAGTCAGCATATTTACATTCAACCAGAGCAGGTAGGTCTTGTTTAATTCTGGTCACTTCTATAGTCCCCTGAGATATCATAAGTGTAATCAGCTTTTGAAAATATCTTTTTAAAGTGATTTGGCTGTTACCTGGAAGAGCTTTCAAACATTAACAGCACAAAATATTTAAATTAAACAATACCAAGGCCATAAAAGATATTAAGTCATACAATATAACCTTGCTGCTACTGAAAATAATGATATAAACACATCCATCATGGAAATTCTAGCTGAGGTTTAGGGCAACCACTGAACCAGTGTTTCCCACGCTGTGTTCCGCGGAACCCTAGTGTTCCACTAACTACTGGAGTAATTAACTAGTAGGCCACAATGTGAATTAATCTCTGTATAAAAAATAAGCAAAGTGTTCTGCTAAATACTCATAATGTGCGAAGTATTCAGTTAAGGAAAAGTTCAGGAAACACTGCACTAAACGTTTCCTCTTTATAAACAAAAAGGTTTAAGTAAATTGTAAAATGAGATGCCAAGAGAAACATGCCTAGCAATATACAATATACAAATAAAATGCAATTTTAAGAGTATTATTTTTTAAGAGTATTTTATCACACAATTAATTAATTCTTAAAATTTGCTATTTTCTCTCTATTCAGTAGTCTTTTATCTCCCTTAACACCATACACTATGTCCTTTTCAAATTGCAAACCAACACAGATTGATAAACCATTTTAACTAAAAATGTATTCCTTACAAATAAGGGCCAACTTTTATCCATTTTACTTTCTATAAATGTATCCATTCTTTAATTATCAATAACCTAAAAAGCTGTGCACCCATTAGGGTTTGAAGCTTTTCTTTCTAGCAAAATGTATTCTTGCTAAGATCCTCAGTTGGAGCCTTCAAACTTTTGACAACACTAAATGGATTTTCTTAGGGTAAAGTGTTAATACCTACAAAAATTTGGATTCATAATTAGTATAGTTGATTTGCTGTCAAGAAAAGACCATTTGTATATCACAACACATAATCTTTCTTTTCAAGTTATTGTCATGTTAACAAATGAGTTTGTCCTCTTTCAGGTACCCCAGAATCAACAGAGATACACTCATGCCAGTCCCTAGAAGTTTTGGAGAGGATTCCATTGAAGGGTAAAGTTTATTTAAATAGAGTTTAGGCTGCAACAAATCCTTTTTTGGCCATGTGAATATTTGAAGACAAAAATGGATGTACCTTTCCTCTTCACATTATTTGTCAAGAACTGCACCAGATTTTATGTTTGAATGAGGAATAGGGCTTAACATTTCTTAACCAATGACCTAGTATATAATTTGAAAGATTTGCATATTGCTTTAGTTAATGTTCTAGTTATATAAATGCCAGCTATCTTTACTTAAGAAAAAGTTTTTCAAAGAGATGCAGTTTAACCAAATTTATTCAAAGTAAAAATTCTTCAAAGATTCAAACCTAGGACCTTTGGCATGGCAGCATAGCATTGTATTTGTTTTTAAATAATTCCTCAGTTTCCATTTTTCTGTTGTTTTTTTTTCCTCACAGGTGGTACCCTCCAGGTCACGGTGATGTGTACAACTCCCTGTACAACTCTGGTCTGCTAGAGAAGTTTATCAAGGACGGCAAGAAGTTTATCTTCATCTCCAACATTGATAACATGGGAGCCACTGTGGACCTCAGTATCCTTGGGCTCATTCTTCATTTGTTTTCCTTTGCCTCATTCTCAATTTGTTTTCCTTTGCCTCATTCTCAATTTGTTTTCCTTTGCCTCATTCTGAATTTGTTTTCCTTTTCCTCATTCTCAATTTGTTTTCCTTTGCCTCATTCTCAATTTGTTTTCCTTTGCCTCATTCTCAATTTGTTTTCCTTTGCCTCATTCTCAATTTGTTTTCCTTTGCCTCATTCTCAATTTGTTTTCCTTTGCCTCATTCTGAATTTGTTTTCCTTTTCCTCATTCTCAATTTGTTTTCCTAATATAAAAAGGGTAGTTTAAACAGACATAGTCTTGACAAGTTTTTTTAAAGATTAGTTTCTAAAAACTGTGATTTGGAGTTTTGTTCCTTGATTGAACTTTTAAGACATTCTCAATTTCTTGGTGAACTCTCCTCAGTCAGAGGCACCAGAGTTTGTTATGGAGGTGACAGATAAAACAAGAGCTGATGTTAAGGTGAGTCAAGTCTACAACAAAATTTCATTATGCTTTTAAAATGATTAAGAGAAGTCTGTAACTTCACTTGAAACCACTTGAAATGGTATACGTGACAAATCAGCTATATTATGTTGAAGCTAGCAGTAAAAATATTTGAATAAAAAATTGCTGTCCAGTATGGTTTTTGTGATTTTGGTGACAAAATAAACTTGTATCTAGAATTATTAAAGTCAGATTTGATTCTGGTCTAATTTGTTCATTTTAAATTTTGCTTTCATTTATCTATAAAATAAAAATTTTATATGTTTTCAGTAAACATTTGAAACTCATCCCCTCATTTATTAGATTATTGATTTGTGTGCCAGCAGATAAACCATTGAATATAAGATTTATTTGATTGTTTTTTGCTGGTATATGTTGCAGTATGTCTAGAAAATGTATGACAATCAATGATCACCCCCATATTTATGCCCCTAATGTGCTAACATTTGTTATCTTCTCCTGCAGGGTGGTACATTAATAGAGTATGAAGGAAAACTAAGACTGCTGGAATATGCACAAGTCCCATCAGATCATGTAAGTCTTGCCCTAGTCTAGAGATAAGTCTACCCACTAGGGTGTTGGAGCATAGTAAGCCTTGTATTTCTTGTTAGATTGATTTGAAATGTTACTTAACTGAGATAACAAAAGAACTACATTTTTTTTACTTGCCAGGTCGATGAGTTTAAAAGTGTCAGTAAATTCAAGTAAGTTTGATTATTTGATCAATACATTCATACAATAGTTAATGCAGTCATTCTAGAATAAGACTTTTTATATGCAGATTGTTTCTCCCTCTGAAATATACTTTTTTCCAAGGATTACTTACAGTATCTTTGTACGTGTCTTGTAGGATATTCAATACCAACAATTTGTGGATCAGTTTGGATGCTATCAAAAGAAATGTTGAAGAAGAGACCTTACACATGGAGATCATTGTCAATCCTAAGGTTGGAAACTGTTATACTTGCCTTTTATTTATTTTTGAATTCCAGTATCAATGAGAGCTCCTGTAGGTCTTCTTTAACTCTAGCGATCCAGGATTATTTTCCATGTTTTGATGGAATTACCTATTTGTCATGCTGTTTAACTTTAATAACTTTTTTTTCTTTATCAGAAAATGTTAAATTTAGTTTAGAATTGAAGGGATATGCATGTGTGTTATACATGTTTAGAATGTTCCTTCAGATTCTGAAGCACAAACCTCCCACAGGGAGACATGGGATGGCAGCAGGAAGGGTTCCAACCTGGGACCATTGAGCATATGTGACCATAGCCATGTTTGTAGGAACAAAAGTGGTTTTCATTTTGAAATTAAAAATGTAAACTCACCCAGATTCAAACACATAGTAATTGATAAAAAACAAATGGTGAAACTATGCAAAGTTTAGGTTTTAAACAACTGTAAGCAAATATGTGAGAGAAAACAAAAAAAAAAAGCTTTTTAAAGCATTAGCAATGGCATCGTCAATCCATGGAGAAATGGCCGTTTAGAAAGGACAATAAGAGCATCGTTCTGGGAGAAAGATGTTTTAAAAATGTATTTTTTTTAGTATAGTCATTGTGTATGTTTTGAACATTTTTTTTTTCTATTTTAAGGTAATAATTATTATAAAGTAAATAAAATTAAAAGACTGAAACATTAGTCGGTGTGTTATAAAAGTCAATATGTTTTCATTTGATTAATGTATTGTTTTTAAAGCCATCCATCCATACATTCTTAGTACACACAAACAAGTGAAAGAGATTACTTTGTGACTTTCAGACTTTAGACAATGGTATGAATGTCATCCAGCTAGAGACTGCAGTGGGTGCTGCTATCAAAAGTTTTGACAGAGCTGTAGGTCAGTATTATGTTGTGTTTAATAAAACAGGTTTTCCAGATTATTTTGATACAAGATTGACTGCATTATCTATTGCAGGGTTCTCAAATTTTGGGGTCAGTAGAGGGTTACATTTGTATAGTTTTAATTTATTTTCTAGAAAAAGTAGTGTGTGGTGTGGTGGGAGCAAGTGTTTTTAGTCCTAGTTCCATGAGCAGTTAGCTTCTAAATATAATAGTATTTCTTTTATCTTGAAATAAACTGTTTTTTGTTAGCAATTTTAATTGTTTGCTGATCTTTTTGTGACACACAACTATCTGAAGTCACATAAGAAAATTTGATGTACAAACAAACAATATGTGATAACTGAGAGATGCATCACTTTGCTGAGAATAATATTCTAAAAATGAAAACAAAAATGTAATTTTCATACCAAATTTTGAGATAAATCTGACTTGCAGATAATTTATTATGATAAGATTTGTTTTAAATAGTGTTCCACACTTTCTGGACTACATATTACAAGTGATGGTCTTTTCTACTTTAAAATAAAGTCATATTTGTCAAAGTTATCAGTTCAAACAACAGTGGCTTTAAGCTCATAACATTTATTTCATGTGTACATTTAGTAACATTTGGAGCATTGTTCAATTTCAGTAACAGTTCTTTATTCAACTCTCTTTATTATTAGTGTTTGATTAAGTTACAACTGTACAAAAGCCCTAAATGGACTGTCTCCTGTTGCAGGCATCAATGTGCCACGTAGTCGCTTCTTGCCAGTCAAGACAACATCAGATCTGTTAATAGTGATGAGCAACTTGTATGCTATGAGGACAGGATCCCTAGAGATGTCTCCGAAAAGATCATTTCCCAGTGTGCCATTGGTGAAATTAGGTCACCAGTTCTCTAAGGTGTGTCTCAATCTTGTCACTCATTCGGTCCACTAGATAGGTAGTGTTAGCTACTTTTAAACTTTGAAATAAGTGCTAATCTAGGTAAACTTTACCAAAAAAAAGTATGCATTAAGTCTTCTCAATGAAAGTCAAAGTTACCAAAACAGTTTTATAGAGGCTGGGGGGAGGTTGCTGACAATACAATAATTGACTTTGTTTCTTAATTGTTTGGGGATATGAGCTATTGGGTGAGACCTTAGTTATACAGGAATCACTCTCTTTGTTTATCCTAAAGAATGTCTATTCAGCTAACCTTTTCCTCAAATTGTTTTAGGCAGTCTTGTCTTTTTTGTTTTAAGGTAAAAGACTTCTTAAATCGTTTTGCAAGCATCCCAGACCTGCTGGAACTTGACCATCTGACAGTGGCTGGTGATGTCAACTTTGGCAAGAATGTTAGTCTGAGGGTAATGTGACAGTTTGAACTTATATAAACTTTTTTTAAAACTCTCAATTAAACTCAGTTCAGCTATGGTTGATACTATTTCTTGTATACAATTATAAGCATATGTATTTATATTTTGTAAAAAAGTCTCATAATGTAGTAGATTAACAATAACACATGCATGCTGTCAAAGTAGACATTTTATAAAACAATGTATGAGGTTTACATTTAAAGATATGTAGCTCATTGATTGCTTAGCTGAAATACCACATAAGAATACATTTAGTAAAATGCAAACTTTGCCAGAAATCATTCTTTATTAAGAATTATCTAACAGTTATAGAACAATAACTGCCAAACTTCAAATTTCTAGCAAAATAATTCATTCTAAAATCATGCTATTAAACAAAACCAATTCTTCAAGGGGCAAACATTTGTTCAGAGTCAAGATAGGGTTGTTTCAGGTCATACTTTTTGATGTTTTAGTGAAACTGTGATATAAACTCTAATATTTTATAGGCTATTTTATAAATATTTGTTAGTCTAATGTACGGTTCAAAGACTATGTTCCTTTAAGATAATAAAGTCATATAATTATTTGAACTGGTACAAATATCTTAAAGTCATTGTAAACAAGAAGCTTTCTTGGGAATACCATCTTGAAACTCTTTTTCCTGTACAAACTTAACAGCTTTAAACTACAAAAGAAAATCTTGGCTAATTTTTACTGTGCAACAATGCAAAATCTGCTAACATATGCAATAAATTGTTGGCAAGGTAAAGTTTCATCTAAACTGTTGCAGTGATTAGACAATCTTATAAAAAGAGCATTAAAAAAACACATGCACAACACTACTATATTTAAATGAACTTTTTAAGCAAAAATGTATCGGCAGTCAGAAAAATCTTAGAAGACATTCGCCAACCATTCCATTATAACTACCTCAAGTCGTCGCAAAATGGGCGACTAGAACCAAACATTACAAAAACTCATTTGTTCCTTACTCTGTCAGACTGTATCAGCGCTGCTCGTTGACTGGGGAACGTGAAAAGAATCAAGACTTCTCTGTATGTTTTGTCTGTTCTATTTATGTGAATGTTGTTTATGTTGTTTTGAATTGAGGAAAGAGTCCTTGTAATCACAACAAATTTTCAATAAGGATCAATAAAGCAGTCTTAGTCTTAGCAAACAGACCAGTATTTTAAACTTTTAATGTGTATCCCAAAAAATATTTTAAAACTTTTTTTTTTGTCTGCAGGGCACTGTCATTATAATTGCTAATCATGGAGAGAAAATTGACATTCCAATGGGCTCTATACTGGAGAACAAGATTGTATCTGGCAATTTGAGGATATTGGATCATTAGCAGCCTGTTGACATCAAGTTACTTACACTATTACTGTCACAGTTGATCACTAGTTCCACAACACAGGGAACTCAATTCTCTTTGTCCCATTCAAGTTGCAGTATTATAGGGTATTTATTATTATCACAAAGGGGTTGAACATAGTAGCTGTATCTAATTTGTTAATAACATAGCATAGTAACTGAAGTTGTTAATAGCATAATTCAATTACTTCATCTTTAATCTTTAAGATAAAGTGTTAATTTGGTATTTGTGTGTGTGTTATCTTAGATTGAATGAAAGTATTGTTCATCAACTGTATATGTTTTAAGTGAAGAACTTTCAGGTGCTAGTTGAATGCCTGGGATAGTCACGTATGTTCACATCAGTCTTGTTACTTGTGGCTTGTCCAATAAATAAAAAGACTAGCAAGTTGAATAGATTCAAGATGTATCACTCAAACTGTTGATGTTTTAGTTTGTCTGAAAGTCACTTTCCTTCTGTTAGCAGACAGCTGTGAAATACTTTCAGCTGAATTGGAATATTACCAAGAAATGTTATCAAGAATTGTGTATCTTTTGCTACTTTGGTGACTTTTATTTTGGCTACTGTGTATTTCTATCTTGTTTCTTCAACACATAGACTTATCACTGTTGAGAACATCTAGCCATGTTCATTAGAATATAAACAATAAAGCCTTCAACTAGTGGTTCTCTTGGACCCTAAATATTATTCTCAAGCAAGTCTACATAGTATACATTTCTGAGAAAATATTGAGAACCTTTAGTTTAAACTGTGTACCTGTATGATAGAATTAATATCTACCATCTGCTTGTGATTTCAATTGGTAGTGTCCATTCACATTTGGGTGTACAGATAGAAATATATGTATATATAGAGTTTATTATACTTAACAAATCATTACGGTAGTTCTATTTTTTCATCTCTCTCTTTTGTTCATATACCTTTATGTACAGCTGGGAATGTTTAACATGGGAACTAACTACTTGGGATACTAAGGGAAGCTTTACAGTAGTGTTTAGAGTGTCACTTTATTTAATTAATATAAATAATTAAATTCAGTCATTAGAAAAAAAAAAACTCCAAAAATAAAATGGAACAAAACTTGCATTATCCTTTTTTTTTTCCCCCTCAAAACTATTTGGATCTTTGTTCAACTAGTTAAAAGAATTATTTCTATGACTTCTCTAGTAATATTGTTCTAATTGACACAGGAAACATAATTCTGAACAATTCTCCCTGCATCCTTAGCTGTCTGGATTGAACTCGGTTATTTACCCCTGTTTTTTTTTTTATATACTTCTGTTTTTCTCAGCTTTACAGGTTTTAAAAAAACATTTATATCATGTTTTTATTTCTTAATGGCAATATAATAATTGTGATACGTTTTATTAACCATGGGAAGTTATTGTCTTGTGATTTATGATAAATTAATATACTTGTCTACTCTTGTGTTGTTTTTTTTTCTATTTATATAGAAATGAGATTTTGAACATTCTATTTGTTGATTGCTTTCAATAAATAAATGCATGTTCTTTCATAAACGGATTACTTAGAGGGTGTAATAACAATGGTTTACTTGTATATTCCTTGTATTGTACCCCGCCCCATTCACTGGACAAGTGGCTTCCCAGGTCTATCATCATTAATCATTTCATATAATAAAGCATATTTTAACAAGAAAAAAAATAAGACTTCTAGTTTTTGTTGTTTATAACTGCATTCACCAATAATACACAAGCAAAGCACCAAAGAATCCAGTGTAAAAATTTTAATGTAAATATCACATGAAGCAAGAGTCACTGAAACATGAAGAATGAGTCACACTAGCTGTTGTAACATGACATTCTACTGAGTAGCAGTTTCATAGTTTTATTTCAAAATGTACTGTCCACATGTTCATTTACTGTGTTTATAGAAGAACAATTGGGTCTACCGTTTTTTGTTTTTTTCACAATGAAGTCGCCAATTCATTTCTTCCTAGTGTTTATTATAGCAGAGTAGAACTTAACTGTATCAAATACCAGTAGTTTCTGATTTTAATGCAATGGAACTAGACTGAATAGAGACAAGACATTTTTGTGTTTATTTAAAGACTTAAGAAAATATTTGTATTGTGTTGTAAAGTAGAAACACACGTTCACATTTAGTTTATTTGATTTTCTAACCAAATAAATAGGCGAAGACAATTTTTTAAATCTAGGAATGGAGTCAATTTAGTGATGGTATTACAATGTCAGTGGAATAAAATACAACCACCAGTTCTGCATATTACATTATTTTATAAAAAAAACAGGTCAACAACAATTTTGGATCTGGATACACTTCTAGGAATGCTTGACATTTTTGTAACCCTCACATTGGAGAACATTCTGAACTGTAGAATTTGTTAACAAACTAAGAAAAAAGGCATTTATGTAAAACTTAAGTGTAATTTAAAATTCAAGCCCTCACATCAATACTGTGCATATACAAAACTCAACACTCTAGCAAATAGCAAAGAACATAGAGCTTTAAATATTTTTCTTTTCTGAAATACTGAATAGTACGATTGGATCAGGTGAATGATTCAATCAGGAGCAGAAACAAGAAGTTTCCAAGGTTTTTAATACATCACATCATATTAGTAGTAGCCTATAGATTCCTAATTGAGAGAGATGCCATTAAACTGAATACAGTATCTTTGTTTCAAGAATTTGTGCTACTGATAGACATAATACATTATAATAACAAGACAATCTTTGAATTGAACAAAACAAGCAAGACATTGGAGGGGGAAAAATACCATTTCATATTTACAATTCAATTGGACAGAACCATTTGAAATAAATACTGATATCCAATGAGCATTCACACTTATTAAACTCCCCTAGCCAATCAAATGAAACTCTACAAGAATCCCTCAAGAAATACTTAATGGCTATCAAAATGTTCAGAGAACTGAAGGACATCCCACTTCCAATGATACTTCTGCCATGGCTAATCAACTTATATGTTTCTTTGAAATCATATTTAAATGTCAAAATATTGTGAACCATAAATTTGACTTGTTTGATTCCTTGCACTTGATGAGCCAAATCAATTTTGTCTTTCACACACGGAATCCATTTAAAACTCACATTTTGACATCTTCAGCAAGATTTTGAAGGAAATTTCTAATTGGCAACAAAAAAATGCTTTCTATTATTAGATAAAAATAAAACGACCTAACTTTCTGCACATAGGCACAAATAACCTCAATAAATTAAAACTGTATACAATAAGGAATAAGCTACGTTGAGAAAAACAAAAATCTGTGTGAATTATTGGTCAAGTCCCCTTATATAGATTCTACCTACAATGGTAGTTTCCACAACATTGGTCAATCGGTTATAAACGAACTAAGTTCACATATTGCACTTGAAAGAAGAAAATATACAACAATTGCCATAAGTAGAAACCTATTGGAACAGCAAGCATCTTTGAGTCAAAGCACTTTTGATACTTAGTAGTACTTTTTTTTTGTTTTGCTTGACAGCTTGTTTTGTAGATCAAATTATGCCATGCCAGAGATTAAGTGTTGAACTGTGTTAGATCAAATTATTGCAAAATACATCCATCAGTACAAGTTGCCTACTGGGAGTGTGGGTGCAACAAAGCATTACACAATTAGCTCAGGATTTTAAGTGACATGGTAGTCTAACAAGATCATGCTTGACTGTTAGGTTCTGGGTTTGGGTCTAGGATTTTTACTTCAGCATTGACCTCTAAGGGTCAAGCTAACTGAATAACCCGAAACCCTAAGAGCAGGGGTTCTCAACCTGTGGGTCGCGACCCCTTTGGAGGTCGATTGACGATTTGCGAGGGGTCGCCTAAGACCATCGAAAATATGGATTGTTATTGTCTATTCTTCTATTGCTGTATGTGTGTTGGGGGGGGGGGGTCGTGGCAGAGTGGGGGATTGTAAAAAAAGGGGTCGCCGAGCATAAAAAGTTGAGAACCGCTGCCTTAGAGGAAAATGATAGTTGATAAAGTCCATACTGGCCATTATAATAGTCAAATCGAGTGAAAGTCACAGAAATAAGTGGACTAACCTCCTGTCCAAGCAATTGTATAGTGACCTAAATGGGTTGACAGAAAATTGTCCACTCCTAGGAAGCATAATGAGGTTTGATTTAATTGAGGTCTGGCTGTGCATGCCATAAAACTACTGACCATGAAGACAAAGAAGCACATATGAACATGATTCTGCATGCTATTATCCAACATGTAATGAGTAGTCTTAATATGAACAACACAGCATCATGTTATGTGATGGCGGTGTGACTGTGATGTGAAGATGCTGTCACTCAATCCAGCAGTTGCTCAGTCAAACTCTTCTTGCTGCCTAATCCTTTCTTCCTGTCATGTATGAGGCTGCTAATGAAAGATGTCACCTGACATCCCAGACTGCATTCGTGCTGGTCACAAGGTTCTCCAGTCCTTTGAGCGTGTTGAAACTTCCAGAGTAGAAGGTCAAGTCAGATATCACAAGCCTGAGGGAGGGAGAAAGAATCCAATAATAACAACAATAAAACCCTGTCTTGAGCTACACTTCATAACACTTTTATAGAACCAAATAATTGCACACAAATGTCAACCAAGCAAAGAACAAGAGAGCGTTCTACTTAGCAAGCACAAATACATTTATTATTTATCATATCAACATACATATTTTATATTATATTATCATTAAACTCTGAGTGTGGGCCTGAGACTCAAATCTTCTCTTGCAACCCTGTGTAATGCATGCATGTCACTTATACAGGTCAAGAAACGCTTCCCAGAGAAGGAAATCAGAAAGTCTAGAGCAGTCAAAAAGAATATGTGACAGTTTCCTCTTCATCCCTACAAAGGGGGCATCATGAGTCAAAAGTTTGGCCTGAACCATTTGAAATATTAAATAACTGGACAGTGGCCTGTCCTGCACTGTACTAAAATAGTTTGATCAGGGCTGGGAAACCTCCACAACAGGGAAGGGTGCTTCACAACACCACTGTTTTTTTTTTAGCTTGTCCCTTTTTTTTCATTGCTATCGATTGGATTGTTGCTAGAGTATGATAAGCTATTAATACACCCCCACCATTTTCCTTTTCTATACTAGGCTAACTGTGCATTAATAGAGATAACATTTTGATATTGAAGAATGACTAACCATTCAGTAAATATGAGATATAAAAAAAACTTGACTATTTTAATGTAGCATGATGTAAAAAAGAGTTGGCAGTAAGATATAAGAGACCACCATAAGTTGCGCCCTGAGAACTAGTCAACTTTACTCAACATAAATGGGTTTTTATCTTAGTAGTGCTCCTGAATGTTAGGAGAAAAGAAGACACACAGTGTATGTACTTGGTATGTAAATGGTATCAGATTTTCTATTTGTGATTTATGGGTCCCTAATTATCATCCAGGTTTGATGGATACCTGATCTTGGTTGGGAAATAAAAAGGTGCTTGTTTATTAATGACATCTTTATAATTCACTATCCACAAAAACAGATTTCTAGGCCAAATAAAAAGTTGTATCTATTGTGACCTTATAAGTAAAGTAAAGTTCCCCTTTCAGACCTTGCGATCTATGGGGCAGATGATGTAAACGTCATCTGTTTCTGTGGCCCACGGTTAACGAGGGTGTCATGCACAATGACCAACGACCTTTACTTTTCCCCAACTAATGTCAGGTACCCATTAGAGCTGGGTGGAGAGGTGCCCTAAATATCCTGAAAGTAAAACTCCCAAGCTTCACCAGGATTTCAACCAGGGACCTTCAGTTCGGAACACAAGCGCTTTACCAATCAGCCATTGAGCATCCTAATAACCTCCTGCACTGTAATAAATCAATCCAGTCTATCCTACTAGGTAAAAAAGTGATCGGGTACTTACCCACACTGTGGTCCACCATCGTTGGTCACTTTTAATGCAGCTAGCCGCTTGCCAAGAAGGTGCATGAAAGACTGGTTGATCCTTTGAAATAATTCCTGAAAGTATGAAATCATTACAACATTAGTGTTAATGTCTTTCTACATGCTGAGTTATCCTATGAGCTAGGTGTATCGATTAGTTTCCTTCTATGTACTCACTCTAATCTGAGATAAAGGCAATGTCCCGACTAAAGCTTCATGAAGCTTGGCCAGTTGTTTACATATAGTTCTAAAACATTGGGAAGGCATTGGGGCTTTCACTTCATACTGGAATATAGACCAAAAAATAATGAAATCTGGTTGTCATTTGGAGCTTAGGTTAGAATGAGATGCTATTGCTCCTTATAAATAGTCTAAAAAGAAAATGGTCTAGCAAGAAACAGAATGGCAAGCAAACCTTAGTTAGCTGTGATTCAGTCATATTCTCAGAGATACTGATTAACTTCAGGTTGATTTCTTCAATGTGGTCATCATAATCCTAGGAACAAACAAGATGGTTTAGAATTTTGTTTGCACTTCAGGTTTATGTAAAGCTAATATCATTGCATTTTTATTTTTAGCTTTGCTGCAGTGTTTATGTAAAAAGCATAATTATAAATAATAAAGAATGTCCATATTTATATTATATTAAATTCACATTCTAAGTATAAATCATAAATTTTCTTAGCAGTGTCCCTTGAGGAATTTTCTGATGATCTAGTAGTCCCGCTGCAGTACTGTCCTAACAAGAATTGTTTCATGTGACAGATAGATAGATAGTGATGCTGAAATGTTTACATTATTGCAGATTTTTTTTTTAAAGGCATTTTGCTCAACATTTAAAAAAATTTACTTTAATTAGTTTGAAAAAAAAAATATAGTGTGATTTTTGTAATTCTTGATTTAAGGATTGAACTATATGGTAAACATCAAAATTTAAAGATTTCATTATTAAAGTTTTTGTTGTAAGATCACAGTAATAATATTTTTTGTGAAGTCCCATTAGGAAAGCATCTTAGAAAGGTGGATAAACAATTAAACATATATATATATAATAATATATATTACTTGTAAATAACTTATGAATTAAGAAAATAAAATAGTCTAATCAAGATAGGTGTCTCTTCTAACTATCTTCTGATCTGTGCTCAGGTATCTGGCCTTTGTTGTTTTTTCTCTTGACTTTATTTCAAGGTGACTAGCCAATTATCATTTTTAAGTAACAGAATCATATAAAGTTCAGCATACCTTGGTGATTTTCTTGAAATTTTTGAGCATGTTGCTATTTTTAGCAGGTAGAGTTTGTTCAAAGTGTTCCTTAACTTGTGGTATAAAAAAGACAACAAGCTGCAGACATCTTGAAGCCAACGCTAGGTTCTTAGTGGAAATAGTTTTAAGCCCCACCAGTTGTCTGGCTCCTGCTCCTATCAGTAGCTGACAAGTCCGGGAATTGAACATCTGAAATTTTAAAATTTCCATTCACATAAAAAAGAGGTGAGATGGCTTATCACTGTATTTTATTTTTACGTTTTATTTTAATAACTCATGACACACAAAGTATAAAGATATTTTTTTTACATAATGTTACAAATCTTGTCAATATAAAAATTGTGTATTGTGATAGTATCCAGCAAGACAGACCTGAAATCCAATTTTTGTTAACTAGATCCACTTATTTTGCATCAGATTAAAAAACTTAGAACAGTTGGTTACCCATTACAAGAAAACAGGCAAATACACTTGTCAAATGGTGTTACTAAATATGTTGATAGCTCAATGTCATTCTTACCTTCAATAAATCTATAAGCCTAGTAAGGAGATCTGGGGTAGCAGAAGGGATGTCAACAACACACTGACAGTATTCTACCATCATTTTGACCAACATCAATACAGTGCTGGAACAGTCATTTAATTATAAGTCAAACAGATATAACACATGACAGTAAACTAGCAGAGTCATAAGTCTTGAGAAACCAATAGCTCTTCTATCATAACATTCAAAGTCATTCATGGTATAGAAATCACAAGTAACAGAGCCTAAAATACTGCAGTAAATTAGAAGGAACACTGTATAGCTTTGAGAGAGGCGTATTGGTGTTCTGAATAAAGAAGTTTGATTTCCTGACTTAAAAGTCCAGACAGTGTTAATATGTTAAGATTTGCATTGTGGTTATCTCTTTTAGTTTGTTCCTTTAGTAGATGATTTAGGCTAAAAAAGCAGTGAAAATGTGTGTGGTTATAAAGGATGACAACTGAACTGTTTCCTTTAAGGACCCACACAAACAGTACATACCCAACAACTGCAAACTCTTCATCTCCTGCATATAAATATTGTTTAGTTGTTTGAGTGCTGCCTGGGACAAAAAAAGAACAACAGTAAAACATTCAAAAGTTGATGAGAAGTATGTGTGCCCTTAATCAATGAAAAGAAACCTTTAAACTTGACACGTTGAGACATTATTTTTAGTATTCTAGATTAAAAAAAATGTTTGTTCTAAATTTTTTTTTTTTAAATGTCACTCAGAATAAGAATACACTTTCACAAAACTCTTCTATAGAACAAATCATCAAGTACTAACAAAATCAGTTTCATTGAAAACTCAAAATTAACGTAACATTTTTTACTTCACAATTATTTATTTCTACAAAATATTTGGGAATCAGACCTGACCTAAAAAAACAAAAAAATGATTACACATTATTTTTTTCCTTTTTTTAATCCCACTTGGTTTCAATTCTTTAGAACTTAATCTTCTCAATGTTATTACTGAAATGTAATTTATATCACATCTCATTTAACTGTGTCTTACCTGTGCCAGATTTTTTTTCAGGTAATGTTAAAGTACCTTCAAATGAAAAAAACAAAATTGTTAACCATAGAAATAAATGGTCAAAGGTCAAATACCTGAGTTAAGACCACGTCACATAGCAATTAAACATGTGGGAAGCGTGGTCAAGAGGCCAAGTACTCTTGAATTTTGGCTTGGCTACCTAGAAGGGTGTGTTTACTGAGTTGTGTTTACTGAGCAGCACGGAAAACCAACTCCTAGATACCCCCTTCCCCCCACTGGTCCACAAATGAGATTGGACCAAAAGCGCTGAGTTAAGACCACGTCACATAGCAATTAAACATGTGGGAAGCTTGGTCGAGAGGCCAAGTGTGCTTGAACTTGGCTACATAGAAGGGGGGTCGAGGTTCGACACCCAACTCGGGCAGAGTTGTGTTTACTGAGCAGCACGGAAAACCAACTCCTAGATACCCCCTTCCCCCCACTGGTCCACAAATGAGATTGGACCAAAAGCGCTCTGAGCATGCTATAAGCATGAAAGTAGTGCTATATAAAAGCTATAATAATAATAATAATAATAACAATTTATCATTTCTTTTGCTAACAGACTGAGCCAAGGTGAACTGGATGTGTTCACACAAACATTAAATAAGTCTCGGAGTCATAACAAGTGGAAGACAAAAAGAAAGCAAAACATATGAATTCAAATGTAAGTCACCTGTGTTGATGACATGACTGACTAAGTCTTGAAACTCGGCAGGTACATCAGCCTGTCTCCACCTCTCATTGTCTAGGATCAGACTGAAAAGAAGATTGATAGATTTGAGGATAGAAGTAGGATGCAAGAGGAAATAGAATGTATCAGGATAGAATCAAAGTATGACACAGTGAGTGTTATGAAATGAGAAAAGTCAACAGATGTTTCACTCTTCATAAATATACCAGAAGTTGAGTCCCAGTATGTGCGAGTTTATGATGCAAACTTGATCAAAGTAAGGCGGATGTATTGGTTGCATAGGCTGAAGAGTTTCTGATGAATCCATGAGGTGGTCTGGCATAATTCAAGTGTATAAAAAGGATGGTAATTCTGAATGAAAGCATGGATCAGCCAGCTTTTGTTATTTTTTACTGTAATCTTAAATCTAGGGTTTTCTAGATTTTTTTGATTTTAGTTGCTAAAAGATTTACTAGATCTATCATCAAGATGCAACTATTCTAGACCTAAAGCCAACATTTACACACAATATATACACACAACCAGTGCTTTATGAATTAGGCTTCAATATACTTCTCTGTGATGGTCAATGACCTTGAAGCACTATTGACCACTCCAATTACTAACTTGGCTGCATTTCAAATGCATTACTTTTAGTTCTGAACTTAACAAAATATCTATGTCTAATTGTATTATTATTTTATTATTTTGTGAATTTGACCTCTTTTCATAATTTTAAAGTATTGCTTTCAACAAAGTGTTAAAATGTTAGAATTGACTTTCTTTCATCTTCCACCCCAAGATTTTAAATATAATTTGTCCAGTGATTCAAATATTGGGCTGTGAAGTAAAATCTTTCATTTAAGGTGGTGGAGTGTCCCATTTAAGAGAAAAAAAAAATGGTTTTGTTAATTCTGTTGGGGAGGGAGAGCAGGAGGAGTCGCGGGTGTCAGTCACCTGAGTTTATTCTTTCTCTCCTCATGGAATCGGGCTACAAACTTGTTGGCCTGGTTCTGAAGGACTCCTCTGAGTGACATACTCTTCCTACCACACACTTGCTCAGTGTTACTGACAAAGTCCTCAATACACCTTGACAGAATAACAAACTCTGACGATGACAGGCGATCTAAGAATCCATCCTTAAATATATTAAAATTAAAGAAATTGTTATAATTTTAACAAAAATGGTTAGGGACATTTATTATAAAATGAAAACTTTTTGAAAATAGAAAAAAAAAAGGCTCTGCAAACCTTGGCTCTAGCATTCATGACCTTCACGCATCTGTCATGGCCGTAGTCACTCACAGCATACAACATTTCTCTAAGGCAAAGCTGGGCCTTGTCATATTCAGCTGAGGTTATCATGACATCAACATCTTCACTCCTGTCGCAAACAAAAATATCAATATTTGTGTCAGCTTCAGTTTGAAGGTAGTAGAACTGTCTAATACATAAAGTCTAAAGGATTTAGAGTTTCAATGGCACATAATTTACAAGGGTTTTACAAGTCGCTGTACAGACCCTATGCCATGGCATTTCCTTTCACTGAATGTAATGAGCAGCATAAAGGAAATGCTTTACAGACAATCTGAGGCTCTTAGTGGCATAAGAGAGAAAACCTGGCAGCAAAGAATATATATCTGGAAAACCTTTAAAAAGATAATTGGAGACATATTTAACCATCAAAGTTATGCTAATTTTGAAGATTGGTGCAGACAGCAAAATAAAACCAATTAGAAACTGCAGGATTTTAACTTTGACAAAATATGTACATAGCAAAGAGAGTCTGGATTGCCATGTAAAATTCTGGACTCTTGTGCCTCAAAGTATAATACAATGACAAAGGGTCTTTATTTGACAAAGCTGATAACGTGGGGGGGGGGGGGGGGGGGGGGGGGGGAGGCAGAGTTAGGAAAAGGCTCAAAATAACATCTAGACATTTAGCTCAGTTCAAAAGTTGGATGAGAACGTGAATGAATCAAAATAAAAGTTTGTTCCTTATTTCACAGTGTTTTTGACCATCAAACCTGAAACATCAAGGAATGACTTGTGAAAAAGAAAAATACTTACAAAGAAACATGGAGATATTCAGTCTCTCCAACATCCTCCCCTGAGGCAGCCATTGCAGCACCTGAGCAAGCTTTGTTTTTGCCTGCAGCCATACCCATAATATTGGTCACTAGACCATGAAATGCCTAGGAATAAGAACAAGATTTTTCAGAAATTTCAAAAAAAAAAAAATAACACTACTAAAAGTATTGCACTAACACAAGCCAGTTAGGACTTGTATGTTAAATACTTGTTTTAATATGTCTATAATTCATCTTTGAAGCCAAACATATCAGAAGTTAATAAAGAGGAGTTTAATTTATAGTTTTAAGTATGACAGTGGACATATTTTTAAATAGAAAAATGGTCAGATATTTGTTTGCAAAAGTATTCTGCATAATGATTTTTCAACATGTTTTTTTTAATAAAAAGAAATACATCAAAAATGTAAAATTAAAGATATTTTTGTTTGTTGTCTAAAATGTTTTACATGTTTCAGATGTTCCTTCATTGTTGAAGATAGTCCAAACCTTGGAGCATCAAGACAACCTAACACCAAATAGCTCCTATAGTCCCTGACATTACTACACAATTTTAGATTTTTTTTTTAACTTTTGAAAAAAAAAATTCAGCACTTAAAGAAAAATTGTATCCTCGTCATTCAAAAAGCCATCAGTAAGAGAAAAACATATTGCTATCATCCAACAAGGGAAACTAAAAATCATGAACCAATTGACTTGCCTTGGTTCTATTCAACAAGACCATGACGCTAGCAAAGACTTGCTTGAGTAGCTCCATCCACTGAGGGTAGTTTAACAATCTCATTTGGTCAGCCAAACTGGAATATTATTTTTTACAATGTAACAAGTATAAATTTATTCTTTATATATTACACAACAGATTCGAGTTAATTAAATGAGCTGACAAACTTCTAAAGTAATAAAACTTTATTGTATCAGAAAAAGTTCATGCAACCACACCAGCAAGATATCTATATATAGAAGTGTGATTTTGACATTCAGCACTAGCTCTGGATCGCTCCTCGCGGTGTGAAGCTGTGAGTGTAGGAGTCATGAGATATGAAGCAAGAAGAGTGGCCAGAGACAAAGAGCGCCAAACCAACAAAAAGTTGATAGAAGAAGCAGGCTTATATGCAATTGACCAAACCTAGTCATGCCACAAGGCTAGCTTTTTAAAGCAAGAATTGGACTTTACAGTCATCTTTGAGTTCATAGGATATGAAAAACAGGCTTATCTTCAATCACAAAGAGTGTTCTGATTTACTTAAATCTACAGTATTAATTACTGGCATTATTTTCTGAACACATACAACATTAAAAATAAGAAAAACTTAATTAAATAAAATAAATTCAAGAAATGAAATCTTTTACAAACTTGTGTCGATAAGTTTTAAGTCATTTATCGTAGACATTGGTAATTAACAGTCTTACCTGCTGGCATTATTCTCTGTATCATTACAATCTGCAATGGCCACAGCTTCAACAACAGTCTTAGGAAACAAACAGTGACCAAGTTTTTTCATGTCTTTTATATACATGATTTCATTCAAATGATAATAATAAAATAATAATTATCTTTATTATCCTTGGGAAAGTGTGCCTTAACATTAACACTACTGCAAGGCAAATAACAAAACATTATAAAGCAAAGGAATTAATATAATAGCTAATAATTTATACTCAAACTTAGACACATTATGTTCAATGATTCTATAGCTAAAGGTATTTAATGGTTCTTGGGTATATTTGTGATCAATGTCTTTTATTTTCTATGTCTCAAATTTAAAATCTTCATCCGATTGTGTTTTTTTTATGTTTAAAATATACAAAGAGAGAGCGAGAGAGAGAAGTTTTCTGAATCAAAATATCAAAAACTTTTTCAAAAAAGATTTACCTGTTTGACTGTAGCCTTGAGGGCCGTGAAGGCTTCCTCTCTGTAGACATCAATGAAGTTAAACTTGTGCTGCCTTAGCATGCCAAACAGCACAGACACTAAGTGTTCCTGAAAGTAATGAAAGTTTCAAATTTGTTTAGTAAAAAAAAGACACACAAAAAACAGGGATAAGCTACATGTGATGGACTAGCTGTGGTGGCCGAGTCAAAAGGGTGCTGAGGGCCAAGCCTGGGACCATGATTTCTAATCGGGATTCACATTTTTTTCTTTAGTTCCTAAGGTAAAGTAAAGGTAGCTGCAAATAACTATTTTATATGATTATCACATACCCTAACCTTAACCTTTAAAAGATAGAGCTCAAATTTTATTTAAACTAAAATGTATTTATTTATAAATTATTTTGAAAGCCACATCCTAGCAAACCAAAAATATTTTACATAAAGGAAAAAAATATTTTTATAACAATTTGATCCGTTATTTACTAATGTACAGACAATCTTTCAAAACTACTTCCATGGCAGACATTCTGTCACTGACCTCATCAGCCAAGAGAAGAGCATCTTTGACTGGTCGATTAAGTTCCATTGAAATACAGCGATTGAAATCTGCCTGTAGCATTTTGTCTATCAACTTTTCCATTTCAGCTAACTGTGAACCAAGATGTCTGTAACACAAAAAAATTAGTTTAAACAATAGAAAATAAAACTTAGATGAAAGGGTTGTGTTTTTTTGTCAATTTTATAATTCAAAACATTCACATTATCTTATTCTTATCTTCAAATATCATTTCAAAGGTTGTCTGCCTAACAGTGTGGTATGCACTCTGGAGTGTCATCTCGATAGTTAGATTGGGATTTTTGGCAAATCTGCACAATTTAGGCTATGTCATCATCTGGAGAGGTTGGGATAGGAAGGATGTAATTATCTACAATTCTGAAGGAACATCCTAAAACATGACAGTGACAGCACAGGGCCATGGGTTAGTTCCCTCATCTGTAATTAGCTCAACCAATGGGCATCAGGAAACATAGGCAGAGCTATAAACAAAAGAAAGGAACTTTACAGACAAACTGGACAGCACTAGCTTCCTCCTCAACAATGAGCAATCTACAACCTTCCAACTAATAAAAGGACACACACCTCTGTTAAATAACCACCTTAACAAAATAAATCCCACACACCTACCACTTTGTAGACACTGAACCTTCCCTTATAAAACTGTAAACTACATCCTCTTTGAATGCCCCTTCCTAATCCACCTTAGGCAGACCCTACTACCATTTCAGACCAACATAGCCAACACTCTGTATGGCAGTGCTGAACAACTATTTTTCCTTGCTGCAGTATGCAAAAGAGCTCAGAGCTCAGCAGCAGAAAGCTGGCTAGAAGAAGAAGAAGCATTAGATCTTAAAAGGAGTGTAACTGTTGTGTTGTTTTTATTCTCTTTCTGTTCTCCACTCTTACATGAACTAAGTGTTTACCTAAAACTGTGTATTCCAGCCAGATCCTTACAGAGTACATCTTGGGACGTGGAGATCAGATCTAGGGAACCAATGAACTCATTGTTGGAAAGCAGTCTCTGAATGGTAGGCTGGGTCTCATGAATGGAGGACATGATTTTGAGCTGTGGAAATGTGTACAGTGTAGCACAGTTAACAAATGGGATAAATAAAATAAAACGTTCTTAACAAATTAAATTTCTTCAAATTATTTTGTTTGTTTTAATACAAAATCATTACAAATGTTAATTTCACTCACTTAGACAATTTTTAATGAATTAGTTTTAATATAAAAATTACTAATAATGATTCCTGCTGTTCAAATTTTAAAATTAATTAGTATTCAGGGCCCAAATTTATTAGAAGGGCAGAAACAAGTCTACAATTTAATATATATAAAAAACCAGGACAAACCTTATTGTATAATGCTTGGTAATTGGCTTTTGTACGAGACAGTTTGATGACTTTTAGGGACTCTTTAGCAATCTTTTCATTTAAAATGTTAATATATTCCCTGAAACATTAAAAAAAGGATTGAACCTCATTTAGTTTCTACATATTTTACTCTACTCCTACAAATGCAGTTTTTCTAGTTCCATCACCTGAGTTGTTTGATACATTGAATTGTGTGGGCAAGGTTCTCCTGAAGCTCATCGTGTGATGTCATAGCATGAAAGAAAGCTTCAGACTTTTGTGAAATCTGCCGAGCAATTTGCACCTCTACACTGTCCAAATAATGACTCAGCTGTGGATTTGACAAGTCATTACTATCACTGGCAGAATTTTTTATAAAGTGTCGACTAATGGCTAATTAGAAAAGTATGTTTTGTTTTAATTTTAAATATTACAAGAAAAAAAAAAACATTTGTTAGACAACACTCCCTGGTTTACCTTTTCCTGAAGAAGCTTTGTAGACTGTCGTTTATCTGTTTGTTGAGTAGATTTTGATTCTTCTATTTGGGACCAAGGGAACACTGCATTAAATATTTCTGGATTCTCTAGATTAAATTGGGTTGACATAAAAAGCTGTGAAGTGAGAGAGGACAAACATGAGAGCAATTCCTAATAACACCAAGCTAAATACAAGCAATTCCACACACAAAGTTTATTTAATGCTCGTTAGCCAAATACCAATGTTTCATTTCTAACTGAACAGTACATTTTAATAAAAAAAAAAAAGCAGCTAACACAAGTTAATCAATGTGAACAATGGTGTAAGAAAAACTAATCTTTATGGTAATTACTATTCTTAGAAATATAAGGATTTTGTCCCACTAACTTATATATAAAAGATAAAACAAACTATTCTACCTTTATTTGGTCATAGTCTGCTCTACCTTGCTCTGAAATAAGGAAACAAAAAATAAATTGTTGGGATGTTGTTTTTTTTTTTTTTTTTTTTTTTTTTTTTTGGGGGGGGGGGGGGGGTATTTTTTCTTTCCATCACAAACAAAATAAAAACAGGAAATTATGTTTTTGTGTAATTATGTTATTGTGTAATGATTAAATTATACAGCTAAATACTAGATGCATGACGCATAGGATGTAATCATCATCTTTTTTGAAGTAACGTCTGTATTATATAAGATAAGATAAAAGTGTGCTCAAAGGAAAAAGCCATCAAGCCTAACAAGCTTCAAGCCCAATTTGAATATGCTTGAGAATGGAATAATTACTATGTTTTCAGCTCCACCTTCACATGAAGACAAGAAATTTTAAAAAGGGAAAAAAAAATCTAGCCCTGTCTGACGTAGTTTGAGAATGGCTTACTCATTAATCTAACAAGTGCAACATCTGTTAATGGCCCAAAAACAAATGCCCTACAACATTAATCAAGCACACAGATAAATTACTACTTGCATATCATACTAAGGGAAACAGTTGTTTGTATCCATAGTCATTTTTTTTTTAAATACAGCAATACATATTTTAAATCATTCTATTTTACACTATTGTAGCAGTTTACAAAATATTTGCAAGAATTTAATATAACAAAGAGAATTAGATGAATTACAGAAATGGGAATCAAATTGGAGCATGTCTTTCCACCCAGAAAAATGTCAGTTGTTAAGAGTAACAAAAAAACTAAAACAAATTAATTCCACTTATCTTATTCATGGCAAACCAGTAACACAGACTAAAAACTCAAAATACCTAGGTGTTATAATAAATGAAAAACTGTCATGGAATCCACATATTGATGAAACTATAAAAAAATCCAACAAAGCATTAGGGTTTATTAAAAGAAATTTTTATAAATCAAATAAGAACATAAAACTAAAATGTTATTTAACCTTGGTTCGGCCAATAATAGAATATGCATCCACCGTTTGGGACCCCTCAACTCAAGAAAACATTAAGAAACTGGAACAAACACAAAATAGAGCAGTGAGATTCATAACAAACGAATATTCACATTTGACTAGGGTAACACCATTAGTAAAATCACTAAATTTAGAAAGCCTTCAGGACAGAAGACTCAAAAGTAAAGTAGCAATTATACATAAAACACTGAACCATAATCTTCAAATACAAAAACAAAATTTAATAAAATACTCTGAAAGACACAAAAATAAAGGCACATTCCTCGTCCCATATGCTAGGACAAATTTGTACAAATACTCCTTCTTCCCTAGTGCTATTAGAGCATGGAATGGGTTGCCTGAGCTAGCCAGAAAAACCAGTGACTTGGCAGAATTTAAGTCATTGGTTAATATGCATGACCAAATGCATGACGCGTAGGACGTAATCATCTTCTTTTTTGAAGTAACGTCTGTATTATATAAGATAAGATAAGATAACAGCAGTTATGACGTTGAAGTACTCCATAGTTCTTTGAATGACTTTGAAGTACTCCATAGTTCTATTGAATGATTTTGAAGTACTCCATAGGTCTTTGAATGACTTTGAAGTACTACATAGGTCTTTGAATGACTTTGAAGTACTCAACAGTTCTATTGAATGACTTTGAAGTACTCCATAGGTCTTTGAATGACTTTGAAGTATACCACACTTCTATTGAATGACTTTGAAGTACTTTACAGTTCTTTGAATGACTTTGAAGTACTCCACAGTTCTATTGAATGACTTTGAAGTACTTTACAGTTCTTTGAATGACTTTGAAGTACTCAACAGTTCTATTGAATGACTTTGAAGTACTCCATAGGTCTTTGAATGACTTTGAAGTACTCCACAGTTCTATTGAATGACTTTGAAGTACTCCATAGGTCTTTGAATGACTTTGAAGTATACCACACTTCTATTGAATGACTTTGAAGTACTCCACAGTTCTATTAAATCCTACAACTTACCTAATTGTTTGAAATGAAGGGATGGAAAAATATCTTTGCCCCCGGTGGGAGCTTCCGTCAGCTTGTCTCTATTTTTGGAATGTTTTTTCAATCTCTATGGGAAAAAAAATATAATTATTTTTGTATCTTGTGCAAATTTCTGCATTAGAAAAAAAAATGAAAACTGTCATATTAATAATTTTTCTTTAATTACTTTTACAATGTCACAAGTCAAGATATAAAGTCCAGGCCTGTAACTAAAGTTCTCTAGGAGTGTTAGTAGAACGAATGTCAAGGCTGGAATTAGGTTTCTCTAAATAGAATGGCTTGCACTTACTAAAATTAGCCAAAAATTTCTGAATTATTTATATACAACTATTCAAAAATATCTCAAACAGAAAGATCACAGATAAATTTAGGGGGGAAAATGCAAATTTACCATAAGGAATGTTGTTAGTTTCTTTTAAAATAAATTTAATTTGATAATCTTGTATTCAGAGAAACTACTACACCTGTTTTCTATTACATACACATTAAGTTCAAATAATTAAAAGTGTTTAAGTGTTCAACTAGATCTACAATACACTTACACGTAATGTGGGATCAGAAAAGTCAATACATCATGTCGGTACTATTTCATTGTGACAGTGACTACATTTAGCTCATATTTGTTATCTGCTTAGCATGTGTATCGGCCATGCTAGTTCCTGTTTTCACCAAGACATTCATAATGTAATAAATATAAACTGGTTAACCAACAAACAGAATGTTAACTCTACAGAAAATGAACAACAACGGCAATCACAAATAACTTTTACTTACAACTGATGTTTTCCTGAGATATTTCTCAAAATGTTTTGGTCCTATTTCAGGGACATAGGGCGATGGAAGTATCTCTGCCTTCTCAAAAGACTGGCCCCAAGTTTTTGTGAAGAAATCAGTTTCTCGTTTAACCAGTCTCGGATCATTCAGCAGCGCTGGCAGGTTAACAGTGGCATTGTGTATTGTCCACTTAAACTGATCTTGCACAACGCAGGGATCAGAATTGGCAGGGGCTTGCCCTTCACTACACTGTCGCTCTTCACTTCGGATTGATCTAATTTTACTTCTGGCACCACCTGTCAATAAATCATTTATGACATTTTCAAATAAATTATTTAGTATTTGTATAAAATGCACTAAGTAAAAACAAAAATGTTTGGGCCATTAGCCCTTCATCAGCTACAAACAAACAAGAAAGACTAAACAATAAACACAAAAATGTGAACTTATCTATTCAATGTTGTTTATCGAGGCCAAAAAGAAACAAGCTGTGCTGGCGTAAAAGTGCAGGAAATTGGAAGGGACGATGATGTTTCACAAAAAATAAATTGGTTAAAGGTTGAGTGTTTATCCCCACCTCATTTTAAATTTTAAAAAAGAGTTTGTTGTTGATCCTGTGAGGATGGAAGGTGCACGACATGTAAATAAGTTATTTTCAATCTGCAGTAGAATATTTTTATCATTGCATTGTTGTATTGCAGTGATGAGAACAGTGTTACTCCTATGTTGGATTTGCATTTTTAAGGTCTTGCCTATGTGAAGACATCTTGAGCATATTATCCCCTCTACTATTAGAGTTAAATTTTTAACTTATCTTGATAGTCATTTCAGGACAAGTGATGGTGGCTTTAGTTAGTGTGTGTTTGCAGGTCTGACAGTTAAGATGCTCACATGGCCAAGTGCAAGATTCACTTGAAATGTTATGAAGTTTAGTATCTTGAATACCACAAAAGTGGAGGCGTGGTAGCTAAGTGATAAAGCGCTTGGCTTCTGAATGGGGGTCCTGGGTTAAAATCTCTGTGGAGAATAGGATTTTCAATTTTGGAATCTTTGAGGCCCAAAAGAAGAACTTTTACCATTAAAAAAGGTGGGGATAAAGCAGGTTTATAAATTAATGATGAAAACTTATTTTACAATAGGTTGTACGTCGAACTGTTTTGTTTTCTTGTTTTTAAACATTATAATGAAACTTTATAATCTTAGAATTCGTAAACGCCTGATTTTTTTTTTCATAAATTTTATTGAAAAGTTTGAACTATGTCTTTTTATTCCCAGTAGAAAATAACTGTAATGTGTTTATCAGGTTTAGTGTAAAAGTAAAGTTCCCCTTTCAGAACTTGCGATCTATAGGGCAGATGTTTCTGTTTCACGGTTAATGAGGGTGATATGTAGCCAGCAAAATGACCAACCGCCTTTACTTTTCCTCAACTAATGTCAGGTACCCATTAGAGCTGGGTGGACTCAAAAGATCCCGAAATAAAAAATCCCAGTCTTTACCAACATTCAAACCAGAACCCCCCAGTTTAGAAGCCAAGTGCTTTTTGCCCAGCCCCAACCCCCCCCCCCCACCCCACCCCACCTGTTCTGTGTAATAGACCTCAATATGTTGTGATCTGTACAATATTATATAGAGCGGAACTTCAGCTAGCAAACACATCTGATAGCAAACATTTTGGACAATAAAAAAAAAATTTTTTTATTTGGACAAGATGCTGAGTAACATTTTTTTACCAAGCATCATTTCTGCTCAGTCATTATCCTTCTTATTTAGTGATTATTATGTTTACTAAATATTTTTTAATAATTTTAAATGTGTTCTTTTATGTTTTTATGTTTATTCAACTCTAATTATATTGTATTATAACTGTTCTGATTTTAAAAAAACATACTACCTATATTGCATTGCCTATAACTTTCATATTTATTAGCAAGTCAACAGGGTCTGGGAACCAATTAAATCTATTTCTTTTTTTCTTATGGGAAATTTTATTTTCAGATACCTGTAATGAATTTTTTTGTGAGTACCAGCCAACTTTTCCAGAATGGATTGTGGTTTATAGTCACTCTTTTGCAGTGTTTAGTATCATATTCCATGCTTTTTTTTTTTTGTTTTCAAAGTATAGGCCTAAATAGAGATTCTATGTAACATGAAGAGATGTGTATAATGTTAATGTGATTTCTACTTGTTACGTATCTAGGC
>JAZGLO010005994.1:0-47390 GCA_036873155.1 Biomphalaria sudanica | reverse complement strand
ACTTGGCTGGATGGAGTGTTTTCGTAATACTTCTTTCGGAATGTTGCCGCGTTGTGCCCGTATGCGTTTAGCAGTTCCTTCTTTAGCACCTGATAGCTGTTTTGCATCGAGTGGTCGTGGTTCTGGCAAATCGTGAGGGCTTTACCATGCACGAAGTCCAACAAGATTTCGGACCACTCCCTCTCTTGGACATTAAACTTTGCTAGTTTAATTTCAAAGCGTTTAAGATAGTCGCCGATGTCGTCCTTGTCTTCCGCAAAAGGTTGTATTTTCTTTTTCATCCATGCGGCGCTACTATGGCTTTCTATATTGGCGCTATTGTTGCTGTTCCCTTCGATGGGCACACTTACACCAGCCTCTATCCTCATCTGCTCAACTTGAATTCTCACTTTTCTGTCCGCCTCTTCTTTCTTCTCCCTCTCTACACGTTCCGCCTCTCTAACCTTTTCCCTCTCCAACTTTTCTGCCTCTCTAACCTTTTCCCGCTCTATGCGATCTGCTTCTTCTTTTTCCTTTTCTCTGGTCTTTTCCGCTTCTCTAACCTTCTCTCTCTCTAGGCGTTCTGCTTCCCTAACTCTCTCCTTCTCCAAGCGCTCTGCTTCTTCTTTTTCCTTTTCTCTGCCTCTAGCTTTCTCTCTCTCCAAGCGTTCTGCTTCCGCCGCCACCATCTGCTGCACATAGGCAGTTAGTTCTTTGCCTCGCAGTTCCAATTCTGTCTTGGCTTCCTGAATTAGCTTTTTTCTAAATTCTTCTATGTCGTAACCTGAAGTAGTTGCCATATTCCTTATTTGTTACTTTATCCTACGATATGGTACCTCTTATACCAACAAACAAAACCCTTGGCGTCTAACTACCAACTTAGACTAATAACCACTTCTACCCTTTCTCAAGATACACTTAGTATCCTTGGTACAAGTGTGTAGGCTACACTTTGACCCGACTGAATACGCTGTGCGACACACGCACACTCAACCGACACCGTGTTACTCAACACGAGTGGCCGGTAAATAGACCAACCTGTCTATTTACAAATACTAAAATTACAACTGGGCAATCAGGCTTCACCTCGATTGTTCCCCAGATCTAGTCTAGATTACGCTAGATCTTAGTTACCTCTTACCTGCTTTCACAGCCAGGAGTGTATATAACTTACAACTCATACAAATAAACTATGAAAATAAACTTAAATACGATAAACACCAAACTACAGATCCAGTTCTAATGAATGAGACTTTCGTCTGACAGTAAGACTTAAGACGGGAGTATTGCAACCAATTAATACATGACGTTACTAAAATTTAACTAAATGATTCACACTCACATACAGGACGCATTAACAGCTAAACATATATATGGACCTCTTGCTAGATTACACCTAATTTTAAGGATATCCCCAATCCACCACGATTTAACCTGGTAGTGATAATCTAGCGAGTGGTCACTTCCTTACAGACTCTAATTATTCTAAGGAGAAAGTAGTTAAATAACACTTGACTTATCTGTCTACGAAGCGGCGATAACTCCACAGTCAGTATCGGGTCCACTCTTCCTACGCTAATGTCTGTCCTGGCGGCAAGGCTCACGGCGATGTCTTTCTTAGCGGTGAGACAAGAACAACGAACGTTTCGGCTCTCCAAGGTCCTCCGGTACTGGTCTGCAATGGCTCCGGTTCTTCGGTGGTACGGCGTCTGGTTCTGGTTCACGGTGATCTGTCGTCTGGCTCCGGTTCGTCGATGGCGTAGAGTCTGGTTCCGGTTGCTGGTTCCGACGCAGGTACGGTGGTTCCAGGTGGTCGTCTGTCCAAAGTGAACCTGTAACGGTCCAACTATTAACACAGCGACAAAGTCAAAGTCCAGTGCTAAACCACCGGTTATCTGGCTATCTAACGTGTAGCACAGAATTCAGCCGAGCTGTAAATCAAATTAGCACTACTGTACTTAAGTGCCGTAGGCAGTACGATGTCTCCTACGTCAAAAGTTCTTTGGCGTGACCCCAACGGTCGATCTTGGCCTTGCAGAATGTGACCTTCACGTTCGTTCTCACTATGCCGGGCAGGCGATATCTCTTCAGTACGGAATCGACAGGACGGTTTTCTTCCCTCCACAAAACTGTAGCCTTCTCGATACAAGCTTCAATACGATGCCACAAGTATGGGCACTTACAAATCACAACTGTAGATCTAGATCTATATTTCGTTACCTCCTAGTTCTAAGAGTCCAGGATCTCACTGGCTTTCCTTCGCCGACGTGGCTGTATAATCAGGGTCTAGCTGCAGACTAGGCCGATGACGTTAACTTCTGCCTCCTCCTAACAGAGGGCTTCTATTCTTCTTGATGTTGCTGCCAGTAAGCTCCGAGTCGGGGGTCGCCACGTTGTTCAGGCTTCTGCGCGGTGTTGATGCTTGTAGATAGATCTAGTGTAGATCTACGTCTGACTGGAGGTAATACCGAACTCAAAACTACTTCAGTAACACCGGCGAAAAGCCGAAACAAACAAAATATGTAGTCGACGCTGATGCTGTTTACAAATCCATTTAATTACTAAGAAGGGAATCGTCCTATGTCAGCTATGTCCGTTAATCCGTATCTATATTCTACTGCTCTACACAAAGCATCCTCTTTCTAGCGTCACTAAGAGCGTTCTTGTTTTTTAAAGATCTGTCACGTCATTTGTCGCTAAGTAAAACTTTACCCTTATTCCCGAAACAAATAACTAATTCCTAATCATGTCATAACAATATATAATTCTGATATTTACAGAGCAAAAAAAAAAGGTCCGTTTTATAATATATTCTATCTCAACTGTTATTCACTAATTTGTCATTACAATGATTATACTCAATGAGCTGAAGTCTAAATCTAAATGTATCTATTTCTATAAGACGTACTTTGAGCGACATCTTCAACCTTGCACTTTATGTTTCGTAATCTCTAGGCCAAGTTTTGTTTGTATTTCACCGTCTGAAATGTAGATAAGGAGTTATCTCTCTTGCGTGACAATTATTATGCCAACATTGTTCATCATTTGAGCAGACCATCCCCTTTCTAGTCTTCACACGAACATGTCTAGAACATGTCTAGTTAGCCAAAGAACAGAAAGGGAACTTTAATGAGAAAGAGTGATAAGGATCCAGTCTATTTGCTAAGGAAGACTCGTATGTAAGATAACTAACTCTCTCTGAATTAAGCAACAAGACTCTTAAATTTTTTACGACAGAAACGAAAAAAAAAATCTTAAAAGAGATGCCAATTACGCCGTTTTGTTGTAAAGCTTATAATAAACCTGGAAATAGATATCAAAAACATACATATTTACACATGTTCTCGGCTTCTACAGAAACATATCTTATCTTATCTTATAAAATAAAGACATTACTTCAAAAAAAGGCAACCCATTCTATACTCTAATAGCCCTCACTAGCGGATCAAGAACTCTGGAGTGGGGGGGGGCGATTTTTTTTTGAAACCCTAACCCTAAGGCCCAGTAAAACCCTAGCCCTAAGCATAAACGCGCGTACATCCCCGACGTCAAAATCGTTTTCTTGCATTCTTCACTGCAGAAACGAATTCTCCTCCACAATAATAGAATATGCATCCTCCGTTTGGGACCCCTCAACTCAAGAAAACATTAAGAAACTGGAACAGACACAAAATAGAGCAGTGAGATTCATAACAAACAAATATTCACACTTAACTAGAGTAACACCTTTAGTTAAATCACTAAATTTAGAAAGTCCTCAGGATAGAAGACTTATAAGTAAAGTAGCAATTATACATAAAACACTGAACCATAATCTTCAAATACAAAAACAACATCTAATAAAATACTCAGAAAGACACACAAAAAAATGTCAATGCCACATTCCCATATGCTAGGACAAATTTGTACAAATACTCCTTCTTCCCTAGTGCTATTAGAGCATGAAATGGGTTGCCTGAGCTAGCCAGGAAAACCAGTGACTTGGCAGAATTTAAGTCATTGGTTATTATGCATGACTAAATGCATGACGCGTAGGACGTAATCATCTTCTTTTTTTTTTTTGAAGTAACGTCTGTATTATATAAGATAAGATAAGACAAAGATCTGACTTAAATAGAGGTATTGTTTAAAAAAACAAAAAGGGAGTGGGGGGGGGGGGGAGGGTAAAGTATGTTTTTTGTGGAGCGAAAACTGACCTCGTTCTGATAATGACGTCTGCTTGACCGAGTCGGTGGGAAAACAAAATGTAGAAAACTTTTTTAATGTCTCGAGTTTGTTTTTCTCGAAGACGAACTTTTGACCTCAGCCCCGGAGAGCAGCATGGAAACTAGTGGAGCACTGACTGCGTCATAATGTCAATGTCTTTTCTAAGTCTAAAAGTAGATATAGCAGTTCAACGTTTGAAGAGCAGACGTGACCTACTTCCAAACGTTTACCATTTTCTCGTCGTGAAAAAATTGCCCCTGAGAAGTACTTATTAATAATAAACTTGATTCTTCTAGTTTCTCGTTCTCCGCCATCGGGCTACCGACTTTCGCTTTAACTTTTTTGTTTTTTTTTAATATATTAAAAAAAAAAAAAAAAAAAAGATATAGGTAACCTTGACATTGTTTGGTCGATACAGATAACAGCAGACGTAAAAAAAGCTCAACGTGGCGAGCGGCGGCGAAGGGCGCGTTGGGTACAGCAACCTGTTGACTGCAGGGGAGACATAATCGCTCATCATTTTGTAGAGGCTGGTGGGGAGAGGTGGAACGACGGAGGTGGTTGTGGGGGGGGGGGGCGGGAAGATAGGAATGGTGAACAGGGGGTGGTGGTGGTGGTTTATCATTTAACTACCTGACTCCCCCATGTACATGATGGCTTGTGGATTGATCCAGTGAGTGGACCGATGAACAGAAAGAACGAAACAATTACGTCATAGTTTTTCGATTTGTTTCTCTTTAGAAAGAGCAAACAGTAAGATTGTTCTCGAACGGCTTTCATCTTTTTGTTTCCCTATTTCATAAGGAACTCAAAATACATTAAAAGTCAGAAGAATTTATTCTCATTGCTGTAGACCAGGGGTGGGCAACCTTTTTCCATTGAGGGCCGCATTAAAAAAATTTTTTGGGAATGGGGGTCCGCATATATGTATATGAAATATGTAATTAAAATCAGAAAAATACGCTAGCTAACTGTGTATAATATCTTTTCATTCACATTTTTACTGTTTTATACATTTACATTTCTTTTTTTTTTACACTCTCAATTGAGGAATTACACAAGAGCCATTTCTGAAACTAATTTGACGAATGTTTCTTATTAAATTTTGCTATAGTCTTTTTACATCACAACATTGTGCCCGGTCCTACGTAGCTGTCGATCTACAAGACGTCCCTCTATACTTTGTATACCTGCATTCACAAGAACATACACTCAGACCCCATAGCTGATCCTGGGGCCACCCACCGCACGCCACTGATACACAAACATTTAACATTTTATAGCCACAATTTATTTGTTGCTTTAACTGACATAGAAGAGAGCACCTGGTTGCAGGCGGCTTCCGAACGAGACAGCTGGAGGTCACTTACAAACGTCGAGGAATACACATTTGAGACCAAAAGAAAATCCGTGCAGAGGACAGACGTAGACGGCGAAAAGAAAATCTAAAATGGTTATGTCTATACATTGACCACCCGCCTTTACCTTTCCCCCAGTTAATGTCAGGTCCTCGTTAAAGCTGGGTGAACTCAGAGACGAACTAAAGATCACCAGGGTTCGAATCCAGGACTTCCGCTTAGGAAGCCAAGCCCTTTATCACTCAGCCACCAGTCCTATTCAAGTTATCTAGCATGTGTCTCTATAACCAGTCCTATTCAAGTTATCTAGCATATGTCCATTTCAAATTCTCTAGCATAAGTCTCTATAACCTTTACATTTACCTATCCCTTAGTCTGCTGGACCGTTGGGGCACCACGCAAGATTCGTCGACCGTCCTTCTCCATTCCTCTCTGTCCTCAGCCTTAGTTAGAACCTCATTCAATGGCATGCCCTTCCATTCTTTTATGTTGTCCTCCCATCGCTTTCTCTGTCTGCCTCTTCTTCTTTTTTCCCTGGTACTGTTCCCTGAAGGAAGGTCTTAGCTAAGTCTCTATAACCAGTCCTATTCAAGTTGTCTAGCCTATGAACTTATGCCCCTATAACGTGATTTCTTAGAGATATGTTAACACGATGCCCGACCTGCCTCTTTATTGAGACTTGCACTACAAAACCGACGGAAACCTGACACACTTGTTGCTTCTGTGCTACGCTCCAGGGCAATCGTGCCACGCGTATGACGTCACTCATTGGCGGATATTGATCCAGCGAAGGTCAAGGTCTAACGCCTAATCTTCGGTCTCAGAGACCTGGTCCAATACTGTTGGTCTCTTTTGTTTTTCACAGGTTGTGGTAATCTGCTTTTGATAAAAATAAAGGAAGCGGAAATCGTTAGCAATGAACATAAAAGTTCGTCTTTTTGGTGACTAAAAAAACGAAAATAAAATGATGGGAACAAAACATAAAACCTTGAGTGAGAAGTACAAATAAAAATAAAAGTAAATACGAGTTTTTAACTTCCGTTTCAGTTTATTTTCTGTTCCAAGAATTACTTTCTATTTCAGTTGTAATAGATGTATACAATTTTCATTGCTGTTAATTTTGCGTATGTATTTTGTTAACAATATGGACACTAGAAAACCTTCCACATTTTAGTCGTAATAAGTAATGTTCCACTTTCAGACCATGCGATCTATGAGCCAGATGATGTTAAGGTCATCTGTTTCTATGGTCAACTGTTGATAAGCAAAGTGTCATGTAGCCAGCACAACGACCGACCGCCTTAACTTTCCTCACCTAAAGCCAGGTGCCCATTAGAATTGGGTGGACTCAGGGGTGTCACATCATTATTTAGTTGTATTGTGACATGGAATAGTTGCGAAGCACTTTATATTGGTGTTTAGGGTGTTTCACGTAGGAAACAAGTGTCCACAGTTGAATCGTGGGCAGGAAATCTCGTTTTGAGATTTCGACCACATGGTCAGAAATTAGTAGTCGCCATGAATATTGAAGAAGACAGACGTGTCTTATTTTAAGTTGAAAGTATTGCTAGATGTATACTTGATGAGTTTCATTTGAATTACCTGTGGGGTATGTTATATCTTATCTTATGATTGATGGCTTAAGTTGCCAGTATGTTATGAATCGTTATCTTATTTCACTAAATGTGTATCTGCTAAGTCAGACTTGAGTCAGTGAATTCTAATACATGTTATGTTGTGCTAATTACAGTGGATATAAGCGACAACAAAGTAGTACAATAAATTGGGTCTGAAGGACAATATTTATTTAGTACTCAACAGAGATTATGACAATACCAGAGACCATACAAAGAACATTGTACACCCTGAGACCATTTACAAAGGGGCCTCCCTAAAAAAAAAAAAGGAAATTCAAAATCAAGATTCGAACCCAGGACCAAAGGTTTGAAAGCCAAGGGCTTAACCACTCAGCCACCGCATCCCATTTTAGTTGTAGGCCTGCTAAATATTTCAAGTTTAGTAAAAAAAAAATAAAAAATAGCGCCATTAAATGATCTATAACAATTTCGAATATAAATACCATTAGAAACAGTTGAGTCATTGTAAAGGTCACTTCTGGATTTCTGTTTCTTGTAAACATGTCTGATCCGATGGATAGTAAGTAAGATGTACCTCAAAAGTAATTTATTTCAGTGGCTCTTTCATTCTCAGGCGTTTCTTTTGCGACCCACTAACCCTTTTCAATAGCCAACCCTGACAACAATTTTGACAGCATTATCTAACTATTCGTACAACTTTTTTGGTTTTCCCCCACCAAAAAACAAAGTTTCAGCGATATTTTTGTATCATTTTGAAGAAAAAGCCAATAAAAAAAAAACGACTTGATGCTGATTATAATATGAGGGTTGAATTTATAAAGACCCCCATATCTAAAAAAAAAAAAAAAAAAAAAAGTTAGGGCCTTTTCAAGTATAAATCCAACCCTGGACAAATAGCTCATTGCAAATGTAAATGCAAATGGAAAACAAAATATTTGTTTAAAAGTTGTGTGTTTAGACTGTTTACCTCTAGTAATCAACATGTTTTTAACATGCAGTATGCCTGTTCAACAAATTTTATCAACTATAGCTGAGCAGACACGAATATATAAAACAAATGACAAAGATCAAAAACAGTTTATGTCATAACACACATGCCACAAGTACATTGGAGCTTTACATCGATGGGGGAGATAACTCTAAATATTTCATTTGTGTGTATCCGGTGTACAGGATACAGGAAGCGGTGATCATGTATTTCAAAAGATTTACGATATTTCTTTTGGTGCACTTTTTATCATGGAAAAAAACAGAACATCTAAGCTCTGAGCTTGTACTATTAACTATTTTTTTAATATATAGTAGGCTCAGCCATGTATCTATATAACGTCCTTGACATTGTTTAGTTTGCCTATTTCTAAATATCCCAGAATCCTCATCTTTTTATTTTTTAAATTTTCTCTTTAGGTTTCTATAAGTATCTCTTCCACAGTTCTCCACATAACATTGTCTTCTTTGTCTATGTTACTGTATTGGTGGCGTAGCTAGGGATTTGCCATCATTTGAGGGCCCCGTGAGGGGGGGAGGGGCTTTAACTCTTTAGGGGCGTCTGTATTTTGACATTCGACATCATGACATGAAATAATGCCTAATATTTAATATTTAATGTAAAAAAAAAGTAATTTCGATCACTCGTTTGGGGGCTTTCCTTAAGTGGGGGTCGAATTCTCCCCACCATAGCTACGCCACTGTATTTTGTTGCTCAATGATACATGTAAACAGGATCATACAAAGCGAAACACAAAGAGGAGATTACTCTGTTTAAAATGGATCATGGAAATTCCCATTCAATATGTTATTTATGTCAATGGTTTTATTATGGCCACCCATAGATGGGCATGGATTGTATTTGAAATTTGTACTTAATTTCTTGAATCGTTTTTGTGTGTGAGTGTTATAAACAGGAAACCTGAAGATGTTTGTTTTTTTTTTTTATGCTAGCACAATTCTTGTTAGATTGCCTTGAATGATTGGTCCCATTTTGAGCATTATTATGATAAAGGCACATTTCGTAATCTATATTTCAATACCGACTCATACAAGTGTTTCTTCTTCCCTAGTGCCATTAAAGCATGGAGCAGGTTGCATGAATCAGACAATGACTTAGTAGAACTTAAGTCTCTTTAACATGCACGATTACATTGTTACACGTAGGACGTACCTATCTTCTGTTGGGAAGGAACGTCTGTAATTTATAAGATAAGATAGGATCTGCAATCCTTTTTTTTTTAATCGAGCATTTCGCTAAATAAATTATCTCTTTTTCTGAAACCTACTATACAGAAAACTTTAATAAGGTATTTTGTGTGTAAGTACAAACAGCTCAATCAGAATCTTTCTAGAAATGACCAGGTGTTGTTGGTAGGTCGTTGAATTGTAGCACCAGATTGTTAGTATAACTAAACCGATGTAGCCGTAGGCCGTATTATATTTTTTTTATATTGAACTTGAAATAACTTGAACAAATTTCTTTCTTAAAACAAAACTAAATAAAGCTTGTATTACAATATAAACAAATTCAACTTGACATGAAATGAAATGAATCCAGTAGGGTTAATATGAAATGGTATTTTAAAGAAAATCTAACTCACTACAGAAACCCTTCCCTCTATGCTGAATCAAATCTCTGGGTCGTCTGCCGTTTCACATTTGTATTGCGCTGACCCGATTGCTATTTCATCATCCACACTACATAGCCATCAACCAATCTCTAACGTCTTCTCACTGTCACCATAGAAACATACATTCACACTCCTTAACAACACACACACACACACAGATGCAAGCACACACAACAACATGAAGACTTTCGCCTCGCATTGTTAGAGTTTGTGTACATTTTAGATTTTAATTTCTTCTAAATTACTAAACAGTAAGAAACGTTCCCAATACATTGGTATTCTTGCACAGATAAGGTTGTTGTTGTTTTTTTTGCTTGCGTATAGAGTGTCAGACTGATGCGCTCCCTGGTCATGGCCCAATTTTTATATGCTTGTGAGTCTTGGACACTGACTGCAGAGCCAGAGAGGAGGATCCTAGCTATGGAATTGAGATGCTGCTGAAGGATCCTTGGTATCCCGTTCAAAGACCACATCACAAACCAAGAGATTAGAGACAGGGCTACTGCAGCGATCGAACCCCATGATGACCTGCTAACTATAGTGAAAAAAACGCTAGCTCAAAATCTGTGGCCATATTACAAGATCTTCGGGGCTCGCAAAGTCCTTTCTTCAGGGAACAGTACCAGGAAAAAGAAGAAGAGGCAGACAGAGAAAGCGATGGGAGGACAACATAAAAGAATGGACATCCTGCCATTGATAAAGGTTTTAAACAAGGCAAAAGACATGGAGGAATGGAAAAAGACGGTCGACAAATCTTTTTGGTTCCCCAACGGTCCAACTAAGTGATAGGTAAAGGTAATAGAGTGTCAGGCATGCTCTGTTGACGTTTTGGGGAAGGGGATGTAACTATAGGAAGGTTTCTGTGCTGCCTCTTGGCGCTCGGAAATCACAACTCAACGAGTCGAATCCCAATTTCAAATTACAGGTGTATACCCAGACTACAACTCGAGTGAAGGGAAGAGGGTTCAACACACTCAGCTGACGGGGCTTTTGATATTTTCTTTTCTTGCACCTCCTCAGATCTATTTCTACTTGCTAGATGGTAATATCCTCTAGTTAGCCTTCGGAGCCGCCGCCAGAAATATTTAGGCCTCAGGCATCCGAGTATTTGTGGTCAAGCCTCTCTGACCCCCCCCCCCTTTTTCCCACTCCTTCCCAATGCAAGGACATTGACCTTGCGATCCATGGGGCAGATGATGTTAAGGTCATCTGTTTCTATGGTCTACGTTAAACGAGGGTGTCATGTCGGGTACTGAAAAACCGGAAATTCAAAATCCCTGTCTGCGCCAAGATTCGAGCCCAGGACCTCACGTTCAGAAGCCAAACGCTTAACCACTCTGCTATCACAATGTACGCTGTATCGGCACTTTCATATATAATGTCACATAAGTAAGCCATGAGGATCTACCTATCAAGTTTTCAAACCGACAACGACTTAAGCGTCCCACAGCCACTGCTATAAAATCTTTAACCTTTTCGAAATTTTTACCACAGAGAAAGATGTAAATGTCAATGTGATATTAAAGTTGTTTTTTTTTCAAAGTATAAAAGCCCATCTCTGAAATGCCATTGCACCCTTTGTTTAGAAAGAAGTATTCTAGTTAACTCCCCTGATTTCCCATTTCATCAGCTCAAGCTTGTAAACATTTTTATTGGTGAGTTGTCTGCCCCTCGATCTGTTGCTCTTGCACACTTTTTGAATCGCAGCCAAATGACTTGAAAACTTTAACTTTAAGAACATGTCACTGGGGAAACGAAACCTTCACGCTAAATAAATACACTTGGGTCCAAAGTAAATAAATGTGAAAGAATATATACACTTCATTTAAAAGTTAACGGATGCACATATATAAATACTTCATTTGAAAAGCCAATGTCTAAATGCACATGACTTTTAAGTGAATACGTTTAGATAAATAAATACATAATTCACTCTATACATAAACTAGCCGATTATGACCCGCGGCCTGCGAGCCTTAGTTTGGGTATTACTGATTTAACTGGATTGAATTTAGATCTAGGTCAAACATGGAGAATGTTCCCTTCACATTTTTTTTGTTCATTTTGCCACGAAAATAAAAGTAGAGTGTAAAAACGGGTTTACCCGTTCATTCAACATAGTCACATCCAACATAAAATACTGTAAAAACGGGTTTACCCAATTTGTTACAAAGTTTCGTACTTTAACAGAGATACAATTAGCTACTTTTTGTCTATCTTTAGGCCCTCGATTGTGGAAGGGACATTTCAACATACACTACGGTCTCCGCCATGCCATAAGTTTTGCCATGCCAAGGTTTATCAAGATAGGTCAATCGGTTTTGATATGTTTTCGGGACATGCATACATACATACATACGCCTTACTTTCTGCTTTATAATATAAGATAAATACAGCAAATAAATAAAAATATATACATAATAAATAAATAAAATAGGTTTAAATGCCGGACTGGTAATATAGAAAAAACCCACTTCATTACCTATAAATTTATAAAAATCCATCCTATGACAAGCATCGCAAATAGCCTCCGAAAAACAATCTATCTCTTGATTTTCAAGTGTGATATTGGGTCCTACTGATGACGGTCGTTGACGTGTAGCACCAAACTGTTGGTAGATAGCTAAACCTCTGTAGGCGTATTGTATTTTAACCTATAAAATTCGAAATAACTTCAATAACTTCTTTGTGAATAATGCTAAATATAACTTTTATTAAACAAACTCAACTTGAGATGAAATGAAATAAATGTAGTAGATTTTAGTAATAATAATGTTACGAATCTCACTATCCAGGCTCTCAGCAAACTGCACCATACACCACCGACTTAAAGAACTTGACAACTCAGGGCTCCAAAGTAACGTAACACTTTAATAGTTGAATAACGTACACTGTACAAATATCTCTCCGATAACACCGTACCGCCGTAACAACTCTTGCACTGGCCTCTCCGTCTCGTTCCGGACTTGCACTGGGTTCAACAGTTCAGGACTGACTTCACACACTAGGCTCGTTGTGTCGGACTCGATCGCAGACCAAGATCAAGACTGTACTTGAGAGTACTCCGCACTGAACCGTCGTAATGCTCCGTACAGAACCACACCGTTGAACTGTGCTGTAGTCGACCGTGTTCTCAACCCCTGTCGTGAACCTTCTGTCATGAACCTTCTTGACTGCGACACCTCCGCTCTTTATATAGGGTTCCTACTGGCCTTCTGGAACCGGACAGAACGCCGCTCGACGTTTCTGGGTGGTCAGATGACTACAACTCCCGTGACGCTCCTGAGCTCTGTTCACGACAGCGATCCTTCCCGAACAGTCATGTTGACACTCGTCACGGTTGACCGCTCGTCTAGCGCTGGCCTGGGGCGATTTGCGTCGGCTGACTACACACGCACACCACTTCCCCCATCTGTGCCACCACCAGGTTTATAACAATAATAATGATATTTTGAACAAAATCTAACCCACTAACACGTCATTACGCTCTGGCATTCTAGAGTCGTCCGTCGAACCCAAGACAGCTTACAACTGTTTCGCTTGTCTTGCGTCATCCACACGGCATAGCCACCAACTAACTTCTCGCCGTCACCATAGAAACATAAATACACACGCTCTCCATGACTCCATAACAGTATTGGTGAAGGGGAGTAACTCTATGCCTAAACCACTAAGTTTCGGGCCTCTGTAAGCTACCCACCTAGCAGTAGGAAAAACCCTGAATTCAAACCTCTACTGCCTTGCAGCTATACCCAAACGTGAGAAAGGCTTCGGAACTCAGCCCTGAGGAAAATTCAGGTAGCTACATTGCTACACCCTAAAAGAGCCGGCCAATAATAGAATATGCATCCTCCGTTTGGGACCCCTCAACTCAAGAAAACATTAAGAAACTGGAACAGACACAAAATAGAGCAGTGAGATTCATAACAAACGAATATTCACATTTGACTAGAGTAACACCTTTAGTAAAATCACTAAATTTAGAAAGCCTTCAGGACAGAAGACTCAAAAGTAAAGTAGCAATTATACATAAAACACTGAACCATAATCTTCAAATACAAAATTTAATAAAATACTCTGAAAGACACAAAGGTAAAGGCACATTCCTCGTCCCATATGCTAGGACAAATTTGTACAAATACTCCTTCTTCCCTAGTGCTATTAGAGCATGGAATGGGTTGCCTGAGCTAGCCATGAAAACCAGTGACTTTGCAGAATTTAAGTCATTGGTTAATATGCATGACTAAATGCATGACGCGTAGGACGTAATCATCCCCTTTTTTGAAGTAACGTCTGTATTATATAAGATATGCCTTATATACAGGGCCGTCCTTACAAATTGCAGGACCCTATTTAATGGATGCTTGCGAGGCCCTTATTCTAAATTTGTTTAGAATAACAACTATTAATTAGATTATTACATCAACATATATTATACAAATTCCAATGGGAGCAACTTAAACTCAATATGTGCCTGTGGGTTAATTAAAGTTACGCCTAACCCTAACCCTATGGTAGGCTCACACTAAATTTGTTAACCCTTTAAGTCCTATAGCGTTAAAAGTCTGTGACAAAGAGCTACGACTGTAAGTGATATTCTAAATGTGAATTGCGGGGGACGGTCAGAAATTGTGATCTATGTGACAGATGATGTGTCTGTGGCCTACGGTTCACGAGGATGTCATGTGGCCAGCACAACGACCAACCGCCTTTACTTTTCCCCAACTAATGTCAGGTACCCATTAGAGCTGGGTGAACTCAGAGGCGCTATAAAGATCCTGAAAGTAAAAAAATCACAATCTTCACCAGGTTTTGAACACGGGACCTCCCTGCTCGGAAGCCAAGCGCTTTACCACTCAGTCACCGCGCCTCCAATATAAATTAGAGTAATAACAAATGTTAATATGAAACCGTCGATAATCTCTTATTAATTTTTAAAGGCTGTATAGGGCTTGGCATTGAGTGCAGTGACTCTATTATTTTTAAAAAGTCGGAACAGCATTGAATCTAATTATTTAGTACTTATAAGAAGTAAGAAGTCATAATCCGGTACGTTGTAATGACACTCAGTGGAGTAGCAAGTATGACGCGAACGGGTTAATTGCCCCCGGGCTCAAGACGGGCTCTTGCTGAGGACAAAAAAAATGTTGACTGTGAGAATTTAAAAGTTTGAAATTCTTAAATAAATTGTACTTTTAACCTTTGCAGATTTATAGTTCTGAAATTATATTTCCGGTATATTAATCACAAAAGCAAAATCAATCTTATTACTGTAAATTGAGGTCTATTAAAGGCAGATAACTCTTAAATTGCTGGGCATATTATTATAGTAGTAGACACTGATAAAGGGAGACTACAATGAATTTTGCTTCTCTTTAAACTTTAAACGAAACTCGACACTGGCAGCGCCAGAGAATGAATACTCGTTCGTTTCTTACATAAAAAAAAAAATAGTAGTAATAATTATAACAATAATCCTTCATTGGCCTCCTCCAGTCGTAGAACGACTATGGTTCATCTCGAACACTTGTCATGTGACTGTGGAGCCTTAATTTGGAGAGACTCTCCCTTGCACATATATTGCAGGTAAAGGTGGCTTTCTCTTCGGCGCACACCCCTAGAAGAGCTGAGGTCCATGTTTTCTCGCTGCCCATAGCTTTCTTGGTCACCGTCTCTCTCCAACTAGTGCGGTCTAAGGCTAGGGCTAAGTCTAATAATAATAATAATAAATCTGTATACTAAGAAGTGCTCTAGTAGATAAAATTATTTTCTATTTTGTTTTCGTTCAATTGTTATTTTCATTTCCTAATATTCCTGTATGCATTTACTAGTTAAGATACATAAATTAATGTTATCAGTACACAGTAAACTTATCTTCTTTAATAGGCGCATGATTCACAATTCGTGTGTATAGGAAAAAACGTGTCGACTGCACATTATCCCATTAGTCATTATTCGTAAGTCCCTCATATTACCTAAAGTACACCCACATATGATCAATGAAAATTTAAATTGTTCAGTTCTTTGGAAACCCAGCTTTAGATGAACTTCTTGGCGACTAGAATGAACAACCATCTTAACCAAAGGTAAACTGTTATCCACAAAATATATCTCCTGTTAGGCTGATGTAAAACATTCAGTTAGGAAAACTGCTATGTCGAAAATCGATCCATCCGTCTAATCTAATCTATCTGTCCAATCCATGTATCTATCTATCCAGGGCCCCCTTAAGGAACGCACCTGTACGGCGTACAGGCACCTTTTTGAAAAAAAGGATTACTTTTCTTGTATTTTAACGTATATTATTATTTTTTAGTTGTTAAAAGTTAGGCAATCAACTACTGAGTACCGGCACCTAATCACTGAGTACCGGCTCCTATTTTTTTTTTTACAAAAAAGCACTGTATCTATCTATCTATCTATCCATCTGTCAATCTATCTATCTATCTATCTATCTATCCATCTGTCAATCTATCTATCTATCCAGCTATCTATATGAAGATGAGCACATAGCTCATTTCCCATGGACTCGAAGATGTCTGTAAAGTCCAATCCTCGCTTTCAAAAGCATACTTGGCACTGGTGGGTTTGGTCAGTTACAGATGGGCCTACTCTCAGCTTTTTGTTGGTTCGGCGCTCTTAGTTAGACATATACACATATAGATAGATATAGATAGATATATAGATATATGTATATATATATATATGGTCAGTGATTTTTTAGTGTGAAGAAGAGAGCGAAGAGTTGTCTTATCTTGCTAAGCAGTGGGGGTTTTGTTGTGGACTGTCATTCATTTTTACTTCTGACACCAGTTTCTTGTTTTCCTTCACTTTGACACCAAATGTTGTTCAATTCTTCCTGTTTTTTTTTTACACCAATATATTATTAACGGTCGTTGACTTGTATTACTTACCTGCTGGTAGACAACTAAACCGCTGTAGGCGTTAATATATATATTAACTAAAAAACAACAACTTGAAATGAATAACTTCTTTGTGAACAAAACTAAATTATAACTTTTATTACAGTACAGACAAAATAAATCTAGCTAACGTAACAGCAGTAAATTGAGTACACTTTACTAATAATACAAAATAGTATTTTAAACAAACTCCAACTCACTACAATAACACAACCTTTCTGTCTCACGTTCTGGAGTTCTCCTAACTTAAACCGCTGACAACAACGCCACCTCTCTTGCATCATTCGCAACCAATCGCTAACCTCTTCCAAGCGTCACCGTAGAAACTCACAAACACACTCCATAATCAATGGTGCAAATGGACTCATTCATTGTTTTACATCAGTGTTTCCCAAACTTTTGACCTTTGTGTACCCCTTTTACACTTTGTGTAATGCTGAGTACCCCCCCCCCCCACTTTAATTTACTAACAGAACATAATAACTGTGTATTTTAATATATATGCACAGTTAATGAGGTGCAACTCGTAACCCCCCCCCCCCCCCTCCAAAGTCTTCACGTATCCCTGGGGGTACGCGTACCCCATTGTGGGAAACACTGTTTTACGTAAATCAACCAGATGTGTTCGTTAACCGTAGATATTAAGTTCGTTGTATGGAAGCCGTGAGAACGATAGCACAAGAACTTGACATCAGAGCTGCCTGGTCGTGCGGTTTGCGCGCTGGACTGTCCATCGGTCTCGGGTTCAAACCCTGCCCACTCCCATCCCACGTCGTCCTGCGAGAGGTTTGGACTAGAAGTAGATAATCTTCAATTCTGAAGGAACATCCGAAACATGTCAAACATTTTACAAACATTTAACTTGATATATTTGTACATGTTATCTCATTTGTCTCAATTTGTTCTTATTTAGTAAGCATTTTTTTAAACGTTAATATTGAGGTTGAGCTCCTTGGTGGCTGCACTGCAGTAAATCCGACTCTGGTTGTATTCGATTCCAAGTAATTGTTGCATTGAATTTTTAAAAAAAAATGCTTTGGTAGTGCGAAGATAACCAAATTTTATCTGCATGATTTAAAAAAAAAAATTTACTTGCCTGGTGTTTGGGCCTAAGAATATTAAAATACCGACAACCAGAAATTGATGTCAATATTAGTCGTCTGTTTACACTAGATAACTCACGCGCTTCCGGCGTGTCTGACGAACAGCTGACCTTGACATGTGATCGATCTTTAAGCACCTCTGTAGCAAGTCATCCACGTGAAATGATTGCGCTGCTTTAGGTCTCTAGACTTCAATCCTAGACTGGACAGTAACTGGACAGTATGGACAGGAAAATGTCTTGGCACGTATGTACAGTTCAGCTGGGTATTTAACAGTACTTTCACAGTAATTTCACAGTAATTTCACAGTAATTTCACAGTAATTTCACAGTAATTTCACAGTAATTTAACAGTAACAGTAATTTATTTATTTTATTATTTGTCATCTTAGGAATCATTGGGCATTAGGCCTCTTTTCTTTGCCTCTTGTTTGGGCTTTATAAGCCTCTTTTTTGGGCCCTCCAGCCTCTTTTTATTTTAATTTTTATTTGTAAGTTCTCACATTTCACAAAGATTAAATAATAAAGAATTAACGAGAAAATTTGAAACATGATTGACCTATGCTTAATAACTTTACAAAAATATAATAATAGAAATGAAAATATTATTTAATAACAAAGACATATTGCATAACTATTGAAACCATCAGAGACAGAAAATACAAGATTAGCATATCAACAACTAAAGGATAACTCTCAATATTGAAGCAAATAGACAACACTTACCCATGCATAACCATGGCCATATATCACGTTGGTACTGAAGCAATTAGACGAGATGGAATGTTCAGAGACTTAAATATGATTATAAAGTTGCACGTCGTTATTGGCTCCTATGTTAGCGCTTCTTTACTTTTTTTTTTTTTCTTCACAAATTATATATTTTTTATTACTATGTTCTAAATTTGGTCAACAATGTTTTGAATAGATTTGGAACTATAATTTTATCCAAATCACATACGCCATGCCGTAAACACATATTGATATATGTTAAGGCCAGGGCCGGTCCTAGCGATTGCGGGGCCCTATGCGAAACGGATTGCGCGGGGCCTATTCTGGGTAGGGATAAGGATAATAAATGTTGTACGAGCCCATTGCAGTGCTCATTTCTACTGTTTCACCTTGCAGTTCTTTGCTCACAAAATTGACTTGCAAGAGTACGCCGTACCTTAATACACTAAGACTTTGTACTGCTTGAATGTTTCATACAGTGTTTCTGCTTCACTTTTGTATTTTCGCATCATTAGTCTCTTCAGCTAATTTATCGAGTGCATCTCAAATTTCAGGTAATTGATTGCGAAGTGCTTTGACACTATCTATTCTACATTCCCACCTCGTTTAGCACAGAGGTTTTATAGACAGATTGGAAACATGCTTTCTGAATAATGACAAATCTCTTTGTAGATGCTGAATAAATCGTGTACACACGTTGTATTGTTCCAATAAACGTTAACGCATCAGGGTAAGTTTTGACCATCAGATTGTAATTATGACACGCACATAGAGTAAAAAATGCTCTGTTGTTAAATATTTAAAAGCCGTTTTTGAACTCCAGAATTGACGCCTTTCATGTTCGCACCATTTATCATAAACTTGTCCACGAATATTTTCAACATTTAATTCAAGCTTCTCCAGATCATTCACGAGTACATTGCGTCCTGTCCAGTTGTACTTTCCACAGGAAGAAACTTAAAACGTTTATGTACAACCACTGGTTCTTTTACATTAACCCTTATCTGAGAGATACCGATAACATCTGCTCGTTGTGACTTATGCCTGGAGTACATTCCAATATCACTGTATTCTTGATGTCTCGAAGGATAGAATTCACAACAGCATCAGCTACTACAGTAATAAGTTCATTTTGAATCTTCTTTGTAAAATGTTTGTAAAATGTTTTACATGTTTCGGATGTTCCTTCAGAGTTGAAGATAGTTTACTTCCTAGTCCAAACCTCACGCAGGACGACGGGGGATGGGAGCGGGCAGGGTTTGAACCTGGGACCATCGATAAATCCGAACGACAGTCCAGCGTGCAAACCGCACGACCAGGCAGCCATCCATCAGGTAACGATCATGAATTTCTGCATTGGTAACACGTCGAAGTTGTTCCCCCATTACTGGATCAAACTTTGCCAGTAATTCTACTACAGCTAGGAAATTCCCATCACTTGGCTCTTCAAGTCTTTCAATGGTCCCTCTGAAAGCTAAATTGCGCTCGCTAGAAATCGTACAATCGCAACTAGTCCAACGTTTAGCTTCAGAATAAAGCATCTTCTGGTGAACTTTGTCAATGCCTGTTTGTTTTTTTTACTTAGTCTTGCTCCAGCTTCACAGCAACTGGTCATGGCGTCTAAATGTCCTTGTGATTTGTCATGCTCTGCTAGCCTTGTGGTACAGCTTTGCCACTGGTCAAATCCTTCATTTAAAAAGTAACTTTTTTTTTGTTTTCCCAGTAGACGATAGTAGAAACAATAGATCTTGTCTGCTGACACAGACTATATCAGCCAAGGACGCAAAACACTTTCACCATTACTCAGGTTTTCTTCTCATACGGCATTCACCACTGCAGTTTTTGCATTCTTCCTAGACTCTGTTTCAGCTGCCTCACTAGAAGTGATTAGGTTCTCATTTTCGGGTTTTGATCGTTTTGAAAACGTAAGTAAGTCTTCTTTCTTCTTTTTCTTTTCCCAGCCAGATACATATTTTCTACCAACACCCTTGACCTTTTAGGTAATTTTGTATTCCATACTTACACCAAAAACCTGCTAAATATCATCTCGATCTAGTAGATCTCAATCTCTAGTATAGTGTAATAAGATTGATAGTCTTAATCTTGTCTATATTTTATATCAAATCTGTCAAGATTTAGATCTAGACCTATATAACATTTTCATTCTAATTCTAGATGTAGGTCTCTAGATCTAATAAAATTTTTTTAAAAATATCGCTTTTGAGTGTTTAAGAGATCGAGATAGATTTTGATCTACTTTTATATGCCAGTGACTATTAATGTAAATAAAGTATTGGAACTTTCGGTTTCGGTTAAAATTCGCCCTATTATTATATTTTTATTTAAATTTGAAAGCTGACAATGCTTTTTTTTCGCGTAAGATTGGTGTTTTCCATATAACAAGTTTGTCTAGTTTTCAGGAGTCTTTAATAATAATTCCCACGACTTTTTCGTATATTTTGCATCATCATACATACAACTACACATATACTTAGCGCGGGGCCTATGAAAGCGCGGGGCCCACTGCGGCCGCATAGGTTGCAGTGGCTTAAGACCGGCCCTGGTTAAGGCACAAGACTCTTGAAAAATAGTAGATCAAAAATACACAGAAACTGTAAAATGTTTTACATGTTTCGGATGTTCCTTCAGAGTTGAAGACAGTTTACTTCCTAGTCCAAACCTCCCGCAGGACGACGGGGGATGGGAGCGGGCAGGATTTGAACCCTCGACCGTCGAAAAATCTGAACGACAGTCCAGCGCGCAAACCGTACGACCAGGCAGCCATACTATCAGGTTTCAATTTAGAAATACTTTAATTAATATGATCACAAATTACGTAAACATAATAGTTTCACTGGCTTCATATTCACATTTCTCTTGCTTCATATTCACATTTCTCTTGCTTCATATTCACATTTCTCTTGCTTCATATTCACATTTCTCTTGCTTCATATTCACATTTCTCTTGCTTCATATTCACATTTCTCTTGCTTCATATTCACATTTCTCTTGCTTCATATTCACATTTCTCTTGCTTCATATTCACATTTCTCTTGCTTCATATTCACATTTCTCTTGCCTCCACTATTTAATCGTTGTTCCATTCAATATCAAAATCCGCACCAATTTTTCATTCACATCATGCTACGCTACGACCGTAACAATATAGTATTAGCATAATATGTAAGTTTAATGATTACTTTTATTTATTTTTTTTACTGCATGATGCCCTTATCTTATCTTATATGATACAGACGTTACTTCAAAAAAAAAAAAAAAAGAAAGAGGATGTTTCTATTTGTATGTGGCATTATGCGTCTTTTAAAATTATCCACTCCATTTGAAACTTCTCACAGGATTCAACAGCATAATCTCCCTTGACAGCGTAGACTTTATTTCAGATCGGACAGACGGAACTATTGTTAAATGAACTTTTAAAATATTTTTGTATCTCTTGTAGTATTATGACGCACACATTCATTACATAATAATTAAACCTCTCATCCCTAAGTTCATGATAATGAACGGAATCGCACCCCCACAATAACTGGAGGTAAATTTAAACCAAAATAAAAGAGGACAGAGATTCACGAAAAGAAAATGATTATTTACATTAGATTTTTAACACAAAGAACTAAAGTAAATTAATATACAAACAAAGGGCGGAGATCAGTCTTCTTAAGATGGACCGAGATTTAGTTAGTTCAATCTTGAAGTTACAATAATCTACTACTTATGTATAACTTCATCATATGTTATACTATTGTCCAATTCTTTTTGTTATTAACAAATTTTTAATAATTAAAAAAAAGAGCCCAAATAAAGAGGCAGAAGGGCCCAATTGGAGGCAAAGAGAGGGTGCCTTGAGCCCAAGGATACCCAAGAGAAAAAAAAACTTTGTGAAAAGCTAAATTGTTAAGGGTTCCTGCTCCCGTGTAAAGAGCTAAAAACGAAAACATTTAGAACCAATATTGCAATCATTTAGTAATAAGTTTAAGCTCCTACAAAAAAAAAAAGTATCGATCGACAAGAAAGGTCATTTCGACTGAATAAGGTTCAGAGGTCAAGAGAGGTTCGGTAGCAAGGGAGGCAATGCTAGAAGTATAGGAGAAACGTTGCTAATTTTGTAACTTCCCAAAGGAGATAACTCTTTAACATCTAGATAGAGTTACTTCCCTCCCCCCCCCTCTTTTTATGTGTCTCCTGGAAGATCCTGGCTTGATTTGAAAAAAAAAATGATGTCTAGGAGAAGATCAATTCTGAATGACAAACGCTAACACAAAATGTCAACGAAACCAAATTAGCTTTTTTTTCCAATTGTTTTTAAAGACCATATACTAAAGTCATAAATAATTTGCATTTTAAAAAAATCTGGCAAGTCTCCTTGATACGAGACATGATTGTTATTGTATATACTAATGCGGGCTTTTTCTCACTTTCCTTTAAGGTTTTTATTTTTCACGCGTTCAATACTTAGATTGTGTTGACACCGTTATACTCTACAAGCCACCAAAAAATGATCTTCCAGAACAATCGTAATCTCACGTCACTAACTGTGCTATCATTTCATCAGAATTATCACGAGACGTCCGCGCCTGCGCTGTGACGTCGCAACGAGCCATTGGTCTAAACTGCACAAAAGTTGTGACGTTGCAGGTCAGTGTTGAGGTCCTCTATAACGAATGGTCTCGAGCGAGCTCCTAATATATAAATGCAGCTCCAGGTTTATGGCAGTGCGTAAACCCAGGGCCCTTTCCTCCGCAAACTAAAAAATAAAATTAGAAAAATAAAACAAGGTTACAAAGACAGTTTGTGTGGAAACACACTCAAAATCGGCCCCCGAAGTGGTCCACCTAGAGTCTTCACCAGCATTCGAACACGGGACTTCCGGTTCCAAGTGCTTTACCACACAGCCACAGCATTTCCATATCTTCATTTAGCGTACACTTATATTTTTTAAAATAATAATTATTAACCTTATCCATACATTCAAAATTAAAACCTGTTGCATGTAATAAAGAGAAACTAAAAAAGATTTATTCATCTAACAAAATTAGTTATATTGGCAACACGAAAATAAATAAATTCTTGACCTACTTTAAGCTACAATTGTGTACAAATGACAAGACTTTCCCATCGCAAATAAAAATTAATATCTCCATTGTCATTTGTCATACAAACTATACATAGATCTAGCTAGATCTACACCTAGTTTTAGATCTAAATCTATTTTCAAGATCTAAGTCTATGTCTAGAACTAGATTTAAGTCTAGATCTAGAAATAGATCTAAGTCTAGATCTAGATCTAGAACTATATATAGTCTTGATATAGAATCTACTATATCTAAACTAGAACTCGTATGAATTTAGGGACATGTTTAATCTTAAAATTACTGGACCTAGGCCAATGTTATGATCATGAATAGTAGGCCCTTTACCAATTACTGGGTAATGGTGTACTATGCTGTTCGTATCTGATTTATATCTTAATGTGATACTATTGTTTACATAATAAATAAATCTGCACCCATAAACTGTCAGAAGATAAATTATTGCCTGAATAATTAACATTTTGTTCAAATTAACAATACATTTATAATATATAAATTATAAATATATCTAGATATGGGCTCTATTTAGTCTTATTTAGATTGTCAAGTGTAGGTCCCTATAATGAGGATATGTCAAAACTGCGCGCTATAAAAGTAGTTCGTTATTTTTTAAACTTATAACTAAAACGAAGTTCGTATCAAAATTCTTTTTAAACAACATTTGAATCAGTATTCTATTCAATGAGCCAGTTTATAAATGGAAAATATATTTTATAATGATCCATTGATACTTTTACCATTGTGACCTTCGATGCAAGTTTTTTGCACTAATGAGCGAATCTATGAATGAAGCTTGAGATATAAATGAAGAAGTCCATGACCTTTTAAAAAAGTTACCTCCCGTGAAGTTTTTCATTGAAAAGCGGTGTAATTGTTTGAAAAATCTGCTTGCATATATAATTTAAAACATTAGATGGTTCACTTTTTGAAAAGAAAAAAAGTAGCCGTTGCATCAGAACTTTGAATGATCTAAAATATCATGATGTCCGATTTTCATTTTCTCGTCTAGTTTCTGATATCTAAAAGGGACGGACGGACTGACGGACAGACTGATGGCTGCCTGGTTGTGCGGTTTGCACGCTGGACTGTCGTTTAGTCCATCTTTACGGCCGAATTGCATGCAATATCGCTTGCACTTATGGCCATCAAAGCATCAGAAAGGAGGAAATTTATAATCTGCTCCGACTCCAAATCTGCATTGCAAGCTTTGGGGCGGATGAAGACTGACATTCCATTGGTACATAAGAGCCTGAAGCTGTTGGACCAAATAACAGCCGACCATAGGGATGTCACCTTCATCTGGGTCCCCTCCCATGTGGGCATTGAGGGAAACGAAGCCGCAGACAGAGAAGCAAAGAGAGCCCTAAATCATGCGGTGTCAGGAACCCAAATTCCCTGCTCGGACCTGAGACAAAGTATTGCCTCTACCACCTATCGAGAGTGGCAGAACCGATGGGAGGCTGAGACTCACAATAAACTCAGGCAGATTGTGGCGGATGTCAGGTGGCGGCCCACATCTAAGGGTCTGACAAGGCGTGGTAGCACGACCATGTCCAGACTTAGGATTGGCCACACCTACATCACGCACTCTTTTGTGCTGAAGAAAGAAAAGCCCCCACTTTGTGAGTATTGTGACTCTCGCCTCACCGTGGAACATATCCTCATCGACTGCCCCGATACCAGGATGTCAGGGAGAAATATTTTAGAGCCACTAATTTAAAAACACTATACAATAATGTCGACCCTGGGAAGGTACTGGGCTTTATCCGGGAAGTGGGGTTGTCTACCAAGATCTGATTTATGAATTCTGTAAACATGTACTACTTACATTAGATTTTTACCAAATTATTAAATTTTTACTACCTCTACTATTTTATCTGTGAATAGACCTTGATTTTAATGATTTGACTGTATGGAATTTGGCCTTTGTTGTGTGGAGGGAGAGTGGCCCTTGAGGGACTGCAGGCACGACATGGCCTAAATTGTGCCGTAGTGTCCAAAATCAAAAATCAAAATCAAATCTGTCGTTTAGATTTGTCGATGGTCCCGGGTTCAAATACTGCCCGATCCCATTCCTATCGTCCTGCGGGAGGTTAGGTCTAGGAAGTAAACTATCTTCAACTCTGAAGGAACATCCGAAACATATAAAACAAAAAACAAAAACAGACAGGCCACACAAAACTAATAGCGTCTTTTCTCCTTTTGGGAGGCTGCTAAAGACAACTGAAAAAAAAAACATTGATTAAATTTACAAATACTCTATTTCTGTCTCCTAAAATATGGCATGCTTTTAAATATAATTACGTATATTATTAATAAGTGGATTTTTATGAAAGCTTTCGAAAACATGCAGAGCATCCGGCCACTTACGCTGGTGTCAGAAGTGTGTCAGATCTCCAGACTGAAACGTTGTTTCAAACGGTAAAAAAAAAATAACAAAAAAAAAATAATTTAAATTTGGAAAGAGAACGCAAAAAAAATATTTTTCTTCAACAGACTAAATCTCTTCAAGTATTTCCGCATTCCTTGAAGAGTTTCATAAATTAACGTCCCGGACAATTTTGTGTATCGTTTTCTAAGTCTAGATCTAAAATTATTGGAATATTATAAGGTCTAGTAGTCTAGTAGATCTAGACATTCGCTTCTCGGGAGAAAAGGGGGGGGGGGAAGGCTGGAATAAGGCTGCGTTTAAAATCTTCTATTGTTTTCTAATCTAACATTCATTGCTTAATAAGTTATTTGTTATCTTATCTTATAAAATACAGACGTTACTTCGAAAAAAGAAGATGATTACGTCCTACGGGCTATGTATAAAGGAGGTGTTGTCTTTTTAAAAGAATTTTGTTTTTTACAAAGTTTATATCAACTCACTCTGTCTGTCTGTCTGTCAGGTAAAAAGTGTGAACACGTTAAAATATTTCTCCAACACCCATTCTCGGATCAAGCTGAAACTTTGCACAATTATTTATTGACCTAGTCAAGACACGAATCAATACAAAAAAGTAACCAATTAAACAATTAAACAATTAATTATTGGTAATTCATTATTTTGTTTAATAGCAATAAGGGAAACTAATACTTCAGTATTCACAGACATGAGTAAATATGTTGGGTTTAGTCCCCTCAATGCTATTTCTCCCTCAATCATTCCCCGATGAAGTTGATATTTTTAACTATTAATTATTTAATGTAACGAAATATGAATCAATAAACAAAATTCTCAATTAGTCAATTAATTATTGGTAATTATTTTAGTTTGATATCAAATAAGGGAAATAACTTATACATTATTGTAGATATAGTTTTAAGGATAAGATTTAGATAAGATTTTTTTTAAAGATTTTTGTTAAAGATTTTTTTTATGTTAAGCATGTTCTTGTTTATAAGGTGCAAACAATGCTCACGACTGTCGTTAAGCGGATTGAAGGTCCCGGTTCGATTCCAGGGCCCCAGGTCGGACCTTGCTGTATCTACGTAGCTTTAGATCAGGGGTTCTCAGCCTGTGGGTCGCGACCCCCTTGGGGGTCGATTGACGATTTGCCAGGGGTCGCCTAAGATGATCCAAAATATGGATTGTTATTGACTACTCATCCATTGCTGTATGTGTGTGTGCGGGGAGGGGGGTCGCGGCAGAGTGGGGGATTGTAAAATGGGGTCGCCGAGCATAAAAGGTTGAGAACCGCTGCTTTAGATCTAATTGTTGACACAAAATATCAAGGGGAGAGAACGTTCCAAGAGCGGGGAATCCCGTAAATCAAATTATGTTCCCCATTGTCATCACGCAGCTCGCGCTTAGGGCGTGACTTCACGTCATGACAGGGTGATGGGAACAGTTTCTTTGAGGGAACAGTGCTGATAGCGCTTCTTTAGCACACATCATGGGCGCATTCGTTGATACATCGTGCGTTTATTAGATGTGTCGTTTACTTGCTACAGCGGAAGGGTATCCCCCGTTGGTTGCGGGGGTGGGTTAGGGAAAGCCCTTCATGTTGCTACCGGAAGTTTATTAAGTTTTTTGGAGGGTGCGATAGTTCCTACCTCTTAACCCGATACAAAAATTTTGTTTTTGTTTTTCTTGTGTTCATTGTTCTCTCTTTTTTATTTTTGTTTGTATTTTTTTTTTTTTGTATCTCTCTAAATTCAAGATTAAGTTGTGGTCTTGTAAGTTTCTTTTTTTTTTTGTAGCCATGCAGGGGAGGGGAATAGTCAGGGGAAGGCTTCCATGCTGAGGAGTTGCTTTATAAATGTTAGATAGTTATAGCTTAACAGCATTTGGAGTCAGTTCTGTACGAAGTAGCGCAACACTTGGCCACAAAATTCAATTTGTCTTCTCTCAGTATGTCTTTTTAAAATTGCTCTCTATCTTTCAGTCTATCTCTGTCTCTTCCAAGCAGCCCCACTGTCAGTCTATCTCTGTCTTCTCTACCTTCCAGGTCACACACTGCCAAGAAACTATTCGTCACTTGCTAGTGCCAACACTGACACATCTCGCCATCTTCGTGGCTAACGCCATTCCAGTCACGTCCAGGTCCAGCCTCGGCATTGTTCATTGTCTGTCCTAATCGATCACCACTCAAGCGAGTGGGGGGGGGGGACGTCTAAAATGGGTGGGTGTGACTATATGATATTTTAAAAGGTGTTTTTTTTTACCAAGGGGAAACAACTCACCTTCTAACTGTTTGTTTATATTGGTTGCTCAACAAAATATAATTCTCTTCTTGAACTTTATCTTATCTTATCTTATATAATACAGACGTTACTTCAAAAAAGAAGATGATTACGTCCTACGCGTCATGCATTTAGTCATGCATATTAACCAATGACTTAAATTCTGCCAAGTCACTGGTTTTTCTGGCTAGCTCAGGCAACCCATTCCATGCTCTAATAGCACTAGGGAAGAAGGAGTATTTGTACAAATTTGTCCTAGCATATGGGACGAGGAATGTTCCTTTATTTTTGTGTCTTTCAGAGTATTTTATTAGATTTTGTTTTTGTATTTGAAGATTATGGTTCAGTGTTTTATGTATAATTGCTACTTTACTTTTGAGTCTTCTGTCTTGAAGGCTTTCTAAATTTAGTGATTTTACTAATGGTGTTACTCTAGTCAAATGTGAATATTCGTTTGTTATGAATCTCACTGCTCTATTTTGTGTTTGTTCCAGTTTCTTAATGTTTTCTTGAGTTGAGGGGTCCCAAACGGTGGATGCATATTCTATTATTGGCCTAACCAAGGTTAAATAACATTTTAGTTTTATGTTCTTATTTGATTTATAGAAATTTCTTTTAATAAACCCTAATGCTTTGTTGGATTTTTTAAATAGTTTCATCAATATGTGGATTCCATGACAGTTTTTCATTTATTATAACACCTAGGTATTTTGCGTTTTTAGTCTGTGTTACTGGTTTGCCATGAATAAGATAAGTGGAATTAATTTGTTTTAGTTTTTTTGTTACTTTGTTGAAACAATCAATGGTAGTGACACAATTACATAATTACTAATCATTATAATTAAAGTTGTGCTGCCAATCGGTGTTGAAACTTTAAAAGAGATTATAAAGATTTAAAAAAAAAAAGGCAAAGCGGTTGTGTACCCCTTCCCACAATACTTTAAAAATAGATTAAAAATAATTTCTAGTTACACGCAAGGGCGGGTAACTCTCTGATGTGACACTGCTATATAATAATAATGAATTCAATGTCTGCACTCCCCTTTTTGCGAGAGCTATCAGAATATAATGACCGGGATGACTTCTGCTGGAAAAAGATAACAGACAATATTATTATCGAAGCCAGACAGAAAGCAAAAACATGTCTTTCTTACTTCCTAAATTCTCCCAATGTTAAGTGAGACACTCCCACATCTAACACTGTTCCACCAGGTCAACTTCATATTAACCAGAAAATGATTAAGCAAAGGTCAAAGGTTAACCTCATATGTGAATGCAGTATTAAACTAACGTCCAGGGTTAACTCAGGGCCGGTCCTACAGATTGCGGGGCCCTATGCGAAACTGATCGCGCGGAGCCCAGTCTGGGTAGAGATAAGGATAATAAGTGAAAGTTAAAATTTTGTTAAATGTGTCTTCGCATTTTATTCATACTTGACTAAGTACAAAATCACGGTCAAATAATTAGCTTTACGAGCCATCTACAGTAGTTTTTTTCTTCAGATCTGCCTTTTAGATTTACTATCAACTAGCAAAATATCGCTTTTTGTTTTTTTAAGAGATCAAAATAGATTTAGATCTATATGTGATTGCCAGTGACTGTTAAAGAAAGCTGACAATGCCATTTCTTCTAAAATCGCGAGTAGCATTGGCGTTTTCCATATCGAAAGACACCCCGAAATGACCATTTTTTTCTGTTTTTACGGAGACTTGCATGCTTTTTCAGAAGATTTTAATAATTTCATGAGATTTTCATTACTTTTTTTGTAGGCCTACATTTGGCAATTTCAGAATTCCAGGAACCCTTTAATAGTAAGTTAAAACGGTTTAATTTAATAATTTACACATAGAATTCGCGCGGGGCCTACAAAAGTGCGGGGCCCACTGCGGCCGCATATGTTGCAGTGGCCTAAGACCGGCCCTGGGTCAACTTTTTGTTCCTTTTTGTTAAAAAATAAAGTTTACATGTTTTATGCACACATCTGAAAACCATATTTAAAGCAAGATTAAATAGGCATCGGGTGCAATAGATTTGTAGTAAAAGTTTATACACTATAAAAATGTTACTATGAATTCAAGGTTATTTCTATGAATGCTAACCAAATATGAATCAATCTGTAATGTAGCGTGTAAGTACGACTGAACTTCAAGGGGCCGCCTACGAGTTTATGTGTTACACTAGAACTCATTGTCCTCTTTCTTTTCCGCTGTGAACTTTGTTATTGTAAAAATAAGCGTTTCAATGACAACAACAATGCGCTTGAAACGATCCATAGGCTCCGCCCACACAAGCCACGTGGCATGTTGCATAAAGTACATATCGACACTCTTCAATTGTGTTTGTTGTATAACAAAGTGTATCCGGCATAAACGATAATAGGATGCGTTGTTTTTCTGACTTTCTTCCCATACGTCTTGAAGAGTTCTCGTTATCTCAATGAACCTTCTTTTTTTTTTACATAACTTAACTCTGTACGGCACACATTTTGTCTCCCTCTTCCCATTCTCGGATCAAATTGACACTTTGCACAATTGTTCATTGCTCCTAACTCAACATGAATCACTAAATTAAAAAAAAATATTCAGTCAATTAGTTAATTAAATAGTGGTAATCAAATAATACCCCTGTAATTACAGGGGTATCTCTCTCCTCAGTATAGTGGTCAAGATCTTTGCTAGAGTGGCACTATCCAGGCTGCAAGTGATAGCTTCTAGAGTCTACCCAGAGTCTCAGTGTGGATTCAGGAGTGGTAGATCCACTGTAGACATGATATCTTCTCTACGACTACTGCAGGAGAAATTCAGAGAGAGAGACAGACCCCTTTTCATCGTTTTTGTTGATCTGACTAAAGCTTTTGACATGGTCAGCAGAAGTGGCCTTTTCAAACTCCTGAGGAAAATAGGTTGCCCTCCCAAACTACTGCAGTTCATTGAGTGTTTTCACGAGGAAACTAAATGCACTGTCAAATTCAGTGGAGCCCAATCAGCACCTTTTGAGGTTTGCAGTGGTGTCAAGCAGGGATGTGTGCTCGCACCTACTCTGTTTGGCATATTCTTCTCCTGTCTACTGCATTATGCGTACAACGACATAAACGAAGGTGTGTTTCTCCATACAAGATCCTCTGGAAAACTATTTAATGTATCAAGGCTGCGGGCAAAAACCAAGGTTAGGAAGCTACTCGTCAGGGAACTCCTGTATGCTGATGATGCAGCTATTGTGGCTGATTCTGATATTCAGCTACAGTGCCTGGTTGACAAATTATCTGCTGCTTGCCAGAAGTTCGGCTTAAACATCAGTCAAAGCAAGACTAAGATACTTGTCCAAAACACAAACACTGCACCTCAAGTAAGCATTAATGGCCAACCACTAGAAATTGTTGATCACTTTTGTTACCTTGGCTCCATCATATCCAACAACACTCTACTGGATAAAGACATAAACAACAGGATAGCCAAGGCAATGGCCACTATTTCACGGCTGCAGAAAAGAGTCTGGGACAACATATTGCTGACTAACAGTACTAAAGCCCTAGTCTACCGGACCTGTGTGTTGATCACCTTGCTGTAAGGAAGTGAAACATGGTCAACCTACTCATGGCAGGAAAAAAAGCTGAATGTTTTCCACCTCCGATGCCTAAGGCGGATCTTTAAAATAAGGTGGCAAGATAAGATAACCAATGAGGAAGTGCTACAAAGAGCAGGGTGCCAGGACATTCTCTCTGTTATCAGCAGCAGACGCCTTGGCTGGCTTGGCCACGTTCGTAGAATGCCAGAAGGTCGACTTCTACAGGACATCCTGTATGGCGATCTAATAGAAGGCAGGAGAGCCGCTGGTCACCCACTTTTACGTTATACGGATGTATGCAAACGCGACATGAAGCTCTTCAAAATCGACACTGGCAACTGGGAAGAGGTGGCACTGGACAGATCCTCATGGAGAGAGAGCATAAAGGAAGGGTCAAAGATTGCAGATGCCATACACAACAGAAGCAGAAAGAAGGGTGAAAATGCAACGGCGCCTGGTGATTATATATGCCCAACCTGCGATCGCAGCTGTGTATCAAGGATTGACCTCTTTAGTCACACAAGAAGTTGCAAAGGGAAAAGATCGTCTCTCGAGACGTAAAATGCCACAGAATCAAATAATATTGGGTTGTTATTGAAAAAGGGAAATACCTCTTACAATATTGATATATGCGCTGTAAATTAGCCAATAAGTTAATTGAATAGTGGTAATGAAATAATTACGGTTGTTACCAAAAAGGGAAATAACTCTTACAATATTGAGATATGTGATGTAAATTAACCGATTTGTTAATTAGGCATTGGTAATAAAATAATTTCGGTTGTTATCGAAAAAGGGAAACAGCTTACAATATTGAGATATGTGATGTAAATGTAGAGTTCTCTCCTTGTTAAGTCTTTTTTTTTAAGTATTCTTTTACATTTCGCTTGTTATATGTGCACTACCCACACTATAACAAAAATATCCGAAATACCGAAATTGTTTTGACATTTCTACATGAGGGATAGCTGCCTGGTCGTATTGTACGCACTCTGGGCTGTGGTTTGGTGGTCTCGATGGTCCTAGGTTTGAACCCTGTCCACTGCCATCCCCCGCCCCCTTCACCAAGAGGCTTGGGTCGGGATGTAATTCATCTTCAAATCTGAAATAAAATCCGAACCATGTGAACCAGACAAACACTGTAACTAGATCTATCAAATCTTCTCACCCAAGGTGACGCAGGACTACCCTCTCCCCCCCCCTCCTCCCCTTGCATGTGATGTGATGGCGTCACTTTGAGAAAAAGCTGATACATCACTAGACTGCAAGGAAATGTCAAGGTCCAACCGAAAGCTTTTGCAAAACAGTTGAACCCGTGTCATTAAAAACTTTGCTTGGTAATTCTTGGGGGAATAAAATACAACAATAATACAAATCATAACAATTACGTAAGCTATAACAAAAAAAAGATAATATAAAGCATTGTCTTCGATTCCCAAGGTCAAGGATGAGTACACTATTTCACGTGACCATGCAAAGCAAGTTTCGACCTCCACATTGAATGCAGACAACGCCGTTGTCCACCGGTGGTAAAAATAATAATTTATAACCATATCATAGAGCTGGATTTTCGTCGTCGTGATAAAATGTCTTGACGACAATGTCTTATTAGAGATTATCATGATAAACTAAACAATGTCAAGGTCGCTAAATTCAACTTTAGTGTTGCTAACTGAAAGAAAGAAAAATTGAAATGAAGTGTAATTTTTGTTATTGAATACGCTATCCCATAATGGACCTCATTCACCAATCGAAAATAAACACACTTAGCCACGTCATGATATTGATAAAACAATGAAAAATACGTATCATGTGACAGCCTTTATCCATTAAATAATTTGTATAGATGATATACAGAATGTTATTTGTTTGCAATTGGTGAATGAGGTCCATTTTAAAATGCACAATTATATCCCCAGAGTTTGTTTTTAAATAGCTTCTAAGTTGCGTCACTGTCAAAGACAGAACCCCATTGAGGTCCTTAAGGACCATTTTTCTTTGCACTGTCGGGAATAGAAAAAAGTCCGCAAAACCATGTCATTATCCACAATGCAACGTTTTATAGAGAAAAACTATGGGGAGTAGTTCTCCGGTGTGCTCGGCCTTCAGTCTTTTTTCTAGCCCATGCGTCATCCGACACGGCCGTCGGAAATAGGAATGAAACACATTTAAAATGTTTGTATAAGGTTTTACAGGTTTCGGGTGTTCCTTAACCGTTGATGAAAATCTACAACCTAGTGCAAACCTTCCACAGGACAATGGGGGAACCCAGGACCATCAAGACAACCAGACGACAGTTCAGCGCGCATGCCGAACGACCAGGCATCCATAAATATATTGGAGTTATCTTTTCTTTACTGGCCAGTGTAAGGCTTTATTTGAATAAGTGCTTCTTGTATTATTTCAATACCTCTTCTGGTATTACTGGTATGTCTGCAGTATTAATTAAATGCTCTACTTCACGCCCAATTTGTTGTTGCGTATGTTTACTAGATCTGCTGAGTAATATGACCACAACACATGTATGTTTAGAATAAACTCGGTCTCGGCAGACGAAATATTTAATCATCATAATAAGATAGTTCACAATAAATTGGCAACTTCAGACATCAATAAATTGAATAAATCACATATAATCCAGTTCACATTAGTCATTTGTAAACCCAAGAAAATATCACACTATTAGTAAAGCATTGTATTCTACAGACCCAACACGTCTCTCTTCTATAAACTCATGGCGTCGACTGTCCCCTGACTATGTGGTCAAATCTCAGAACGAGATTTTCTTTTTCCCACAATGCAACTGTGGCCCCTTGATTCTCGATTAGGTTTGACTTTCACGTGAAACACAACCAAAAGTTATTCCCCCTAATTCATGTCACAAACAATGATGTGACAGCCAGAATTGTCCACAGCAGCACTAGCAAAGCTTAACAAAAGGATGTTGAAAGTCCTCCACACTATAGTCAGACTGATGCGCTCCTTGGTCATGGTCAAATTCTTGTATTCTTGTGAATCTTTGACACTGACTGCAGAACTAGAGAGGAGAATCCTTGCAATGGAATTGAGATTCTATAATAGGATTCTAGGCATCCCATAGAAAGACCTATCACACATGAATAGATTATAAACATGATTAATACAGCAATCGGGCCTGCTGACAATTGTAAAAAAAAAATACGTCAACTAAAATTTTATGGCCATATTACAAGATCCTCGGGACTCACAAAGACCTTCCTTCGGGGAACAGTACCAGGAAAAGAAGAAGAGGCAGACAAAGTAAACGATGGAAAAGAGTGGACTGGCGTGTCACTGGAAGAAACTCGACTTAAGGCAAAAGACAGAGAGGAATGGAGAAAAACGGTCGACAGTTCATGTGTGGTGCCCCAGCTGGTGCGACAGACTATGTTACTAACGGATAGGTGAAGATAAAAATAACTGAAGTCTTTGCAATCATCTAACAGAAATCAACAACAAACAACAGAAATCAACAACAAACAACAGAAATCAACAACAAACAACAGAAATCAACAACAAACAACAACAATAACTAGGACAATTGTAACAACAACTACAAGAAACACACTCAGACACACACACACACACTCAGACACACACACTGACTCACACACACACACTGACTCACACACACACACACTGACTCACACACACACATCCCTTTTCTTTCAATTAAAAAAAACCTTGAAGGGCGAAATAAAACCCAGAATGTGTTCGCAAGAATAGGTGTGAGCGTGTTGTCATATTTGTGTCTGTGTGCTTGTGTTTATTTCACCAGTATTAACATAAGAGTGTGTTTCTGTGAGGCGTTGCATCAAGTAAAAGGGTAAGGACTCGGCTCTAATGATATCCTATAAGAGACATTACGCCCCCAGGCATGTGATGGCGTCTGTGACATTTCTGTCGTGTTTCACATGACGTCATGGCAATGTTTGAATGACTGTTTCAGGAACTAATTAAGTACTTCCTTAATCAGGACATAACAATCAAACACCAGACTGGGAATGTCTCCTCTTTCATATCTTTAAAATAAGTTCCTTAAAAAAAGAAGATAATTACGGGTTACGGGTATGTATATGTCAATCTAGTAGTGTATGATAATTACAAATTGTTAACTCTGTTAAGTCATTGGTTTTCCTGACTGGTTCAGGCCGCACGTTCCATGCTGTAATGGCCCTAGGGAAGAAGGTGCTCCAGCACGAACTAGTCCTAGCGAGTAGCAATGGTTTAAATAAAGTCAAAAGTCTATGTCGGAGAAATTAGGACGCGCAGGTTAAAAGAAAAAAAGTTCCAGAGAGCGAAGAAAGAGAGACAGAGAGACAGAAAAAAAATTGAGAGAGCGGGCCGTAAAATTTCATTGCAACAGATACACAAATTCAAGGGCTAAAAAAGCAAAATATAAAAAAAAAATCCCTTTTAAAAAAAACAAAGCTTATCTAAAGGGGAAGAACTCCGCCTTTAAAACTATATCAGTAATGTACACGTTATTTCTTAATTAATTGATAACTGATATTGATAATAATTGTTTAAGGTATCAGCTTGCTCGGAGAATGCGCGAGGAGGACATAGCGTTAACAATTATTTAAGGGGACTAAACCGAACAAATTTAGCCACATCTGTGAGTACTGAATAATTAGTTTTCCTTGGCGGTATGAAACAAAATAATTAATTACCAGGGATTAATTGATTAAATGGTTACTTTTCTTTATATTAATTTTCATGTCTATGTCAATGACTAATTGTAGGAAGTTTCAACTTGATCCGAGAATGAGCGTGGGTGAAATAACGTGTACACACTTTTTAACAGACAGAGAGAGCTGATATAAGCTTTGTAAAAAGTATGTTAGGTTGATCGTTAACATATGTCCCGTTTACTAACCTAAAAAAATAAAAGTGTGTTGCGGCCATTATTATCAATATAAAGCCTGGGAGTAAATCAACGGGCGTAGCCGGTGTGTGTACTGCTAGTGATTAATAAAAGTAATAGCAAACAAATATCATGCAGCCGGGGCGCCAATTTCCTGGAGGTGTGTCAAGTTGGGAAGAACTGGAAAATGTATGTTTCAAGTATGACAATAAAAAGTAGCAGTTTACAATGTAACGATGAATTAGTCTCCTCTTTGTGTGTCCAGTTTCCTAACGGGATATTTCCATAAATGGGGGGGAATCTATTTTCGGTGTTTCCGGTGTACAGAATATAGAAGCACTGATTTAGATCAACGCATCGTCAATGTCCTTTAGCACTTTCTTAGGGCCTCCGATTGCAGCACAAATTGGTTATTTAGATGACTTAGATTTAGTGGTCTTTCAATAAAATGACACTGTGTTATAGGTTTAGTTTCATCGGGAATTTCATTGGAGTGAAGAGACTATAAATAGACTTTTTTAGACGGAACTAGGGAATTATGGGATATTAACAAAATAAGGAATTATGGGATAACACGACGGTTAAAAAAAAAACGAACGAACGACTTACTCTTATGGCGTAGCAAGACGTGAACATATTAGGACTGTTGACATATGGACTGTGCCCTTTCAATTTATGGATTAAATTCTATATTCAAGTTTTAGAAGTCTTATCAAGTTATTTCATTAATATGTATGTATGTTCGGACGCAATCCAGATTGTGAGTTAATACTAATTATATAGGCCAGTTATAATTCCATCTGGTCACATATTGTTTCTTATAGACATTCTAGTTATAATGTTTTTTGTTTGGTGTAATGCACAAATTGTAAGAAAAATTTCCATACGGACAATAAAGATTATTATTATTATTATTCTACATCATTCATTAAGAGTGTCACACATAACAACTAGCACTGAATTTTAAAATCTGACCCAATGTTCCTTTTTTTTTCTTCACTTTATTTGTATTTTTCTTCGGTTCAGTTACGCCGCCCCTCTCCCTTTCCCACTTATCACTTACTTTTGATTGTGTCCCTTTGCTTTATTTGTATAAGTTTAGAACAGAAATCTCTTGAATGTAGTCTCGTTCTCATAACTTTGCCTTTTTAAAACAGTGAACTCAGGGAGGCCCTAAAAAACGCGAAATTCAAAATCTCAGTCTTCACCGAGTTTCGAACCCAGGCCTCGGAAGCCAAGCGTTTAAACCACTCAGCTCTCTCGCTACGTTTGGATTCATAAAATTATCTATTTAAATTTTATTCTTGAAAATTCCTTAACTCGTTCATGGCATGTTTCTCTACCAGTTCAAGAGTGTACATTATATATTGTAACAATTAAAGGGAGACAAGTAAGACGAAAGTATTCATCCGCTCTAAATTCATTAAGAGTGTCATAAAAATATAAAAAGATTAGATCAATAATTTAATTAAAAAGTAAAAAAATTCTCTCCGAAGCCTGGGTGGCCTGATATATACGGTTGGAACTGATTACCAAACTTTAAAGATACTTTTTCTTATTGACTCACGTGGTGAACGAATGTGTTGTGTTCACCTTGCTGCTGAGATTGGTACACATGTGTATACGTACTTGAATCCATCAATTATATTTACACAACATAGAACAACGCTATGGCACCCTTGTAATAATGCAGTGGGTACTGAGTCACATATGTGTGACTGGCAACACTATTGCAGACTCCTTGGCCCACAGGGGAGGGCAACTTCTACCCACTGAACAGGCTGTAAGTGTTCATCATGCTCTGGCTATAATTAAAAAAAAACAGAAATGGAAAAGTGGTTTGAGTGCTGGGACAAGTCCCAAAAAGCCCGTGGAGTCTGAGAGCCCATGAGGCGTCCTGACCGCACTTCCCCATGGTGGAGGCTGCCCATGCCTGAGCAAGCTATTATAGCACAGTTCAGGACAGGCCATTGTCCTGTTGGGTCATATTTCTCAAGGCTATGGCCAAATTTCGATTCACGGTGCCCCCGCTGTGGGGAAGAAGAGGAAACCGTGCCTCATATTCTGTTTGACTGCCCCAGACTTGCTGATCTCCGTCTCGACAGGTCTGGGAAACCAAAAATTCTGTATGGCGACATTTATGCACTACGCAAGACAGCAGGGTTTCTGTCCAGGGCTTTTGCAAGAGAGGATTTGAGCCTCTCGAGCCCCTCACTCTAATGGAGTTTGATGATGATGATGATGATGATGATGATGATGATCAATTATATTTCACTAATGTTATAAACTACCGGGGTGAGTATTTCTGTAGCTTGGGTCTGTACTGGAGTAGGTGAGCATCAAGGCTAAATATTGGATTATAATGTACTTGTGTTCCATTACCACTGCACTATATAAGATTGAGTGTAACAGCTAGGAAATGTTGGTTCGGAAGTTTTTTTGTGTCGCTGAGATCACCGCTCCTGTGTGTTCTTGTTAAGAGCTAGGAAAGCTAGATGACTGGGTTGTTGTGTTGACCACATGGCATCCTAGTTAGCTGTTGACCACAGAGATCTGCCTTGTAGTCTAAAAAAAAAAGAATTATTTTTCAGACTTTACCAGCTATTGGTCAGATCATGTAATGTTCATTTGTTGTAATAGAAGATAAGATAAGATAATTTTTATGGTTCAATCAAATGGAAATTCAGTTTGACTACATTTGACCACCTCGGTGTAACTACTGTACAATAACAATATAGATGCAAATACGAACAACATTCTCACACGAAACACATACACACTCACAACCAGCGCTTTATGAATAAGACTTCTATGTACTTCTCGATGACGACAGATAATTTTGTAACACTCTGACCGAAAGTGGGATAAAATAGTTTTTAAATCTTTCTGTTTTAGTCCTAATGGAAAGGAGACGACCACTTCGTTCAGATCTTATGTAACAGTTTGGTTTAATGGGTGCAGGTTGTCTTTAAACATCGTGAGTGTTTTGGAAAGACATCTTTCATGAAAACATTCAACAAGAGTTGATAGAATTAGGTAGAAACTTGGATAGAATTAGATAGAAACTTGGATAGAATTAGATAGAAACTTGGATAGAATTAGATAGAAACTTGGATAGAATTAGGTAGAAACTTGGATAGAATTAGATAGAAACTTGGATAGAATTAGATAGAAACTTGGATAGAATTAGGTAGAAACTTGGATAGAATTAGGTAGAAACTTGGATAGAATTAGGTAGAAACTTGGATAGAATTAGGTAGAAACTTGGATAGAATTAGGTAGAAACTTGGATAGAATTAGGTAGAAACTTGGATAGAATTAGGTAGAAACTTGGATAGAATTAGGTAGAAACTTGGATAGAATTAGGTAGAAACTTGGATAGAATTAGGTAGAAACTTGGATAGAATTGGTAGAAACTTGGATAGAATTAGGTAGAAACTTGGATAGAATTAGGTAGAAACTTGGATAGAATTAGGTAGAAACTTGGATAGAATTAGGTAGAAACTTGGATAGAATTAGGTAGAAACTTGGATAGAATTAGGTAGAAACTTGGATAGAATTAGGTAGAAACTTGGATAGAATTAGGTAGAAACTTGGATAGAATTAGGTAGAAACTTGGATAGAATTATGTCACGTATTACGAATTGAATTCTACTTTTAAATGGCTTGCCTAGGGGAACGTGACAATAGAAAAGGAGTTGTGTCACTTATCTTAAGTCTGAATTTAATCAAAGACTTACAATGAATAACAAAAAAAAATGACACAAGAAATCGGAAGGTAAACTATCAACTTAATGTTTAATCAAATATAAAGTTACAAGAAAGAAAAATAAACATTTACTCAATACAGAATTGATGTGTTGACCAAAACCCTTTTACAAAAATGACATGTAAAAAATATTACAATACAAGAGTTTGAAAATGTAATTACAAATACAAGCAAGCAAGGCCTTACATAAAAAAATATTAACTTACACGATCAAGTGGTTAACCACGCACGGGTCACGCAATGTCTCCGCTATTCTGTCTCACGGCTGTCTCCGTATGTCTGTCTGTCAACGTCACGCGGGCGGTCTTTATATAATATACCGCGCGTCGATTTCAAGCCAAATCTAGGAATTTCTCGAAACAAATACGTCATCAATTTCCCAGATCTAGAACGCTCTTCAAAGAGACAGAAAAAAAAAACACCCTCCTTTCAACCAGAGGTACACACACAGGTCAAGGACCGGTCACTGTCGGTGTGGCTTGACGAATAAAAAAAAAAACTTATTACACAAGGGGCAGACAACCTCCCCGTCTCTCGACCGCAACAGGTCAAAGAAAGAAAAGAAAAAAAAAACAACGCCTAGATACGTAACACACTCCCCCCTAAAAATAAAAAGTTTACATTTCCACGAAATGGAAATCTTTTTAGAATTACAAAAAAATATTTACATTACAGATGTATTTATCATGATATAATATATATAAAATATACATCAAAATACTTTTTACACTCTAGATAAGGCATCGGCGATAACATTTTCGCTGCCTTTTATGTGTTTAAGATCTAGGTTGTACTCTTGTAAAAATAAACTCCACCTGAGAAGTCGTTGATTCTTGCCAGACATTTTGTGGATAAATGTAAGGGGATTGTGGTCAGTAAATACAACCAGTGGCCATCTGGACCCACTGATATAAAAGTCAAAGTGTTGTATAGAAAGAATCAACCCAAGACATTCTTTTTCCACAGTAGAATAATTTCTTTGATGTCTATTAAATTTCTTGGAAAAGAAACAAATAGGATGCTCTACTTGGAAATTATCTTCTTGGTAAAGGACTGACCCAACACCTGTGTCACTGGCGTCAATAGCTAACCTAAAAGGTTTTCCGAAGTCAGGAGCCATCAAAATGGGAGAGCTAGATAATATCTGCTTGATCTGGTTAAAGGCTTTCTGACATTCATCCGTCCAAGTAAATCGGACGTTCTTTCTCAGGAGGTTTGTTAAAGGACTGGCAATGACAGAAAAATTTTCGCAAAATTTTCTATAATATCCAGACATTTCCCAAAAATCTTCGGAGTTGTTTCCGATCAGCAGGGATAGGGAAAGCTTGGATAGCTTCTACTTTGGCCATTACAGGTTTCACCTGGCCATGTCCTACAATATGGCCTAAGTATTGGATGGAAGCCTGGCAAAAATCACTCTTACTCAGGTTTACAGTAATTTTTGCATGTAACAGTTTAGTAAAAAGACAATGCAGTTGTTTACAATGGCTAGAAAAATCTTGGCTAAAAATTACTACATCGTCTATGTATGCGTGGCAATTCTCCATGTCAGCAAGCAGGGCATTTATCATTCTCTGGAAAGTGGCAGGAGCATTCTTCATGCCAAATGGCATCACTTTGTATTGGTACAAACCATCAGGGGTGACAAAGGCGGAGATTTCCTTTGCCCTATCAGTCAGGGGAACCTGCCAATAACCTGAAAGTAGGTCTATTTTGGTGATGTACTTAGCGTCACCAATACGATCTATAAGATCGTCTATCCTAGGGATAGGAAACGAATCGGTCTTTGTGACAGCATTTACCTTACGGTAGTCTGTACAAAAACGATAAGTCTTGTCCTGTTTAGGTATCAAGACACATGGGGAGCTCCAACTACTGGAACTTGGTTCAATGAGGTCATTTTCAAGCATATACTTGATTTCTGACCTAAGTATGGCAAGTTTTTCAGGGTTAACCCTGTAAGGATGCTGCTTGACTGGAGTAGCCTCGCCAACATCTACATCATGCATTATAACATTAGTCTGTTTTTGGTACATCAGAAAAAAATGTCATTAAATTCATTAATGAGCTTCATGATAAACTGGCCGTTCTGTCGAAGACAGATGAGACAGTTTTACATCCAAATTCTGTAATACAACAGAATTAGGTATTTTGTATTGTCCAAATTTCTCCTTTACAATATCATCATCAATAGGAGAAACATGGCTATTTGAACAACTTTTGACTGTATTTAAAACACAATTACTCTTCTCTGAGTGATCTGGCCGAGATACATAAGGCTTCAGCATGTTTATATGACATAACTGAGTCTTTTTCCTACGGTCAGGGGTTTTGATTGTATAATTGAGGTCACTAATTTTGGTCTCAATTTCATAGGGACCAAAATATCTGGCTTGCAAGGGTTGACCTGGTATGGGCAAAAATACAAGCACCTTATCCCCGGGAGAAAATTCTCTAACACGGGCCTTTCTATCATACCAGCGTTTCATGCTGGATTGGGTGTTTTGTAAGTTATTTTTGGCCAGAACACAAGCATCAAAAAGTCTAGTTTTAAAACTTAATTACATTAGTCTAAAAGTCCTTCAGTGGCTGTTGGTGACAACAAAGTCTCTTTTATACATTTCAAGGGACCGCGCACCGAATGGCCAAAGACTAAGTCAAAAGGGCTGAATCCCAACGATTCCTGGACGGATTCACGGGTTGCAAACAGTAGCATGTGGATTCCTTCGTCCCAGTCTTTTTCGTGCTCAAAGCAATAGGTTCGGATCATGTTCTTGAGAGTCTGATGGAATCGCTCAAGAGCGCCTTGCGACTCGGCATGATACGCACTTGACATGCAGTGTTTGATGCCCAACTGAGTCATGACTTGCTTGAAAAGATTGGCCGTGAAATTCGTTCCTTGGTCCGATTGGATGAGACTTTGGTAGACCAAACAGAGTAAAGAACTTGATTAAGGCCTTCACAATGTTTGATGCTTTTATGTTCCTTAGAGGAATAGCCTCAGGAAAACGAGTTGAAGCACACATAATGGTCAACAGGTATTGGTTGCCAGCTTTTGTCCTTGGGAGAGGACCAACACAGTCAATAAGTACTCTGCTGAAAGGTTCTTCAAAGGCTGGAATCGGCTTCAGAGGAGCAACAGGGATCTTTTGATTTGGCTTGCCAACCATCTGACAGGCATGACAGGATCGGCAGTACTGGATGACATCTTTCTTCAAACGTGGCCAGAAGAAGTGTGACATAATCTTGTGGTAATGTCTTGTGGATGCCGAGATGACCTGACATTGGTGTGTCATGAGCCAGATTCATGATGTACGCTCGGTATCTTTCTGGTAACAACGATTTGATGGCATATTCTCCATTCTTCTCTTCGTTGGATGTGTCTGGAGGTTTCCATTTCCTGAAGAGCATATCATCTTGGATGTAGTAGCACGTTGATGCTAGCTCTGCCTCTTGTGGTGTCATTGCGGTTTCTCGGAGTTTGGCGAGCTCTGGTTCCTTCTTTTGGTCCTCAATCAACTGTTTTCGAGTTGATGCCGGCTTTTCAGAATTTGGCGTTGGTTCTTCTTTCAAGAGAAGCAAAGAATGTGGTGCTCAAGTCCACATCATCTTGGTTACTGTTGGCTTTGATGACGTTTTCTTCTTGAGATGCTTTCAACCTCATTGCCCTTGTTACTGCACACGCTGGATATAACTCTAGGTCTTCCTCGGGTGTGGCAGATAAGTCGGGTGTTTGAGTGACGATGGGTTCGGCTATCACCTTTCCACCTGCTAAGTCATTGCCTAACAGCAACGAGATGCCTTCCAATGGTAATGTTGGTCGGACACCTACAACAACCGGTCCAGTAATGAGATTTGACTTTATGTCGATTAGATGTAGAGGCACATCTATACATCCAAGCTCTACGCCTCGTAACAGGATGCTCTTCCCAGTCGATGATGATTTTGACAAGGGCAAGATACCCTCTAAAAGTAACGATTGTGAGGCACCTGTGTCTCTCAAAATGGTGATAGGTCGTAGACTTGTAGAATCACCGGGTAGTGATACGAATCCTTCCGAAATGAAAGGCTTAAAATCCTCTAATAAAACATCAATTTTGGTTGATGCAGACTGGACTTGGGTCGAACTCTCGCTGGAGTCATTGACATCTCTAGGAGACGCAGTGGAGAAACTCTTTCTTGAGTCAGTAGAACATCTTTTGGATGTATTTGGAGAACTCTTGATGGAGTCATTAGAACATCGGGGTGATGTCTTATGGGAACTCTTGATAGAGTCATGGGAACATCGGAATGATGTATTATGGGAACTCTGGATAGAGTCATTGGAACATCGGGGTGATGTATTATGGGAACTCTGGATAGAGTCATTGGAACATCGGGGTGATGTATTATTGGAACTCTGGTTAGAGTCATTGGAAACATCGGGGTGATGTATTAGGTAAACTCTTATTTGAGTCATTGGAACATCGGCTTGATGTATTTGAAAAACTCTTGTTTGAGTCATTGGAACATCGTAAGATGAATTTGAAGAACTCACTGTTGAGTCATTTGAACACCGTGGAGACATTTTCGGAGAGTCTTGTACAGTCAATACATTTGAAACAGGTGGTGTCCGAGGTATTCTTGATATGACTTGATGATGAGGGAGTAAAACCTCGACGACCACTGTACTGTGCAAGCGCTGACTTTTGAAGGAGCTTTTTCGTTTCTCTTCCTCAGTTTCCAACAATCGTCAACTTTATGGCCTTCTCGTTTGCAGTAGGAACAAGTAGCTTTACTTGTAGTAAGTTTTCTGTCATTTGTACTGCTGTTCTTGATGGAGTTGCTAGCAATGGACTCAGGCTGTTTGACTTGTTTTGGCTTGACATCCCGTCGTATACTTGGCAAATTGATGTGATATTATATAATCGTCTGCCAACACTGCAGCCTTGTGCACATCTTCCTCGCCACGATCAGCTATATGCGTACGGACGTCCAGCCGCACACAACTCTTGAACTCTTCCATCAGCATTAGGTTCTTGAATTTGGCAAAGTCGGTGCCGATTTCCCTGGAAGTGAGCCATTTCTCAAAGCGTCGCTCCTTTTCCCCGCAGGAATTCTACATGGGTTTGGCCATCCGATTTGCGACAATCCCTGAACTGCTTTCGGTAAGCTTCCGGAACAAGTTCATATGCCTTAAGAATTAAGGCCTTAACAACATTATAATCTTTTTGTTGTTCAATGGTCAAAGAACAAAATACCTCTGCAGCTCTACCAGTCAAAACTGTTTGCAGCAAAGTGGGCCACAAAGTTTCAGGTACATTAAAATTTTTCACAGCAAGTTCAAATTGTGGAAAATAATTGTCAATTGTGGCTTCATTAAAGCGTGGAATTATTTTCAAAAATTTTATTGCTTCAGCAGTATGACTGGCAGGGGAAGAATCTGGTCTTACATTAGCAGCTAACTCTAATTTTTTTAACTCTATTTGTAATTTCATTTCCATTTCTTTCTGCTCTCTAGCCGCTGCAAGCTCTAATTCTTTTTGTTTAATTTCTCTCTGCTCTCTAGCTGCAAGCTCTAATTCTTTTTGTTTAATTTCTCTCTGCTCTCTAGCCGCTGCAAGCTCTAATTCTTTTTGTTTAATTTCTCTCTGCTCTCTAGCCATTTCCTTCTGGGCTTCTATTTCCATTTGTTTTAATTTTTATCTGAAGTTCTAAATCTGATTTACCCTCATCGGGTCTAAGGGTTTCTAAAAGGTCTTCAGAAAAACACTTCCTCGTCTACATAATGGATTACAATGTTATCTCTGATTTCTTGTTTAAGGGCATTTGATTTTATTTTTAACCCTAAATGTTTAGAAATAAGGACCAGTTCCTTCCTAGTAAAAGTATCAAGCTCTTCCACAGAGGGATTTGCAAGAAAAACCTGAATATCCATGACTAACTAGCAACTATTACAAGCAAAAATATGTATACAATGTAAATATACAGTACAAAATCAGTACAACAAAAAAAAACCTTAAGAGAGTTTGGTCAATACTATTGATACTTTACTTCCGACTCTTTGAACAAAAAAAAAAAAATTATTGTTAAAGTCAACTTCGCCTTTACAAAATTACTCAAGTAAGACGAAAATAGGTTCAGAAAAATATCCGGGACGAAAGCCCTCAAACTTCTTTTGTCACGTATTACGAATGAATTCTACTTTTAAATGGCTTGCCTAGGGGAACGTGACAATAGAAAAGGAGTTGTGTCACTTATCTTAAGTCTGAATTTAATCAAAGACTTACAATGAATAACAAAAAAAAAATGACACAAGAAATCGGAAGGTAAACTATCAACTTAATGTTTTAATCAAATATAAAGTTACAAGAAAGAAAAATAAACATTTACTCAATACAGAATTGATGTGTTGACCAAAACCCTTTTACAAAAATGACATGTAAAAATATTACAATACAAGAGTTTGAAAATGTAATTACAAATACAAGCAAGCAAGGCCTTACATAAAAAAAATATTAACTTACACGATCAAGTGGTTAACCACGCACGGGTCACGCAATGTCTCCGCTATTCTGTCTCACGGCTGTCTCCGTATGTCTGTCTGTCAACGTCACGCGGGCGGTCTTTATATAATATACCGCGCGTCGATTTCAAGCCAAATCTAGGAATTTCTCGAAACAAATACGTCATCAATTTCCCAGATCTAGAACGCTCTTCAAAGAGACAGAAAAAAAAAACACCCTCCTTTCAACCAGAGGTACACACACAGGTCAAGGACCGGTCACTGTCGGTGTGGCTTGACGAATAAAAAAAAACTTATTACACAAGGGGCAGACAACCTCCCCGTCTCTCGACCGCAACAGGTCAAAGAAAGAAAAGAAAAAAAAAAACA
>JAZGLO010005993.1:0-268410 GCA_036873155.1 Biomphalaria sudanica | reverse complement strand
AACAGTTTGAATGTCAAAGACAGACTTGGTCATGAACAGTTTGAATGTCAAAGACAGACTTGGTCATGAACAGTTTGAATGTCAAAGACAGACTTGGTCATGAACAGTTTGAATGTCAAAGACAGACTTGGTCATGAACAGTTTGAATGTCAAAGACAGACTTGGTCATGAACAGTTTGAATGTCAAAGACAGACTTGGTCATGAACAGTTTGAATGTCAAAGACAGACTTGGTCATGAACAGTTGAATGTCAAAGACAGACTTGGTCATGAACAGTTTGAATGTCAAAGACAGACTTGGTCATGAACAGTTTGAATGTCAAAGACAGACTTGGTCATGAACAGTTTGAATGTCAAAGACAGACTTGGTCATGAACAGTTTGAATGTCAAAGACAGACTTGGTCATGAACAGTTTGAATGTCAAAGACAGACTTGGTCATGAACAGTTTGAATGTCAAAGACAGACTTGGTCATGAACAGTTTGAATGTCAAAGACAGACTTGGTCATGAACAGTTTGAATGTCAAAGACAGACTTGGTCATGAACAGTTTGAATGTCAAAGACAGACTTGGTCATGAACAGTTTGAATGTCAAAGACAGACTTGGTCATGAACAGTTTGAATGTCAAAGACAGACTTGGTCATGAACAGTTTGAATGTCAAAGACAGACTTGGTCATGAACAGTTTGAATGTCAAAGACAGACTTGGTCATGAACAGTTTGAATGTCAAAGACAGACTTGGTCATGAACAGTTTGAATGTCAAAGACAGACTTGGTCATGAACAGTTTGAATGTCAAAGACAGACTTGGTCATGAACAGTTTGAATGTCAAAGACAGACTTGGTCATGAACAGTTTGAATGTCAAAGACAGACTTGGTCATGAACAGTTTGAATGTCAAAGACAGACTTGGTCATGAACAGTTTGAATGTCAAAGACAGACTTGGTCATGAACAGTTTGAATGTCAAAGACAGACTTGGTCATGAACAGTTTGAATGTCAAAGACAGACTTGGTCATGAACAGTTTGAATGTCAAAGACAGACTTGGTCATGAACAGTTTGAATGTCAAAGACAGACTTGGTCATGAACAGTTTGAATGTCAAAGACAGACTTGGTCATGAACAGTTTGAATGTCAAAGACAGACTTGGTCATGAACAGTTTGAATGTCAAAGACAGACTTGGTCATGAACAGTTTGAATGTCAAAGACAGACTTGGTCATGAACAGTTTGAATGTCAAAGACAGACTTGGTCATGAACAGTTTGAATGTCAAAGACAGACTTGGTCATGAACAGTTTGAATGTCAAAGACAGACTTGGTCATGAACAGTTTGAATGTCAAAGACAGACTTGGTCATGAACAGTTTGAATGTCAAAGACAGACTTGGTCATGAACAGTTTGAATGTCAAAGACAGACTTGGTCATGAACAGTTTGAATGTCAAAGACAGACTTGGTCATGAACAGTTTGAATGTCAAAGACAGACTTGGTCATGAACAGTTTGAATGTCAAAGACAGACTTGGTCATGAACAGTTTGAATGTCAAAGACAGACTTGGTCATGAACAGTTTGAATGTCAAAGACAGACTTGGTCATGAACAGTTTGAATGTCAAAGACAGACTTGGTCATGAACAGTTTGAATGTCAAAGACAGACTTGGTCATGAACAGTTTGAATGTCAAAGACAGACTTGGTCATGAACAGTTTGAATGTCAAAGACAGACTTGGTCATGAACAGTTTGAATGTCAAAGACAGACTTGGTCATGAACAGTTTGAATGTCAAAGACAGACTTGGTCATGAACAGTTTGAATGTCAAAGACAGACTTGGTCATGAACAGTTTGAATGTCAAAGACAGACTTGGTCATGAACAGTTTGAATGTCAAAGACAGACTTGGTCATGAACAGTTTGAATGTCAAAGACAGACTTGGTCATGAACAGTTTGAATGTCAAAGACAGACTTGGTCATGAACAGTTTGAATGTCAAAGACAGACTTGGTCATGAACAGTTTGAATGTCAAAGACAGACTTGGTCATGAACAGTTTGAATGTCAAAGACAGACTTGGTCATGAACAGTTTGAATGTCAAAGACAGACTTGGTCATGAACAGTTTGAATGTCAAAGACAGACTTGGTCATGAACAGTTTGAATGTCAAAGACAGACTTGGTCATGAACAGTTTGAATGTCAAAGACAGACTTGGTCATGAACAGTTTGAATGTCAAAGACAGACTTGGTCATGAACAGTTTGAATGTCAAAGACAGACTTGGTCATGAACAGTTTGAATGTCAAAGACAGACTTGGTCATGAACAGTTTGAATGTCAAAGACAGACTTGGTCATGAACAGTTTGAATGTCAAAGACAGACTTGGTCATGAACAGTTTGAATGTCAAAGACAGACTTGGTCATGAACAGTTTGAATGTCAAAGACAGACTTGGTCATGAACAGTTTGAATGTCAAAGACAGACTTGGTCATGAACAGTTTGAATGTCAAAGACAGACTTGGTCATGAACAGTTTGAATGTCAAAGACAGACTTGGTCATGAACAGTTTGAATGTCAAAGACAGACTTGGTCATGAACAGTTTGAATGTCAAAGACAGACTTGGTCATGAACAGTTTGAATGTCAAAGACAGACTTGGTCATGAACAGTTTGAATGTCAAAGACAGACTTGGTCATGAACAGTTTGAATGTCAAAGACAGACTTGGTCATGAACAGTTTGAATGTCAAAGACAGACTTGGTCATGAACAGTTTGAATGTCAAAGACAGACTTGGTCATGAACAGTTTGAATGTCAAAGACAGACTTGGTCATGAACAGTTTGAATGTCAAAGACAGACTTGGTCATGAACAGTTTGAATGTCAAAGACAGACTTGGTCATGAACAGTTTGAATGTCAAAGACAGACTTGGTCATGAACAGTTTGAATGTCAAAGACAGACTTGGTCATGAACAGTTTGAATGTCAAAGACAGACTTGGTCATGAACAGTTTGAATGTCAAAGACAGACTTGGTCATGAACAGTTTGAATGTCAAAGACAGACTTGGTCATGAACAGTTTGAATGTCAAAGACAGACTTGGTCATGAACAGTTTGAATGTCAAAGACAGACTTGGTCATGAACAGTTTGAATGTCAAAGACAGACTTGGTCATGAACAGTTTGAATGTCAAAGACAGACTTGGTCATGAACAGTTTGAATGTCAAAGACAGACTTGGTCATGAACAGTTTGAATGTCAAAGACAGACTTGGTCATGAACAGTTTGAATGTCAAAGACAGACTTGGTCATGAACAGTTTGAATGTCAAAGACAGACTTGGTCATGAACAGTTTGAATGTCAAAGACAGACTTGGTCATGAACAGTTTGAATGTCAAAGACAGACTTGGTCATGAACAGTTTGAATGTCAAAGACAGACTTGGTCATGAACAGTTTGAATGTCAAAGACAGACTTGGTCATGAACAGTTTGAATGTCAAAGACAGACTTGGTCATGAACAGTTTGAATGTCAAAGACAGACTTGGTCATGAACAGTTTGAATGTCAAAGACAGACTTGGTCATGAACAGTTTGAATGTCAAAGACAGACTTGGTCATGAACAGTTTGAATGTCAAAGACAGACTTGGTCATGAACAGTTTGAATGTCAAAGACAGACTTGGTCATGAACAGTTTGAATGTCAAAGACAGACTTGGTCATGAACAGTTTGAATGTCAAAGACAGACTTGGTCATGAACAGTTTGAATGTCAAAGACAGACTTGGTCATGAACAGTTTGAATGTCAAAGACAGACTTGGTCATGAACAGTTTGAATGTCAAAGACAGACTTGGTCATGAACAGTTTGAATGTCAAAGACAGACTTGGTCATGAACAGTTTGAATGTCAAAGACAGACTTGGTCATGAACAGTTTGAATGTCAAAGACAGACTTGGTCATGAACAGTTTGAATGTCAAAGACAGACTTGGTCATGAACAGTTTGAATGTCAAAGACAGACTTGGTCATGAACAGTTTGAATGTCAAAGACAGACTTGGTCATGAACAGTTTGAATGTCAAAGACAGACTTGGTCATGAACAGTTTGAATGTCAAAGACAGACTTGGTCATGAACAGTTTGAATGTCAAAGACAGACTTGGTCATGAACAGTTTGAATGTCAAAGACAGACTTGGTCATGAACAGTTTGAATGTCAAAGACAGACTTGGTCATGAACAGTTTGAATGTCAAAGACAGACTTGGTCATGAACAGTTTGAATGTCAAAGACAGACTTGGTCATGAACAGTTTGAATGTCAAAGACAGACTTGGTCATGAACAGTTTGAATGTCAAAGACAGACTTGGTCATGAACAGTTTGAATGTCAAAGACAGACTTGGTCATGAACAGTTTGAATGTCAAAGACAGACTTGGTCATGAACAGTTTGAATGTCAAAGACAGACTTGGTCATGAACAGTTTGAATGTCAAAGACAGACTTGGTCATGAACAGTTTGAATGTCAAAGACAGACTTGGTCATGAACAGTTTGAATGTCAAAGACAGACTTGGTCATGAACAGTTTGAATGTCAAAGACAGACTTGGTCATGAACAGTTTGAATGTCAAAGACAGACTTGGTCATGAACAGTTTGAATGTCAAAGACAGACTTGGTCATGAACAGTTTGAATGTCAAAGACAGACTTGGTCATGAACAGTTTGAATGTCAAAGACAGACTTGGTCATGAACAGTTTGAATGTCAAAGACAGACTTGGTCATGAACAGTTTGAATGTCAAAGACAGACTTGGTCATTGTCTTGGAACTCTATGCCCATGGGAGCTCCCCTTCAGCGGCCTGTCTGAACCAACTGTTCATTCTGAGAGGGATCCAAACACTTATACATTTGTTACATCCTATAACCTCCAGCTGCTCGTGTTGGAGGCGAGGTCTGAAGCCGAGAACATAAGGGAGCCTCACCCTCAAATACCCTTTCTCTGTACCTTATCAGCTGTTTGTTGTAGTGAGCATGTTTTGGGGGGCTGTATTCCGTCCCCTCTATTACAAAGGATTCGATCCTTAATCACCCCAACTGCAGTTCTGTTTTGCTAGACCTTTTTGTCTTACTAATATGTTCTCCCCTAACGACCATTGGCGCCCCCGCGCGTCACGTTGTGGCTCAAAACTCAAGAAATTATCTTAAGCTGGGTATCTGGTTGTGTTCTTGCACACATCTGAGTTGAATTCCTATGACTTATCTTTGGATCTGGATTACTTTGGAAGTAAAAGAGCATTGCTATTTGTTCCTGGGAATTGCAATTTTATCTTTGAATGTACAAGCATGTACACAGTTAAATAAATGTACCTACCTGATTTATACACTAGCTTGTCCTTGTGTCACGACTATTCTTTTATTTCTGACTATGTCTGGTATCTTATTATCTTATTACATGTATAAAGTTTGCCAAGATAATCTGTCCTGCTAACCTTTTTGTTTTCTCTACGTTTGACTATTGGAACTGATCGGACTACTCGCTAGCTACTCCTCTCTTTTTGTCTTTCTATAATTGTAACTTTCTGGAGTGCTTATTAGATGTAGGTATCTTCCTTTTTTTTTTGTCTGTTCCCTTCTGAAGTCAGTCATTTGTTCAAATCAAGAGATTTGTTTGCTAATCATAGTGTACTTTTAAAGTTGTCGGCCAGTTGGTAGACATGTTGTTGATCTGTGTGGGAGCACTCTAAACTATTAAAGCAACTATTGACTGACACAGACTTGGGGGGGGGGGGGGGGGGAGAGGGGGGAATGTCAAGGAGGTTGCTTAGAATTATTATCGTGTCATTTTTTTGTTTGTTTTTAAATCCAAGTTTCAAAATGCAAGGAACTATTGTATTCCATTGTTAGCTTCAGAAGTTGCGTGTGATATTTTAGAATGTAACTCTATCTATAGATGAACTTTTATATCAATCTCATTCGTGTCTTGGTTGTTTTGTTTTTTTTAAGGATCCAGTTGTTGTTTTTTTCCCCTCATAATATATTCTTATTATTTCTGGTATAGAAAAAATAAAGTTTAATTTGAACACGTTGTACAACGAATGTTCCTGTTTGCTTAGACCACACATAGAATAGAAAGATTGTCTAATCTGTCACCAATAATCTGATCATACCAGATCTAATATGTCTGACTGTTGGATAGGGCACGGGCTTACTGAGCCAAGTTTTTTGTTTGTTTAGAGTTTAGTAGCTATCTTCATTTTCTTAATGTGTAGTTCAAAAGTCATAACCCTAATTACATTTCTGAAAGGGGGGGGGGGCGTCTGTTGTTTGAAGTTACAGTCACAAGTTAAGAGTTCAGTTGGAGCTCCTAGTGGCTACCTAGGTAATGGGTCACACCAGACTGGGTACACTGTGACCTGAACTGTAAAGTAAGAAATACACAATATTTTATTATTTTTTTTTTTTATTTCGGAAAATAAATCGTGATTTTAAATACAGGATGACGCTCAGTCAATCAGATTTTGTCTTTAGGAGTGGTAGATGGGGGCGGACAGGAGGAGGTGATGGTAAACACTTAGGTCATATCTAGCACTGCAGACGTGGTATACACTCATGTAGGTCAGGTGTCTGAGTGGCATAAACCGCATGGCTTATCTATCCAGGGGACTCGAGTTTGTATCCCAAATCAAGCTGAGTTTGTGTTTGCTGAAACCTTCTCCCAAATCAAGCTGATTTTGTGTTTGCTGAAACTTTCTCCCAAATCAAGCTGAGTTTGTGTTAGCTGAAACCTTGTCCCAGTTCAAGCTGAGTTTGTGTTTGCTGAAACCTTCTCCCAAATCAAGCTGAGTTTGTGTTAGCTGAAACCTTCTCCCAAATCAAGCTGATTTTGTGTTTGCTGAAACTTTCTCCCAAATCAAGCTGAGTTTGTGTTTGCGGAAACCTTGTCCCAGTTCAAGCTGAGTTTGTGTTTGCTGAAACCTTCTCCCAGATACCCCCTTCCCTCCCCAGGTCCACAAAAGAAATCGGGTCACAACCTTATGCAATATGTAATGTCAGACGCGGATGTACGAAATGAATTTTTGGAAAATGAAACTAAATTTAAGGAAACAAAATAAATGTCATGAAGCCCATTTCAAAAGTGTGTTTACTTTCTGTCTTATGATGCCAAAGTTTCTGTCAATGTGTATTATTAAGAAGTCAAAGGTCGTAACTTTTAGAGCCCGTGAGTAGTAGGTGTACAGTATCTGGTCTGCTCATGGCTTGGATCACATTTTGTGACGTCTGACACCAGATCTATCTGAACTAATTTGTTGATTTATCCTTGCAGGAAGTGGTTATAAAGGGCACATTGAATTCTTGGCCCCGACTGTCACAGAATTGGCTCAGCTGGAAAAGAAAGCTCAGACTTATTTTATTGACCTGAAGTATAAAAAGAAGTTTGCAGTCAGACAATAGGCAGACAACAGAAGACATTGCCTCACAGAAAAGCAATCTACAATAGCAACATACAGTACTACGAGATCTAGCTATGATGTCCCTTCAGACCCTGAAATGTTTAGGCATTTCAGTTTGTTTTTGTTTTCTTAAATTCTTGTTTAGAACTGATTGATTAATGTGTTTTAACCTGAACTTTTAGTTTGTTCGCTTTATTTCGTGTCGATTTAACAGTTAACATGATAAACTTTTTGTAGGACATGCATGTTGGTATACAGTTTATGTTTTCAATAAATGAAATAAACTTAAAAAGAGTGTACTTTTTTTTTCTATGTCTGCCAGTATTGCCTGTCAGGTATGTGTGTCGGTGAACATAGTTCCATCGTAATTGCTATAACAGGTTAGAATGGTAGCCTGAATGTGTGGTACTCGCTCGAGACTCTCGTCTGTTCCCAGATTCCAACTCCGCACACTATCACCATATGCCACTTAGAGGTTTGGGCTAGAAAGAAATAATCTTTTCATTTCTCAAGGAACATCTGAAACTCAAGACGTATCATTGAATTTACAAAATCTCAAGTCCCTTTTTTCCCCACCAGAATATATTAATATGTGAGGCTGCATTTCATGCTATTTTGTCAACATAATTTTATTTCTAAAAGTACATCGAAGGATCTTAACAAATTGCGCCTGGCCAAGACATGTCTAATTTCTAAAAGTACATTGAAGGATCTTAACAAATGGCGCCTGGCCAAGACATGTCTAATTTCTAAAAGTACATTGAAGGATCTTAACAAATTGCGCCTGGCCAAGACATGTCTAATTTCTAAAAGTACATTGAAGGATCTTAACAAATTGTGCTTGGCCAAGACACGTCTAATTTCTAAAAGTACATTGAAGGATCCTAACAAATGGCGCCTGGCCAAGACATATCTAATTTCTAGAAAACGTTAATAATAGATTTCTGCTCGAGCAGATTTGTTACCGGCCTGACAAAAAGTTGAACATTCCATCAATAATAGATGACAGTCGGACACATTAGTTTATGTTCTGACACCTATTGTTAGATCCAGAAGAGCAACAGGGCTCATCGTTTGTTGTAATGTTATTTTGTTTTGAAGGTGCAGTGGCTGAGTGGTAAAGTGCTTGGCGTTCCAAACCGGGTTCCCGGGTTTAAATCCTGGTGAAGACTGGGCGCCTCTGAGTCTACCCAGCTCTAATAGGTACCTGACATTAGTTAGGGAAAGGGAAAGGCAGTTGGTCATTGTGCTGGCCACATGACACCCTCGTTAACCGTGGGCCACAGAAACATGACCTTTACACCATCAGCCCTATAGATCGCAAAGTCTGAGAGGGGAACTTGACTTAAGACTTTAGTTTTGCTATGCACCACACAGTTCAACGTTAGCGCTTCGATACTGTTGCGATCAATGGGGCAGATCACATCATTTTTATTGGTCCAATCAAATGGAAATTCAGTTGGACTACAATTTACCATTTCAGCGTAACAATAACAATGTAGATGCAAAATACGAACAACATTCACACACGAAACACATACACGCTCACAGCCAGCGCTTTATGAATTGACCTCATTCACCAATAATAAAACAAACACCATTTAGCCACGTGATTCTCTCTCTTCTATACAAATTACGTAATACACAATGGCTATCACGTGATACGTTTTTTTCCGTTGTTTTATCAATATTATCACTTGACTAAATGTTGTTTGTTTACAATTGGTGAATGAGGTCCATTAGACTTATATGTACTTCTCGATGACGACAGATGATCTTGTAACACTCTGACCAAAAGTGGGCTACAGGAGTTTTTAACTCTTTCTGTTTTAGTCCTAATGGAAAGGAGACGACCACAACCTTTTTAAATTTTTAACCCTAGCACCCCGTCTTTTTTTAAACTTCCAATAAACGGGACACATTTTAACAATACCCAAACATTACTTTATAGCCCGTGAATTATTGTATCTGTTACATCGATATGAAATGGCTCGTTTTGTTTTTACCCTGCGCAGTGTTAAAATGGGTTTACCCGTTCAACAACACATTCATGTCAAATATAACAAACTGAGAAAACAGGTTTACCCGATTTCATTTCAATTCATTCTTTAATAGAGATAAATTTAGGTATTTTCTTTTATTTTCATGCACCCCCCTTTCCCGGTTGTAAGGGACATTAAAAATACACTATAACTAAACAGCTAAATGTTTGCTGTTTGTGTTTGCTGAAACCTTCTCCCAAATCAAGCTGAGTTTGTGTTTGCTGAAACTTTCTCCCAGATACCCCCTTCCCTCCCCACAAAAGAAATCGGGTCGCAACCTTATGCAAGATGTACAAAATGAATTTTTGGAAAATGAAACTAAATACTCTGAAAGACACAAAAATAAAGGCACATTCCTCGTCCCATATGCTAGGACAAATTTGTACAAATACTCCTTCTTCCCTATTAGAGCATGGAATGGGTTGCCTGAGCTAGCCAGAAAAACCAGTGACTTGGCAGAATTTAAGTCATTGGTTAATATGCATGACTGTATGCATGACGCGTAGGACGTAATCATCTTCTTTTTTGAAGTAACGTCTGTATTATATAAGATAAGAAGATGTATTGACGGAGAAAGGATGTGTTTCCAATGAACTAGTGTAACCTAGTAGACAAGATTTGTTTGCAGCGTCAGATTATGAAAGACTTTTTTTTTAAATGTCAGTCATGTAAATCTCTTCAGGGAAATTATTCTTTTCTTAGAAATACATTATAATATTGCTGATGCTAATCTTTCAATTCAGTGATGCGCAAAAATACGGCCTGCGGGCCGGATCTGGCCCGCGACGTTGTTCTATCAGGCCCGCCGAAACGTTGGCATAAGGCGTAAAAAAAAAATTCGAAACCAAAAAAAAAATAAAAGGTTGAAAAATATATCATCTACGTTAGGGCTCACACTTTTTTTTTTATAATAGATTAGTACCATGACCATTAACGTTTGTTTGTAAGTGGAATCTACCAGGAACAGTGAAGGGAAATTTTTTTACTTTTTTACTTCTTTTATTTGTCAAGAGAGTGTGGCTGTTTTAAAAAACAAGCAATACATAAATGGCATTAGAAAAGAAACATGACCGGAGTTTTTAATCTGAGACGCGAATAAAAGATTTTTAAATGAAGCCTAAAGTCGATGGTGAAGTTAGCCTCAATGTTGTTGATATTGAAGGAGAGAAATGAAGCCATTTTCTGGTACGTAAAAAAAAGATACATTTCAACTATCCCATTAATTATTGTAAGTACTAGATCCACATGTTTGTAATAAAATAGTTTCAGGCCAATGGCGTTCAGTTTATGTACCTTTTCGGTAATGTGGCGCGACCACTTGTGAATTCAGGCGGGGAGGTAGGGGCCATCGCCCCCCCCCCCAAAAAAAAACTGGGGCGCTTGCCCCCCCCCCCCAAATGGGAAGGCGGAAGAATTTTGGTAACGAAGTCACTTAATTTTTATACGAATTTACACTATATATTTATTACTTATGTTAACAATATACACTATATATTTATATTTGAACCTATTTTTAGATTATTTCACCCCTCCCTCTAGTATGTTGGACGATTTTTGGGGGGTTGGGAGGGGGTGATGGCATCAATTGAGTGTTTCTGGGGGTGGTCCAATTTTTATGAACAAAATTAGTTGAATATCTATATAATATAAGCTACTTATTGATATGTGAACACATTTGTATATTATGTCGCACCACACACTAATCTTAAATGTTATCATTAGTAAATATAAAATGAAAAAGGATTCTATCAGGTGGGAGGGGCGATACACGCAATCGCCTTCCACCCATTGGACAAACCAATATTTTCACTTGGATATTTTAATTAAGAAATTACAAAATAAAATAAAAAATTTGTCACAAATATATAATTTAGATATGTTATAAATTAAATTCTATAATATCGAGTCACCGACCCCACCCCCTTTTCTATAATGCCAAAATGCACTCACTAGCACAAGGAGCGAAGACTCTTACTCCATTAATCGTTTTCACTCTACCGCCCACTCCGAAAACATGACATTTTAAAACAGATAGTCAAATATGGGGACAGGGTCTATGTAGTTGCACTTGATTATCATAATTAATTTAAGAAAGACTTTGTTTTGGAAAATTTAGAATTCATAAGACATTTTTTAGCATAATAGTAACAATTGAGATGAGTATTGAACCCAAAAAGTTTTTTTGTCCAAGTCGCCCTTTTTTTCGACCTTTACTCAATCTGATATTTTTCTATTGTATTGTACATTTCGGAATGACAACTACCGGATATGTACAATATGTCAGAAGAGCGATTTTAGATAATCTTTTGCTATTGAGCATTTTCATTTAAATGGAACTAGAATGAGGATGTAGATCTACCTAAATTAAACTACTAATTTAGCACTCTCAATATCTATATATCTATATAGATCTAGATCTAAAATATATATTTGGGATAATGTAGATGTAATTTAGATAAGATTTATATAAAAAAAAACACTAGATAATCAATTAATAGACTAATTGCAAATCTAAATATTAAAATAGTAGATTAGTTTTAGTATTTTATAACATTACAATATTGACATATTGGCAATCTAGACTTTAGAAATAAAATCTACACTTTAAGCTTAGAAATTAAAATTATAGATCTTGATCTAGTCTAAATCATGGCTGTCTGGTAGTGCGGTTTGCGCGCTGGACTGTCGTTTGGATTCATCGATGTCCCAGGTTCAAACGCTGCCTGCTCCCATCCCCCGTCGTCCTACGGGAGGTTTGGACTACAACTCTGAAGGAACATCCGAAACATGTAAAACAACAAACATTCTAAACTAAACCAAGAAATTCTATATCTAGATTCTATAATGATTTTAATTAGAAAAATCTAAATCTAGTTTTAAAATCTAGCTCGTAAGAAAAAAAAATCTAGATCTAGTGTAAAAAATCTAGCTCTAGTGTAAAAAATATAGATTCGATCTAAATCTATTGTGTCTTTTTAAAATGCGTCACATTACGAGGTTTAATAAATATTACGATACCGAGTTGTTTTAGCATTTAAAGAATTTATTCCATATGACGTCAAAGGAAAAAAAATCCAATACGTCACACGGTCTAGTTAGACTAAAAGATATCATCTATACGAGCAGCTTGTTGAGTGTTCATAGACATTGGTGCACCGAGTGATTTCTTTTAGCATTTCATTTAAAGAATTAACTCCATATGACGTCAAAGGAAAAAGATTCCATTACGTCACACGGTCTAGTTAGACTAAAAAATGTCTTCTATACGAGCAGCTTCTCGAGGGTTCATAGACATTGGTGCACCGAGTGAGTTCTTTTAGCATTTCATTTAAAGAATTAACTCTATATGACGTCAAAGGAAAAAAAAATCCAATACGTCACACGTCCTAGTTAGACTAACAAATGTCATCTATACGAGCAGCTTGTTGAGGGTTCATAGACATTGGTGCACCGAGTTTGTTCTTTTAGCATTTCATTTCATGGGCTAGTTAGACTTAATATTTATATATATATATATATAAAAGGATTAAAGACGCTTTTTTTTGTTTTGTCTGTCAGTTTGTCTGTCCGTTATGTTAATAACGAGAAATTAAAAGACTAAACGCTATTGAAAATCTGATTAAAATTAATTTCCCTTCCGAAACATCGCATTAGTTTTAAGTTTCTATTATAGATTGTTCCGGATGTTTTTAAATTTATAGTGTGAAAAAAAAAAAGAATTCCAGATTAATCAAATGCCCTTAATTAAATTTCTGGGATGGTCTGTTATGAAAATTAGATGTACCAAAGCCTTAAGGAGATTTTATCAAACCATACTTTGGTGTTAGGAAGTTGTTTTCCTTAAAAATCAGAGCATAATATTAACGATAATTAGATTTTTTAACGTTTTAGATAGAAAGTTAAATGTAGTGTAAGAGAGAAGTGCGATTTTACATAAATAGAGTTAAACTTTTTTTCATAAAAAATCCGGAACAACCAATTTTCGTAAATGAGAAAATTATGTGTTTTATTTATTAGAAGAGGGATTTCAAACATTTATTAGCGTTATTCGATTTTTCATATAAAATTCGGATCATTTTTGGCGACGATTTGTAAGAAAATTAAGGTAATGTAGGTCGATTTATAGTTTATGAAATATACATCAGTATAGATAGTTTTAGTTTTATTTAGCATTTATATGCTATTTACATTTAAAAAAACGGAACAATATTTTAAAGATCATGTGTTTCTTGTGTAATCATGGAAATAAAATCTACTATAACTTAGAAGAGCAAACAAATATTCATTGGCATTGATTTGTTTTTCAGAAAACATCCGGAACAATCTATTATAGATACTTTAAACTATTGCAATATTTCTGAATGAAAAATTAAAGGTTAAATCAGATTTACAATAGCCTCTAGTGTTATTTGTTAATCTAATCGTGACGGACAGACCGACCAACAGACAAAACGCACAAAAATAAGCTTCTTTTATTCGGATGGGGGCACTAAACAAAAAATAAATAAAATCTGATTTTTTAGAAAATGTTAAAGGAGTTGATTTAGCATCTGCTCATGTTGCGACGTTACGCTACTGCACGAAAGTCGCTGCTTAAAGTGCATTATTAGCCTTTATAAACAAACAGAAATGTTTTCTTTTAATTTTAGCAGCTAGTTAACCAGAAAAAAACATCTTTAAGTATTATTTATATTTGTTGTAAACATTTCCTGTACATTTTATAAATATATTTGACTTAGTGATACTGAAAATACAAAAAAGTTATTCATCTTTTTTAGCATATTGTAACATTGCCTCCCTTACATTTACGTAATTGTTTTAGAATTGGTGTATTTTTATGAAAAAATCACTTGCAAAATTAATTTTTTAAATTAAACGGTTTGCTTTTAGAAAACCAAAAGTAGTCGTTGCACCTGAAATTTTCAACCGAATTTAATGATGAAATAATATTTTTCATATCTCTTCTAGTTTTCGAGATCTGAGTGTGACAGACGGACAGACGGACATTTTGCACAAACCTAATAGCGGCTTTTTCCCCTTACGGGGGCCGCTAAAAATTAGATAATTTTGAGCGTTTAGCCATCGTTCTGTTGGTGTCTTATGCTGACTAAAACAGGGGCCTACAACTAGAGGTTCCGCTTAACATGATACGATAACTTCGCTACTTTTGCCTCGAGTGTCAGTAACACTTCAGGATCGTCCCTTGCCTCCAAGTTACTTTATTTTTACTAAATTTGATCTGCCTTTTAAATAGGATGAATAATGATCTGTAGATCTCACCCCGAACCTCACTTGGGGAGCTTGCAGTGCTCCCACAAACCACCCTAGCTATCAAGTGAAAGGTCACCAAAATGACTGTGTTTTTGTTCATCATCTGTAGTCTTTTCTCCATCATGTGTAGTCTTTTTTCCATAATGTGTAGTCATTTCTCCATCATGTTTAGTCTTTTTTCATAATGTGTAGTCTTTTCTCCATCATGTCTAGTCCTTTCTCCATAGTGTGTAGTCATTTCTCCATCATGTCTAGTCCTTTCTCCATAATGTGTAGTCATTTCTCCATCATATGTAGTCTTTTTTCCATAATGTGTTGTCTTTTCTCCATCGTGTGTAATCTTTTCTCTATCGTGTGTAGTATTTTTCTCCATAATGTGCAGTCTTTTCTCCATAATGTGCAGTCTTTTCTCCATAATGTCCATGGAAAATGACGCATAGGACGTAATCATGTTCTTTTTTGAAGTAACGTCTATATTATGTAAAACAAGATAAGATAATATCACGTCTATTTTATTTTAAAGTATTTTTTTGTGTCTTTTTTTTAATAATGATAATGCGTATTATTTGCTCAGTAGGCTACCATCTAATCTTTTGTTCCAGAATGTCTAGTGTTTTGCTCTACTTAGCACAATTCACCTACGAATTTCATTTATTTCCCAAGCCAAAGTTTTAAAGTACACCGAAGAAGTAACAATGACGATCGGTTAAAATCTAAACTGCTTTTAAATAACATGAACCAAACAGATTGTATTGTATTTCTTACTTAAGTTGAAAAGAAACAAACAAAAAAAGGTTGACATGTTGAGGCTGTGTGTTTCCCCATTAAACGCCTTGTTCTTCCTGACTAATGGAAATTGAATTGATTGTGTTCTCTGGCGTTCACAACAAGCCGTCATGTCAGTGACTGAGACCTCGTGTCTTCATTAACACAGGGAAGGTTGTTTGGAAATGTGTTTTAACGTATTACTGCTCTGCTTCCGCTAAAAAGAAAAAAAATTATATAATTTATTAGTCAACATTTTATAGGCTGGTAGATCTAGGAATTGATCGCAGAAAGGTCAAGTCGTGGACCGAGTCGTCATGTTGTTAAAACATCCAGTAGAACTTTTATGACTATGTACATTTTAGACCTGTTTATTTTAGTATCGAATATTCCAATAAAATTGTAGCTAAAACTGTGTTAGGAATCTATTTAAGAAAACTATAAAATTGAGTTTGTATTTAAATCTTTTTAGGAATCTATTTATGAAAATTGAGTTTGCATTTAAATCTGTAGTAATGGTTCTTAAAATGTTGAAACAACTTGTCGATGTTCAACATCTACTTCGTATATTTTCTAGGTCTGAACGTGGCAGATATTTAGACAAACTTAAGACGCTTTCGAGTTTTTTTTTAAATTGCACTGACCAACATATAGTTTGTTGATTTTAAATTTAAGAATCCTTCAATTCAGTCATGTGATCGCCAGAGAGAAGTCAGCTTTGACGTCAGCTTCACAAAGATAGGGTATTTTAGTTCATTATCTTTCTTTTGCCTACATGAAAACCATCTATCAGTTTGATGCGATAATACAACGGTTTTTAATTGCTGTAACCGTAGACCATAGTAGTAGGATGGCTGTCTGGTTGTGCGGTATGCTGGACTGCCGTTCGATCGTCTCGATGGGCCCGGGTTCGAACCCTGCCCGCTACAATCCCCCGTCGTCCTGTGAGAGATTTGGGCTAGGGTGTACATTATCTTCAATTCTGAAGGAACCTCAGAATGATGTATAACTGTTTAAACCACAGTTTCCTTAATCTGCAGAAATCCTTGTGTTATTAGAGTTGATGCCAGAAGTTTACTTTGTGACTTTAGTTTTAAGCTACAATCGAATGTGGAAGTGAAAGAGAAAGCTGTATGAAGAAATGTGCTGGCAATGTAATGGAACCTAAAGAAAAAAAAAAGAAAAAAAATGAAATAAAGAAGATAGCAAGAGACTTAGAATTAAAATCCACAAAAACAAAAACGAAATAGCTACAAAAGATCAAAGTTGTCAACTTATAAGTACTAAATATTTGTGTTGCAAGCGAAAGAGCTTTGTCAACTTAAAAGTACTAAATATTTGTGTTGCAAGCGAAAGAGCTTTGTCAACTTAAAAGTACTAAATATTTGTGTTGTAAGCGAAAGAGCTTAAAATATACAGTGCTGAAAACTGCACAAAAAGTATTATGTAGTTTATTAGAATGCATCGCTTGTCAAGAAAAAATGTTTCTCTTTGTCAGAGACACCAAAATACTTGCTTCAATTGTTCAACATACAGTTTTTAATAGGCATCGCCTTGCAACTCATAATAAAAACTTTCAGAGTCTTTTCTAACTGAAATCCCTTGAACTACTGCCTTGTCTATCAGTGACTTTGGTGTAGACAAATTATTGACTTCCTTCAGAAAGGTTTACATTTGACATTATGCGAGTGTCTTCTTAGCGTTGTGTAGTCTATCTCCGTGGTATATCTCCATCATCTTAGCGTTGTGTAGTCTATCTCCGTGGTATATCTCCATCATCTTAGCGTTGTGTGGTCTATCTCTGTGATATGTCTCCGTCTTCTTAGCGTTGCGTAGTCTATCTCTGTGGTATATCGCCGTAGTCTAAAGCTCGTGCTTGAAATGATCCATGTGCTGAATATTTTAGGTCAGATACAGTCTTAAGAAACAAGCTAAGGTGATTAGTCTGAAAACGAAATTAACAGATTTGACATTACATAATAATGCGGACTTGACATCAGCCAACGTTATATACTTGACATCAGCCAACGTTGTAGACAATGTTCTAGACTTAGACAAAATAACCTTAAAATGATCTAAATTAATTAAATTAAGCTAATTACATTAGTTAAAAAATAATGGAGAAGTCTTTAACTATACTTTTTTTTTCGAGGGACCACTACATAGAAAAAAAAAGTAAGCCTTAGCTGTATCGACTACGAATTGTAAAGAGATCAATGCCACCCAAAAACACTGTATACTTTAGGTGACCAAGACTCAATACCCCAACTTATACTGTTAGGTTCAACACTAAAATACTTCAGGTGACCAGGACTTAATACCCCAACTTATACTGTTAGGTTTAACACTAAAATGTTTCATTTGACCAGGACTCAATACCCCAATGTACACTGTTAGGTTCAACTCTAAAATACTTCAGGTGACCAGGACTCAATACCCCAATGTACACTGTTAGGTTCAACTCTAAAATGTTTATTCCTCCTTCTGACACCGAAAAAAAACACTTTCTTCTAGATGAGTACTCTAGATATTTTTAGCACCACAAACATCCTACCTGTTTACATTCATTACGGAGCTCAAAGTAAGAGTGATCGGTTTTTCTCAGACAGCAAGCTAGACTTGAATCTTAAAGTACACTCCACGTTTCTTATAGATCTGTAAACACTAAGAAAGCTAAGTTTTTTTTTTTTTTTTTTTTGTGTTTAATGAAATAGGTTTTCTGGGCTCAAAGGTACGAAAGTAACTGGCTCTGGATGTCTAGTTAGTTCAATATGGTACATAATATGATTGCTATTTTTTTAGCTTATAATGGTTCACTTTGATACTATTATTTGGAAAAACAAGATCCTATAGGGCAGATGATGTGAAGCTCATCTTTTCTCTGGCCAATGGTTTACGAGGGTATCGTGTGGCCAGCACAAAGACCAGCTGCATTTACTTTCCACAACTGTTATTTGGGTTGCATATTTTTTTTGTTTGAACGGGTCGGTATATGGAATAGACTCAAATCCTGCCAAAAATAAGTAAATAACAGAACAATGGAGTATTACTGGTGTCAGATCATGTGTGGTACCCTAATTGTCCAAAAGACTTAAGGGAAGTTTGAAGTAATAGTGGGGAAGATGGATCACGTTTTTGTTTTTGTACAAATGTTTTGATATCAGAAGCTATGGTTGAGTCTCGTAAGCCTACAGGACCGTTCAATCGTTTAAAAAGGACAGACCGAGCTGATCCGAATCTATACACTAGACTCAAGACAATGTCACCACTTCTTTAAAGATGTCATAACTAATGCCATCTCAATCTGGCACTATGGCTCCAGTCTCGTGCCATTAATTACAAAATCCCAACGCTATTTGAAATATAACGCCTCTTCGTTGCCCTATATAAGTCTAGGTATTATATATCAGTGCTAAATATTTCTTGCGGGCCCTAATCTATACCTTGCGTAACCTATTGGTAATTCCGGCCTTTCTTGCCTCAACAAACCCAACAAGGCTATAACTAAGACTAAGACTAAGACTAAGACTAGGACTAAGACTAAGACTAAGACTAAGACTAAAACTAAAACTAAGACTAAGACTAGGACTAGGACTAAGACTAAGACTAAGACTAAGACTAGGACTAAGACTAAGACTAAGACTGCTTTATTGATCCTTAGGTAAGTTTGTTGTGATTACAAGGACTCTTTTCTCATATAAACACAACACAACAGAAACATACACATAAATACAACAGACACAACATAAAGAGTTCATTCACACACAGGCTTCTTGGTGCTTTTCATGTTTCCTAATCAACGGCTGGCGTTGATTTAGTCTGACCAAGTGAGATACGAATGAGTTCTTGTCCTCATTGACAGTAGTCGCTCACTTCGCGACGGCTTGACGTAGTTCTGATGGAGCGGATGGCTGTTCTCTTCCAAGATTTTCCCTATTTTTCTAAAACATTTCTGTTCCTTAAGTTAATTCAAATATGGTAATATTTGGCTTGTTATTTTGATGCCCTCTTTATAATGTTTTCTAGGCGGCGCAACAGTTGCCTTGCCAACAACTTATTCCGTATGTTAACAGATTTTTCTACAACCAGCAAACTTGTATGACAGAGCAGAGAAGCTGAAGAGAGCAGCATTCTACTTTTCTTGGCACAGACTCCAAAAGAGCCTACAGCTAAGCAGCAAAAAGATGGCTAAGAGGAGATATAATCGCTTCGTGCTAAATTATCCTTATTTTGCGTTAGATGAAATTTGACAAGAGTAACACCTTTAGTACAAACAATAATTTAGAAAGCCTTCAGGACAGAAGACTTAGAAGTAAAGTAGCAATTACACATAAAACACTGAACCATAATCTTCAAATACAAAAACAAAATCTAATAAAATACTCAGAAAGACACAAAGATAAAGGCACATTTCTCATCCCATATGCTAGGACAAATTTGTACAAATACTTTTTCTTCCCTAGTGCTATTAGAGCATGGAATGGGTTGCCTGAGCTAGCCAGGAAAACCAGTGACTTGGCAGAATTTAAGTCATTGGTAAATATGCAAGAGTAAATGCATGACGGGTAGGACGTAATCATCTTCTTTGTTGAATTAACGTCTGTATTATATAAGATAAGATAACACCAAAAAACAACTAATCTTTCATTTCAAATGTACAACTTCCAACACTCTATGATTGTGTACACAACAGCTTGTTATCGTCTTCTAAAATTAAGGAAAAAGCAGTCATCTACTTGGCTACACAGACCCTACTCTGACCTATATATTTCATCCCAAACAACGCTTTATTTTGGTTGGGTTCAAATGTGTGCAATTATTTGTAGATAACATATTTTTTTAGGGGGCATGGTGGCCCAGTGGTAAAGTGCTGAATTCCAAACCGAGAGGTCTCAGTTTCCAATCCCAGTGAGTTCACCCAACTCTGATGGTACCTGATATTCGTTTGGGTAAAGTAAAGCGGTTGGTCGTTGTGCTGGTCACGGACACCCTCTTTAATGGTGGGTTACAAATACAGTTCACATTTATATCATCTGCCCATAGATAATCATAATCAAAATAAGAATCTATTTTAAAAAAAAAAGCACTTTATACTTGTGTCATCTTTCTCATATCATATTTAATTAATTACAGAAAAACCTTCAAAAAGAAAGGCCGCACGTCTTATTCTAATCTTTGTATTCACTTTTTAGCTCTTAGTAAAGAAAGATATCTTCTAACACTTAGTGCACTAAGGAATTCACTTTTACTTTCAGTAGCCAGTCTTTCAATAAATTGGCTTTTAAATCTATTATCGAGTAATTTGTACTTTCAATCTTAGCTCTGAAATAAGTTTATCTGAACCAAAAGTAATTTATTTGTAATTTTTTTCTGGTAGAATTGTCGAAAAGTAAAAAATGTAATTTATCAGTTTCTGCTGCCTTCGCCAAATAATGACAATGTCTATAGCAGAGGTTCTCATATTTTTGAAATCCGGGGACCCATTTATATAATCAAAACATGCCCGCGGACCGTTAAGTGAAAAGCGCTACATAAATGTTTATATATTACAAACTTAAGAACATAATAACATTCATTTTGAAGGAGTGCTTATTAAAATTATTACTTTTGTTTAAAATAAAGTGTAAAAAAAAATAATGGCTTGGATAAGGTTGATTAGATTTTATGAGTAAGCAGCAACAGCTAATCTAAACGAGCACAAAGTTCTAGTCGGTTTCTTTTCTTTGTGATGCGTTTCACCATAGACTAAATCCATTCCCTTTTATACGAAATAAGAAAACTGGAAAGCAGTCAACAATTTGTAGAGTATAACCCGCAATGCAGAAATAAAATTAGAGTCTTTTTTAAACCAGCATTTTTTTGATCCTTTGTTTAAACACTGGTTTTATTTCTTTAGTTGTGGATATCAATAAGCTGCTCTTGTATTGTTATGGACGTAATCATCTTTTTTTAAAATTAACGTCTGTATTATATAGGATAAGATTCATCTGTGTTGGAAACCGGACTTTGTTCAGACACAAAGATTTCAGCAAACAATCAGGAATATTGGCAGTGAAGAATGTCTTTGGTTTAGGTCGTCATAGAATATATAACAGACATATTAAACAGTAGTGAGGGCCTGAGCTGATTATTACAAAAAAAAGAAGACATATTCGATCGGATAAACTGGCTTTTTAGCAAACAAGTTATTTTAATTGTATGTCATTTCGTCTTTCTGCGGACCCTCTACACTCGTCTTGTGGTCCCCTGGCGGTCCTCTGACAACAATTTGAGAACCATTGTACTATATGGGACGTTTGGAAGATTCTCTCATTAAGATTTCTCTTCGGATACTCTGTACCAAAGGTCAAAACACTACAATTTGAACTACTTTTAGACATTTCAGAAGCAGACATTGTTTTAATGCTTAAAAAATTGAGACTGAACAAAATTGTTCATAAAAGTTATTTCCCCTTCCCATATGCGTATCTCCGACAGATGGAGCTGAACGGTAAAACTAATTATCTAGAATTCAACTTCCATCGCTCCACGTGATCACAATAATGTTTTGGTAACATGGCAACCACTAGAGACTTAAAGTCAGCAGAAATGTTGATTTGATGCTATTCTTTGGAGAGAAATCGTTTGATTGAAAAAAAAAGTTACATTCACGTGCTGGTGTGTGTGGGAGAAGCTAGCTGTGGGGTGTAGACATTACATTTGTGGGGGAAACAATATTTAGGTTAAACCCACAGGTGCTCCCAATGAATTTTTTTACATTAACAACACCACTAAATATGGTCTAAAATAGGGGAAAAAATATAAAAAGAAACATAGTTTAATAATTTTTTTTAAAAGTGTGCCAATATTTCAGGAGGACGTCGGTATGGACTAAATTATAAATAGTAAGTGTTGGGTTATTGGGGATATTGTTGGTCTGATCAGGTTGGTTTGCAGTAACTAAGGTTGTGCTGTTGTGGTAGTGTGATCAGGTTGGTTTGCAGTAACTAAGGTTGTGCTGTTGTGGTAGTGTGATCAGGTTGGTTTGCAGTAACTAAGGTTGTGCTGTTGTGGTAGTGTGATCAGGTTGGTTTGCAGTAACTAAGGTTGTGCTGTTGTGGTAGTGTGATCAGGTTGGTTTGCAGTAACTAAGGTTGTGCTGTTGTAGTAGTGTGATCAGGTTGTTTTGCAGTAACTAAGTTTGTGCTGTTGTGGTAGTGTGATCAGTTTGTGTTGCAGGAACTAAGGTTGTGCTGTTGTGATAGTGTAATCAGGTTGTGTTGCAGGAACTAATGTTGTGCTGTTGTAGTAGTGTGATCAGGTTGTTTTGCAGTAACTAAGTTTGTGCTGTTGTGGTAGTGTGATCAGTTTGTGTTGCAGGAACTAAGGTTGTGCTGTTGTGGTAGTGTAATCAGGTTGTGTTGCAGGAACTAATGTTGTGCTGTTGTGGTAGTGTGATCAGGTTGTTTTGCAGTAACTAAGGTTGTGTTGTTGTGGTAGTGTGATCAGGTTGTGTTGCAGGAACTAAGGTTGTGCTGTTGTGGTAGTGTGATCAGGTTGTGTTGCAGGAACTAAGGTTGTGCTGTTGTTGTAGTGTGATCAGGTTGTGTTGCAGGAACTAAGGTTGTGCTGTTGTGGTAGTGTGATCAGGTTGTGTTGCAGGAACTAAGGCTTTGCTGTTGTGGTAGTGTGATCAGGTTGTTTTGCAGTAACTAAGGTTGTGCTGTTGTGGTAGTGTGATCAGGTTGTGTTGCAGGAACTAAGGTTGTGCTGTTGTGGTAGTGTTATCAGGTTGTGTTGCAGGAACTAAGGTTGTGCTGTTGTGGTAGTGTGATCAGGTTGTGTTGCAGTAACTAAGGTTGTGCTGTTGTGGTAGTGTGATCAGGTTGTGTTGCAGTAACTAAGGCTTTGCTGTTGTGGTATAGTGATCAGGTTGTTTTGCAGTAACTAAGGTTGTGCTGTTGTGGTAGTGTGATCAGGTTGTGTCGCAGTAACTAAGGTTGTGCTGTTGTGGTAGTGCGATGAGGCTGTGTTGCAGTAACTAAGGCTTTGCTGTTGTGGTAGTGTGATGAGGTTGTGTTGCAGTAACTAAGGCTTTGCTGTTGTGGTAGTGTGATGAGGTTGTGTTGCAGTAACTAAGGTTGTGCTGTTGTGGTAGTGTGATGAGGCTGTATAGAGGTTGTAAAGAGATAACTGAGGGAGATTGTATTGCTGTCGTTGTGTGGTGACGTAACTTGTGATTCGAATATTAGCTGTGTTAGTCTATTTTTTTTCCACATCAACGACACGACAGGTCAAGGACGCTAAAATAAATCTCACTGTTTGCAACAAAATAAAACTGAATTGAGCTACACTTCTAACCCTAACCATAGCAGAATGCGTGGCAGTTTCTAGTTGGTTCAAATCTCCTTCATCACCAGAAGCTAAAGGCCCATTTGTTTTTAAATAAGTTTTGGGTTTTAGAGTGTAAGTCTGGTCTGATATTTCCCTTATAGTGAAATAATTCTTTTCTGGAAACGGAACCTTAGGGTTTATTAAAAGAAATATCTATAAATCAAATAAGAACATAAAACTGAAATGTTATTTAACCTTGGTTAGGCTATTAATAGAATATGCATCCTCTGTTTGGGACCCCTCAACTCAAGAAAAAATTTAGAAACTGGAACATACACAAACAAAATAGAGCACTGAGATTCATAACAAACGAATATTAACATTTGACTAGAGTAACACCTTTAGTAAAAACACTAAATTTAGAAAGCCTTCAGGACAGAAGACTCAAAAGTAAAGTAGCAACTATACATAAAACACTGAACCATAATCTTCAAATAAAAAAACAAAATTTAATAAAATACTCTGAAAGACACAAAGATAAAGGCACATTCCTCGTTCCATAAGCTAGGACAAAATCTCCTTCTTTCCTAGTGCTATTAGAGCATGGAATGGGTTGCCTGATCCAGCCAGAAAAATCAACGACTTGGCAAAATTTAAGTCATTGGTCAACATGCATGACTAAATACATGACGCTTTGGATGTAATCGTCTTATTTTATGAAGTAACGTCTGTATTTTATAGCCTAAGATAAGATTTTTGAAAATGTGATTCTTAATAGGGAAGATCAATTATCTAACTCATTTTACTAATTAAAGGTTATCAACATTTCTTTTTAGTCTCTACACCGGATACACCAAAAAGCTGTTTTTTTTCCGCCTTGTTTTAAAACCTCTCATAGTCTTGCGCTAAAACAACTTCCGTTTCGCTACCAGTTGTCGACATTAGTATCGATTAATATTTCCTGTAAATGGCATCACTTCTGTTGCTTATTTTTATAGATTCTATAGCACTTTGAAACCAATACAATTCTCTACAATCTTTCCGATCCACACTCCGTCAATGACGACAAGTCGGCCTGGATTTGCCAGAGTCTTTGCTCCATCACGATTCAGGAAACGAAACTGTTCATCTCCTGTGGGCAAGTATTTATCTATTCTGAACACAGGATTTACTTAAATTAGGAGTGAAGGTTTTGCGGGTCGTTGTTTTTTTTTTCAAACTAGAATCAAATGAAGTTTGTCTAGACGACATGACACCTTTTTTTTTAAACCAAGTGTTTGGTTGTTTGTTTTTTGTTTGATTTGGGAATGGTGCGGCCTAAATAGACAGTCTGTCCGCAGAGGTCAACACAGCTGAGAGCTATAGGCATTGAGGGGAATAGAAGAGTTTAGGACATGACAACAATAAAGAGAAAGAATGTGGATAAGAGAGGAAGATATAGAGAGAAGGAGGAAAACATTCTCAGGAGTGGGGGATAAAGAGGGAGACAAAGAGGGAGTTAAACAGAGAAAAGAGGGAGTTAAAAAGAGAAAAGAGGGAGTTAAAAAGAGAAAAGAGGGAGTTAAAAAGAGAAAAGAGGGAAGTAAAGAAAGAAAAGAGGGAAGTAAATAAAGAAAAGAGGGAAGTAAAGAAAGAAAAGAGGAAAAGAAAGAGAAAGAAAGACAGAGATATAGGATTACATAGTACATAATATAAACGTGTTTTCTCAAACAAAACAAAGAAGAACGCCAAGTTGTGAATCAGTCGAGATCCTAATAACTGTTGTGCGCGCGTGAAGTTTTCTTTTTGTGTTTAATAGTTGTGTTTTAGCGTATAGGAATTAGATTGCACTAGGTTCGTTTTGTATATTGTGTATGTGTTTAATACGTCATCCTTAGTTCCCGCAGTGGGGGGAGCTTCTTTGATTAGCTGGTTTTCTGTCTCCCCATTTTGACGGTACGTAAGTACGTAGTTTTATTAAGTAGGCTGATCTATAGGTACGGGTGTCGCTAATGAAAAGTTCTTTTGTTGTAGCGGCATCGCTAGATCTAGGTTTTCTTTCGCTAGATCTAGGTTTTCTTTCGCTAGATCTAGGTTTTCTTTCGCTAGATCTAGGTTTTCTTTCGCTAGATCTAGGTTTTCTTTCGTTTCAGGGTGTTAGGCTTGGGGCTATGGGAGAGAATGTCGCCTTTCCGCCCTTGGAGTCGTGGCTTTAGTTAGCGTTGATTTAGGTGTATGAAGTGGACATTTTGTAGAGCGCCGATATGGAGTGTGCGCGTGGAAGGTGTGTTATTGCTATTTGAACAATTATTAATGTACTGTTCACCATCATGAAATTGATACTTAGGGAAATACCTAGTTAAGTTATAATTATGTATTATTAAAGATTGTTCGTTTTTAGCAATTGTTGGCTAATCGATGTTGTTTTAGTTTTATCTTGTCTTTGATGACATTTATTCGTTGTTCAAGTTACATCGCTGTTATATGCGAGCATTCTTTGCTTTGGTTTACACTGATCAGGAGGGGGAGCCCAGGCAAATACATCAGACCCTAGATAAGCAAAGAAAAAAAAAACTGACAATGACAACTTTATTTCAGATTAAAACTTTCAAACTTTTGTCTCAGAAGAGAGATTTCAGAAAATAAAAAAGAAATTAGCTCTGTTAACGAAATCTTGTAAAAGATACTTTATGATGCTGAACTTTCAATTTGGTTTTTCAAAAAAAAAAGTATTTTCGGAGCCACGAGAATAAATGACAGTATAATTAGAACTAGATTACCCCAATCACGTGATGTCATATGACAACAATATCTTGACGCTAAATGGCAACAAAAAAAAACAAAACCAATAGACAGAATGACACCAAAGCATAAAACGGTTGACCACATTAGCGATTGACAGGATGACCACAACAGCGAGAGACAGGATGACCACTCCCGTCCCCCGTCATCCTGCCGGAGGTTTGGACTAGGAAGTAAACTATCTTCAACTCTGAAGGAACATCCGAAACATGTCAAACAAACAAAACAAACACAATAGCGAGAGACAGACGACCACAATAGGAATGGACAGATGACCACAATAGCAAGAAACTAAATAACCTAAATAGAGTGACTTTACATGAATACAAAGTCCAACCGATATCCAAGTCTTGCTGACACACTGTTCGAAATTCTTCCCTCCTTTTGAAGGTTATTAACCTGAGTAATACAAAACGTTCGTCCCAGTAATGACCTGTGACCCTTCACGTTCATGGCTCGAGGCCAGCGAACCGGAAGGTACATGTTCCTTTACATTCGGAAGGGGGCGTGTGAAGGAGTAAAGGTCACAAATCACGTGGTGTAAGGGAGTGAAGGTCGTAAAACTCTAACTCACTCCAGGCGATGTTAATTTGATCTTGTTTTCTATGACATGACAAACCCATTCCATATCCTGTTGTTGGACAGGCTTGGACATCATCGGAAGGTTGACCCTGTCTCCAGATTGAGCCGATGGACGCTAACAAACGTGCACATTTCCGTGTTTTAGATGGACCCCTTTGGTTGACATGGGACATCTAAACATCATTTCCATTTATTATTCTGACAACTCGTTATAATCGAAATGTTTTAAAATCGAAAGTTTTCCTCTCGAAACGTAGAGATCTAATAGCGGGTTAAGCAAGTATTCCATCATGGGGTCGATCAGGGTGTTGTGTGGTTAGCACAACCATTAACTGCTGTTACTACCCTCAAGAATATCAGATATTCGTTGTGAGTGTGTATTTCCAAGGTGTTTATAAAGGAAAGGAATCACTAATTATTATTTTGTAGAATGATGCAAGATAAGCGGCGCTGTCGTAAGTTGCGTTAAGTACGCCAGACGACTCCAGGAAGCTAGAGTGTAAAGGCGTGTTTTTAATGTAAGTTAGATTTGTTTAAAATATATGTTGATTTCAACTCAAGTTTAATTTGTCAATATTGTAATAAAATTTGATGGTGGTTATTCGAGATATTTCAGGTTTTATAAGTTAAAATATAATAAGCCTACAGCGGTTTAGTTGTCTACGTAGACTTTGGGGTATCACTAAGAGGCTTGATTGGAAGAAGACCTTAAAAGCCAGTCACTTTCTCCCTTCTGTTGACTTGTGAGTTTGTTTTCAATAGTGAATGAATCCACAACGTTTCTTTGTCTTTTTTAAAGTTCCTTTGCCTGTGAATAAACTCCTTTGCCTGTAAGTTCATCATCATCATTGGCCTCCTTCAGTCGTAGGACGACTATGGTTCATCTCAGAGCACACTTCCTCATGTGGCTGTGGAGCCCTATTTTGGAGAGACACTCCCGACAACAGATAGCGCAAGTTAGGGTCCCCTTGGCTTTTGCTTCGGTGGAAGTGGAGCTGGCCGTTTTTCGGTTTGTGCGTTTTTCTTCCTGGGCTGAGACCCATGTACTTTCACTGTCCATAGCTTTCTTTGTCACTGTCTCTCTCAACCTGTTGCGGTCTAGAGCTATGTCTTCCCAATTGTCAGTATTGATGTTCACTGATTTGAGGTCGCGTCTTATTACATCTATGTAACGGAGATGGGGGCGACCAATTTTTCTTGTGCCAGTCGCGAGTTGACCATAGAGGATGACTTTCGGGATGCGCTTGTCCTCCATCCGGCGAACATGTCCAAGCCAGCGCAAACGGCGTTGTCTGAGGGCTGTAAAAATGGTGGGAATACCTGATCGCGCAAGGATCTCAGTATTGCACACTTTTTCTTTCCATGTGACATTCAAGATCCTACGGAGACATCTCAAATGGAATGAGTTTAGTTTTCTCTCTTGCTTTGCGTAGGTGGTCCATGATTCACTGCCATATAGCAGTGTACTCATAACGCATGCCTTGTAGACTTCCATTTTGGTCACCGTGGTTAGCTTATGGTTTTCCCAAACTCTTAGTCTGAGTATAGCGAATGTCGAGGCAGCCTTCCCTATGCGTTTTTTCATCTCCTCTTCTAGGGACAGGTCATCTGTAATTGTGGATCCCAGATAGCAGAATTCATTTACGGCGTCCAGCTTGTTATCGTCAATGAGGATGGAGGGTGGTGCTGTAGCAGGTGGTCCCATAACATTTGTTTTCTTCGTGCTAACAGTCAAGCCATATTTTTATAGGCCTGAGAGAAGCGGGGTATTAGTGACTGTAGTTCCTCTTGTGTGTGTGCCACTACCGCTGCGTCATCCGCGAATAGCATATCTCTTACGAGGGTGGCTCTGATTTTAGTTTTGGCCCTCAGTCTGGCAATATTTAGGAGTTTGCCATCAAATCTGGAATGGAGATAGATGCCTTCAGTGGATTTGTCAAACGCGTTGTGGATTAGCAGTGAAAATAGTATTCCAAAGAGGGTTGGTGTTACGTATCTAGGCATTGTTTTTTTTTTTTGACCTGTTGCGGTCGAGAGACGGGTAGGTTGTCTGCCCCTTGTGTAATAAGTTTTTTTTTTATTCGTCAAGCCACACAGACAGTGTGACCGTCCTTGACCTGTGTGTGTACCTCTGGTTGAAAGGAGGGTGTTTTTTTCTTTTTCTTCTGTCTCTTTGAAGAGCGTTCTAGATCTGGGAAATAGATGACTTATTTGGTTCTAGAAATTACTAGATTTGTCTTGAGATCGACGCGCGGTAGATTATATAAAGACCGCCCGCGTAACGTTGACGGACAGACATACGGAGACAGCCGTGAGACAGAATAGCGGAGACATTGCGTGACCCGTGCGTGGTATACCATTTATCGTGTAAGTTAAGATTTTTCAAGGCCTTGCTTGTATGTGTAATTATATTTTCAAACTCTTGTATTGTACTATTTTTACATGCCATTTTTGTAAGAGGGTTTTGGTCAACCCTTCCAATTTGTATTGAGTAAATGTTGTTTATTTTTTTTGCTTTATGTGATACAGTTAAAAGTACTATTCGAGTTATCTTTTATTAAACACTAAGTTGATATTTTACCTTCCGATTTCTTGTGTCATTTTTTTTTGTTATTCATTGTAAGTCTTTGATTAAATTCAGACTTAAGATAAGTGACACAACTGCTTTTCTATTGTCACGTTCCCCTAGGCAAGCCATTTAAAAGTAGAATTCAATTCGTAATACGTGACAGTTGGGGACACATCCTTGTTTAACTCCGCTGTTTATACTGAAACTTTCAGAGCTGGCACCGTTGAATTGCACTGTGCCCATCATATTTTGGTGGAAAGATATGATTACATTTAGTAGCTTGGGTGGGCAGCCTATTAACTGTAAAATTTTAAAGAGGCCATCTCTGCTAACTAGATCAAAGGCCTTTGTCAGGTCAATAAACGTAATGTACAAAGGCATCCTTTGTTCTCTGCACTTTTCCTGGAGTTGGCGGATGGAGAAAATCATGTCAATCGTGGATCTCCCTGAGCGGAAGCCGCATTGTGATTCTGGATAGACCCGATCAGCGAGTTTTTGTAGCCTGGGAAGTATCACTCGAGCAAAGACTTTGCCTACAATACTTAAGAGGGAGATTCCCCTGTAATTGTTGCAGTCGCTTCTGTCACCTTTGTTCTTATACAGTGTAATGATTTTAGCATCCCGCAGGTCTTGTGGCACAGCACCTTCTTGCCAACATTTACAAAGCAGTTCGTGTAGAGGTTGGATTAGAGTAGATTTGCATTGTTTTAGAAGATCTGGGGGGGATACCATCGCACCCGGGTGCTTTGCGGGCAGCAATGTTGTCTATGGCTTTGTTGAGCTCTGAAAGGGTGGGTGTTTCATCTAGCTTGTTCATTGTGGGTAGTTGTATGATGGCTTTAAGGGCTGAGTCAGAGACTGAGCTTGTTGTGGCGTAGAGCTCGGAGTAATGTTCCACCCATCTGTGCATTTGTTGGCGCTTGTCTGTGATAATTTCCCCAGTGGTTGATTTCAGAGGTGCTGTCTTGTTTTGGGAGGGTCCGAGAGCCTTGTTGATTCCTTCGTACATCCCTCTTATGTTGCCCACTTGGGCTGCGTACTCTCACTGAGCTCTACCCAGTATTCATTGGCACAGATCCTTGCTGTCCTCTGTGCATTGGCTCTAGCTTCTTTCAGGTTTAGCAGGTTGTGTTGGGTAGGTTTTGCCTTGTAAGTAGCGAGTGCATCTCTCTTTGCTCTGATGACAGGTGCTAAAATAACTGCTTTAGAGTCGAACCAATCATTTTGTTTTGTAATTTTTCTTCCAAAGATTTCCAGGGAAGTCTTTTGTATGGTGGACTTGAGGTGTTCCCATTTTTCAGTTGCTGTATTCTCAGAGATATTTTTATACTCGCGTTCAAAAGATTCCGCAAACTGTATCTGGAGATCAGGTTGACACATCTTGCTTACATCCGATTGGGGTCTTCCAATCTGCTTGGTATGGTGGATTTTTTTGGGGAGGAGATTGATCTTACAACATACCAAGGAGTGATCTGTGTCGCAGTCTGCACTGTGGTAGGACCTGGTAAGCTTGACAAATTTTAAGCACTTTTGTCTTACCATGATTAGGTCTAGTTGGTGCCAGTGTTTGGAGCGAGGGTGCCGCCAAGATACTCTGTGCTGCGGTTTAGTCTTGAAATAGGTATTAGTGACGCAGAGGGAGTGTAGTGAGCAAACCTCGAGGAGCCTTTGTCCGTTTTCATTTACTTTTCCGACACCAAAACGCCCAATACAACTGCCCCATGCAGAGTTGTCAGGTCCAACGCGTGCATTGAGGTCGCCGAGGATGATAACCTGTTCCGTGGTTGGGATCTCGCTAAGAGCAGACGAAAGGTTGTCATAAAACATATCTTTGGCCTCTGGTGTGGAACTCAGAGTAGGAGCGTAGGCACATATCAAAGTCACATGTCCAATAGATGTGTTAAGGCGTAGTGATAGGAGTCTTTCTGAACCGTTGCACTTCAGCTCTACTGTGTTCAGCAGTATGTTCTTAACTGCAAAACCAACGCCATGTTCCCTTACTTCACTTTCGGCTTTGCCTTGCCAGAAGAAGGAGTAGTCTTTTTCTTTGATTGATCCAGAGTCAGCTAAACGAGTTTCCTGAAGGGCGGCAATGTCTACTTTGAGCCTGGACAGTACATCGTTTATTATTGCAGATTTTCTGACATCTTCTATGTCTGGTAGGTTTTCATTAAGTCCAGTTTGTAGAGTACGCACATTCCATGTGCCCAGTTTAAGAGTGGAGCTCCTCTTTTTTTTCTTCATGTCGACTGGTACATTGGCTTTGTGCCTGCTTTTCAGATTTTGTCCTATCCTCGTGTACCCAAACGAGGAAGACAGGCATGACGGGACAGCACCTTATTGGCTGGGGGCTGCCCAGCTTGAGGCGGGCGGTAGCTGTCCATTGGAATCCTAGGATCCCTCCCACCGGCGAAAGTGGTCCCTGGCGCCCTGCTCTACGTCAATTGAGCATTTGAGCTTATAACCGGTGACTGCCACTTCCCGTGTTTGGCCGACGCCTAAGGCGAAGCTGGAGTGTCCTCTCCAGTTTTTTAGGGTTAGGGCTTTGAATAAGTGAGATGAAAGCCTGGGCATTGTTTATGGTCGGAACGATGTCGCCCACACAGCAGTTCCCCCCTCTCCGCGCAGCTGATGTGACCAAAGGAACGGAGTATCCAGTACAGTTTGGGATCAGTAGCGCCGCAGGATCTGCCAGGCTGTAGCACGGTGTGCCACAGTCTGCCTAAGGGTCACCAGCTCCTGATTTTTCCTCAGGGTTGTCTCCTGAAGCCTTTCCCATGTTTGGGTATAGCCGCAGGGCAGCGGAGGTTTGGATTCAGAGTTTTCCTTCTCCTAGATGGGTAGCCAACCAAGGCTAACGAGCCCCTTCTGCCCGAAGCTTACTGGTTTAGGCGCCAGTTGCTCGCCTTTGCCCCTTCTCCTGTCTGTGGTAACGGTTCCGCCAGGCTCAGTAACTAAGCCACACGTGAAGGCCAGGAGTTGGACTGGTTGTCAGAGGCTATTTGAGACGCATGCCATTGGAAGCACTTTGTAGGTAATGATGGGCTTAAGACCATTACCACTTCCGGCGTTAACAACCTTGCCTAAGTTAGATTGCTTGTAAATAAGTTCCTTTGTCTGTAAGTTCCTTTACCTGTGTAAAGGTTCCATTGTTTGTAAGTTTCTTTGACCTTAAATAACTTACTTTACCTTGAATAACTTCCTTAGACTGTCAGTAAGTTCTTTTGCCTGTGAATAAGTTATTTGCCTGTAACTTCCTTAGCCATTTAATAATTTCATTTGCCTTTAAGTTCTTTCGTCTGTAAGTTCCTTTGTAAAATTTTTTGTTATATTTGAATCAGGGGCGGACTGGGTTTCAAAATCGGCCCGGGCATTACCATATAAACCGGCCCACAAATGGCATGTCATATATTTTCGATGTGGGGGGTTTACCCTACTTCGCAATTTATATATATATATATATATATATATATATATATATATATATATATATATTAGTGTGTGTGTATATGTAACTAATCTTCATTACATTCTGATCTTTCATTCTTTCAAACGTTTTTTCTAGACTAGAATACTCTCTTCGTATAATTAGGGGAAAGACAGTACACATCGCCAGGGACAGGTAGGGAGTCCTGGGGAGCGCTGTGAGCTCCACCAGTGAGGTCAGGGGCGAAGCCCCGGAAACAAGCATCATTTCCGTTTTTTTTAAGCTTTAAAAAATGCATATTCTGAGGTATATACAGTGCAATTAGCCTTCTACTCTTCCGCCAAAAAAAAATATTCAAAAACTAAATTTGCTATTCACTGGAGTTCAGCGACTGGTAGAAAATGGTAAAATGCTTTAGTTTTTGTATTGGAGGGGGGAGGGTAATCACATAACCCCTTTTGGCTACGCTCATGAAATTTGGTGGCTGTAGTTTGCCTAAGTTGGCGGCACTGGAGAAGTAAGTAAAGTTTCCCTTTAAGACAATGAGGTCTGAGGCAAGTGATGGTTTGAACCCCTCCCCTCCCGACTACGCCCATGTATGGGTGTAAGCCTTATTCTCTACAAAATATATAAAGTTTGATAACACATCGAAAACTGGATGGATGCATTCGCAGGATTACATAATGTATTCTATTTATAAATGTCTGTTGTCTGGAAACTATAAACAATACAATAGCAGACCATTAATGACTTCATACTAAGCATAAGTTTGCCATTAATTATAATAGTATACAAATTCATTTAGATCTAGATTTATTTTTTAGTTAAATAATATTTTTTATTCGCCTTAAGTGTATTATTTTTAGATCTATGTTTTTAAATCGCAGAAAGTAGAACTTTATACCCATATTGAGCTGTGAATAAGTTGGGCGGTTTGCAATGTCGCGGCTGTGTGTCTGTGTTCAAGTTAATTTATATTAAGTATTGTTAAAGAGCTAACCTATTTTTTGGCTGCTTTATATCAATGTTTTCTAACTTAACCCCTCTCATCCCTCTTTTTCGTTAACTGACAATGGAACCACCAGAAGACGGAGGAGGGAAGGAGCAAAAAAAAAATGGGAGCGCCATCAAAGGTCCATGCCGACCAGCAAAATGATTACAGTCTCGAGGACATCAAAGCAGTCTGTGCCGCTCGTGCATAGCAGAAAGTACAGTCTAACGTTTTGCAAATAATAATAGTGTATTTTTCTTGTTGAATTTCAAACAAAATTAATTGTAATAATAATAATAAAAAAAATAACAAAAAAAAACTAGAAAACGTGTTCAGGCCCTTGTGTCTTGCTGCAGTCACTTTTTTTAAAGTTGTCAGCATTTAATTTTTTTTCTTTGGTCGCGACCAGATCGGCCCATTTGGTACCGGCCCACCGGGCATTTTCCCGTTTGCCCATATAGCCAGTCCGCCCCTGATTTAAATGTACCTTCAGAGTTTTAGATAACCTTCCTCCTAGTCCAAACCTCATGCAGGACAACGAGGGATGGCAGCGGGCAGGGTTTGAACCTGGGACAATCAAGACGACCGATCGACAGTTCAGCACGACCAGGCAGTCATTCCTTTGTCTGTGCGCATCACCTATGAACTAGTATTTTCAATGATTCATCACACTGTAAAGAAAAGTCAAGTTCCCCTTTCAGACCTTGCGATCTATAGTGTAGATTATGTTAAGTTCCTCTCTTTCTTCGGCCCTACCTTATCGAGCAGAGTGGTCAGCACAACGACCAACTGCATTTGCTTCCCCGACTTTAGACAGGTATCCATTAGAGTTTGAGTGGACTCATGGTCAAAATCCCAGTCGTCACTGAGATTCGACCCCAGGACCCCAGATTCTGGAGCCAAGCTTAATCTCTGAGCCATCGCGTCCCCTCATCACACTGTGATAGATTTGAACTGATCGCGCCTGGCCCATCACCCCTTCCCCACTTCTTGGGCACTCTGACGTCATGACATGAACATTGACCTCAATTTAAAAAAAAAAAAACAACTGTTTCTTTGTTCTTATTATTTGTTCTCCTTGCCCCCCCCCCTCTTTGCCCCTTCATCTCCCCTCCTCTCTGAACTTTCTTTATCACTAACCATGTTATGTCATTTGTAAAGCCTCTTGCAAGTCAAGAAACAATAAGAAAAAAAAACAACAACAACTCCAGCGAGTGCGGCTGCACTGGTCAAGAAAATAAAGAAACTTGAGTCTTTAGTTGTACCGTTTTTATATATCAGTGCATTAATTGTAGGGACTAGATAAAAAGGTAAAATCATATAAAAAGATCTTTAAGATAAGATTAGTGTGTAGGATATATATGGATACACTTTCATATTCCTGAACTGACAAATTCACGACGATTCTTTGAGAGTCATTTCCTTAAATCTTTGCAGAGGTATGCAGCAGACATGTACTATAGACATCATCGACTAGACTCTGAGTATTCATTTAACATTGATACAAAAGCTCCGTTTTGTCTGTTTAGCGAAACAACTTTTAAAAAAAAAATGTTTTGTAATAAATTTTAACAAAATTGAAAAAAAAAATTAAAAAAAAAAAAACATTTACGTGGGGCTCTCCTTTTAAAGAGACATAATAAGTGTTAATAACTGAAATGCTTTTAAAAAAATGGCGAAGGTATTGCCCTAAATAGTCGATTTTCAGACAACATTATGAATGCAATTTGTCTGACAGATTTCGTAAGATAAATTGTAAGGAAACTATCTGGTCAACAGATTTGTGATTGATTCATTTACGACTTCATTATCTCTACAATGAAATGCGTTTACTTTGTGACCCGCTCCGTCTCCAGTATGTTATTGAAATGAAATGTCATGTGTTGCCATGGTAATTGCTTAAGCGGAAGTCTCGCCATGTCAAGAAATTAGTCTCTTTCTCATTATGTTAACATGTTACATTCAAATAGAACAAGAAAAATTATTTAAAAAATACTTAAAAAAACAAGAGCTTAAACCAAGTGTCATTGTATCAATTAGTTTGAATCTGTCATGAACTGTGTGAACTTTACCAAAATAGTTTTGAAGAGCATTTTTTTTAAAATGATACTCGACCTGAATTCGAACTCAGGACTCAAGCCTCCTCAAGACTCTGGCTGACATTCTAACCAGCTAGAAAGGTGCACATAATAGAAGATTGTTTGTTTCAAATGGGACTAATTCAGCTTATACAGCCACCTCTGTCACGTACAATTTCTTTCTCTTGTTCGAGATAACAAACAAAATAATTAATTACCAATAGCTAATTAACTAACTGGTTGTTTTTTTTTTTATTGATTCTTGTGTTTTCAAGAAAAATAAAAAGGCCTAACTGCAAAATTTCAGCTTGATCCGAGATTGGGTTTTGGAGAAATAACGTGTACAAATGTTTTACCAGACAGACAAACAGACAGACAGAGTTGATGTTGGTATGTAAAAATAGTTGGCGAAAAAGGATCTCAGCAAAACGAATTAAAAAAAAAACTCATTAAATTAACAAGTTAATATTTAAGTGTCAGTCTGAATAGTCCAGACATTACATTTGTACTTAGAAATTGTGTACTTAGAAAATATGTACTTATAAAATGTGTACTTATAAAATGTGTACTTATAAAATGTGTACTTATAAAATGTGTACTAAAATGTGTAATTACAGAATGTTAATTTATAGAATGTTAACTTATAGAATGTTAACTTAAAGAATGTTAACTTATAGAATGTTAACTAAAAGAATGTTAACTTATAGAATGTTAACTTATAGAATGTTAACTTAAAGAATGTTAACTTAAAGAATGTTAACTTATAGAATGTTAACTTAAAGAATGTTAACTTATTGAATGTTAACTTATATAAAATGTTAACTTAAAGAATGTTAACTTAAAGAATGTTAACTTATAGAATGTTAAGTTATGGATGAGACTGTTAATACTTGAACTATTCAATGTTTACTTACGTATGGGACGAAATGTTTAGCGTTCAAAAACCAATCCAAGGATTTTGAGTTTGCATCCTAGGGGAGGTCTGCGAATAAAGCATTGAGTTCCTTCAAGTTCACCTATCTCTTAGTTCGTTGGACTGTTGGGGCGCCACCCAAGATTTCTCGACAGTCTTTCTCCATTTCTATCTGTCTTTTGCCATGGATAGAACCTCTTTCAATGGCAGGCCCGTCCATTCTTTTATGTTGTCCTTCAATCGCTTTCTCTGTCTGCCTCTTCTTCTTTATCCTGGTACTGTTCCCTGGGGGAAGGTCTTTGCGAGCCCTGAAGACCCTGCAATATTGCCATAGTGCTTTAGTTTGCATCCTTGGAACTTTGAATCTAAGCACTTAGGAAATCTTTAGTGGCAGATTTTAGTGACATATTTTAAAGGCGGATGGTATTGGTAGTTGTTAGTGGCAGATGTAAATGGGAGATGGTTGGTGATCTAAAAACCACTAAAGTAGAGACGACTATGATAAAGTTCATGATTAGTTCATGATTAGTTCATGATTAGTTCATAATTAGTTCATGATTAGTTAAAAAGTACAAGAGATCTTATTTTCTCATTGGTTCAATTAAAAACATGTTCAAATTAAAAGTGTGACGTCTCTAGTCCTGTAATAACAGACACTGTATGTAACTGGCCCGACGTTCAATCAAAGAGTCTGTTCTACAAGACCAAGAATCAATTTAGTTTTAAAATAAAGAAAAGATAATTGATTGTGTAAAGTCTGGAATCTAGACCACGTGATCTTTCGTTAACCTTCCTCAAGTGACTGAAATCTGAATGCAGGACTACATTGATGCTAATATAGTACGAGACTGGCAGACTTAATTGGATTCTGAGCCACTGGCTATTTAGTATAAATCTGCTTGAGTCAGTAGGATACGAATCTCTTTTCACTCCATGTCAGAAATGACTTTGTTTCTTATAACATAGTGACTCTAATAAACGGACTTATTTAGGTCAGAGATGTCCTTAGAATAAGAACACCGAAACGTGTTTCGTAAAAAGGGGGTGGGTGGAGGGGGGAGGTATTCTAAAGGACAGAAATTTGAGGTACTATATAAGTACATCTTAATGATGGAGGATGAAATCTCTGGAACTCGAGAAATCTCAGTGAAGATGTGATTTTTAACTACAGGTTGTTGTTTTTTTTAGGAGGCCCCCAAATCTTCCCAACACTAATGGGTACCTAAATATATTAAGGGAGTAAATGCGGCTGATCGTTGTGCTGGCCACATGACACCCTCGTAAGCCGTCTGTCATAGAAACCAGAAGAGTGTTACATCATTCCCCCCCCCCCGACCAAAAGTGCAAGGTCTGAAATTGAGGCGGGGGGGGGGGTATGTTCACCTCCTTATATTCTTTACATAATATAGCTTTAACAAATTAAACCATTTCATTTCTACTTTCTTTAATTGAAATTTAAAAATATGTTGCTAATTATAACAAAAATCAATGTATATAAATCTTACATAATAATGCGAAAGAATAATTAGTAGACAACTCTGCTTTTGCTGGCAGTATTGTCTTTGAGTAAGCTGAAAGAGTCCTATCTATTTAACCCATCCTTAAAACTTCTTAAGGTTTTAATGCTACCATGGACTGATGGTGGGAACCATAAGTAGACCAGTGGTCTAAAAAGTTTCCAAACTAGAAATTAAAGACGTAGTTTTTTCCCTTCAAATCACTTTTCATACAATCTTTTTAAGAGATCTATGACTTCTCCCAGACATATACGGAGAAAAACGCTAAATATTATTTAGTAAATAGTATCTTAAATAGAATCCTCCACATCAGACCAGTCTGCCCCTCGGTCAATATAGTAGGCACAAATAGCATTGGTCTGCGGCCAGTCTACTGTCTAGGAGATGGAAACTCCAAAATAAAACCTCAGCCATCTGCAGTCCACAGCCGTCTTAGGCTACTGAGCAACTGAGGTGGACATTGGACCTAAAGAGTGGTTTTCGTACGTGCAATCTACATTCCACTATAAGAAAAATACCTAAGCGCTGGATGACTTCCAGTGGTTCTCAAACCCTTGCCGAACACAGGCGCGAAAGACAAAAAGAAAATTTTAACAGACTTCCGTCTGACAACGAGTTTGTGTGCCTAAGATGTGATTAAATATGCAGGTCACAACTGGGTCTGCGTAGTCATGTAAAACATAACATTCATCTTTAATCTTTGGAGTCGAAGACATTACCATTCATTCATTCATTGACCGGTGGGAGGTGGTTTAAAGGTGGTTGGAGGTGGTTTAAAGGGGTTGTAGGTGGTTTAAAGGTGGTTGGAGGTGATTAAAGAGTTGGGCGCAGCGCAGTGAGAAGTGTATAGTTATAAACATTGTGTAGAGGAATACAAATAACAAAACATAAACACATTTTAATGTAAGGCCGAAAACGTTTCAGACTACACTTTCAAAATCTCAGTGATTTCCAAACGTGTTTGCCTCGTAAACCCCTTGCCATGTTTCCAGTTTTCGATAGCCCACATGCTTACCTAATTATTCTTTTTTTTTTTTTAATTCACCAACTTCAAATGTGCTTTTTATCTCTGATTTCTAAATCGTATGGAATACTTTTTATTTATTTTGCTTCGTTAAATAAATTCTCACAAAAAATATTGAGATTATAAACATCGTTTTTTTTAAATATCAATTTAATAATAAAAATGCTTCATTACCAGGCAGGGTTAACTCGTACAGATTTATAGAGAAATATGTTGTTTGTAGCTTTCAATTCAATAACTGATTTCACCAATACGCCTTTCGTACTGTTGTTTACAGAAATTATTTGTACGCTATAAGATGTAGGTTTGTGTAAAATAGTTTTTAAAACTTCTCCAATGGCTGGCAAAATCATTTGTTCACATAAAGTCCGAATTTCGCTAAAAGTAGAGATATTGTACAACTTGTAAACCTCTTCTCTTTGCGATAAAGAAGTGAACATTTCATCCACTGTGGGTCTGTTTTAAAATGTACTTCTGATTTTCCGAAAGTATTTCAAATCTGTATCTATTTTATCAGGATGCCGTCGTCTGAAATGTCCGTCCAGATTACATGGTTTCATGGCGTCATTACTTAAAACTTTGTTGCATAATTGGCACATAATAATAACAATAATAATAATCTTTATTGTCCGTATGGAAATTTGTCATACAATTTGTGCATTACACGAATTATGAATTTTTGACCCAGAGATCGCAGAGGGTTAGGGTAAACAATGTTATATCAAATGAACGCATGGTTAACACAGGGGCGCCCCAGGGGGGCTGTGACATCCCCATTGTGGTTCATTTTGTACACCATTACTTGCTTGTTCGAAATAGAAGATATACAGCCAAATTGTACATACTCAATACTGTCTACACTTCTTTGTGATATCAGTCATGTTTAAAATTTTTGTATTAGTTAAAGTAAGTTACGATTGTGATATTTGAATAAGATTTCGGCATTTAAAATTAATTTTTCATTCGAATAACAAGTTTAAGTTCAAAAGATTAACTAAGGTACAAATCATATGTGTGTATTAGTTAATTCCATTAATAGGGAATAACATTTAAAGCATTACCTGCTTAATTGATATCCACTATAGTAGACTCCCGTTTACATTTCATAGACCCTCTATTCATTTTTTCCCTCTCGTACAGACCCTTTTGAAAGTTGTCGTAGACCCTTGGGGGTCTAAATAGGCCAATTTGGTAATCACTGATGTATATGAATTCTAGCAGCGAAATAAAAGTTAATTTTATGATCAGAATTAGACTTGCCACTAAAATAAATGTCTAGAAATAGCATAGTGGCTCTTGTCGTCTGCGGAGTGATTAGACGTCGTTGCTACAGAGTTATTTATAAAGATCTTTCTTTGTTCCCACTTTGATGTTAGGAAGTGGAGCTTGCACTCTATATCTCCTCACCTCAATTGATTTCATGAATAATATAAGAGTTGCTTGTTTGTTTTGCGATGGCTGTTCTTGGTTTATTTCTACAACTTCCTATAAGGGACTACAACTCTGCTCGACACTTAAACGAAAATACATGACTGAATTTTTTGACACTTTTTTTTTTTAAGGAAAAGTGAATTATAACATACAAAATAAAACTTTATATTTTTGATATAGAGTTATTAGAATAGATTATTATTATGACTTGGTTATGTCTCAATAAACTTTTCCTAAACTATTTTCTTTTTTTTCTTGTAAACTCTTGTGACCAAAAAAAAAAACGATGACCGATAATTAGTAATTTAATTACCTGTTAAAATCATACACTATGCCTACCTATATATTCAAATCTAAATGTCTCAGTCCCAAAAGACGAATCAGCCATAACAACCTTCTGTTCCACTTCTGCCTTGGATTGTGCTCAGACTAACAACTTTAGTGTCCTCGATGGCGATTTACAATGCCGAATCGTTATAGGCTTAATAAATAGTTAAATAGTGACTGTACCTCAGGGTTTATTTTTTTCCTTTTGTGTTTTTCAAATTTGTTTAATTTTAATATTTAATGACAGACAAAAGTTAAAGCTGATACAATGACAGGACAAAGAAATTAATGATGCACATTATAATCTTAAGATTATAACTCATTTAATCAAAAAGTCTCTCTCTCTCTCTCTCTCTTTACTCTCCAACAAAACTTAGATCTAGTCAATCTCTTGCGACAACTAATCTAGGATTACTGTTATTTCTCTCCCTTTATCTCTCTGTGTGTGTCTCTCTCTCTTTATCTCTGTGTGTGTGTGTCTCTCTCTTTCTCTCTGTGTGTCTCTCACATACACACTCTTCTTGTCTTATCTTATATAATACAGACGTTACTTCAACAAAAAGATGATTACGTCCTACGCGTCATGCATTTAGTCATGCATATTAACCAATGACTTAAATTCTGCCAAGTCACTGGTTTTCCTGGCTAGCTCAGGCAACCCATTCCATGCTCTAATAGCACTAGGGAAGAAGGAGTATTTGTACAAATTTGTCCTAGCATATGTGAATATCGACAGTATGGTTTCTCTGTGTCTTTCAGAGTATTTTGTTATATTTTGTTTTTGTATTTGAAGATTATGGTTTAGTGTTTTATGCTTAATTGCTACTTTACTTTTGAGTCTTCTGTCTAGTTCTAGACACTTATCAACTCACAAAATATTACCTTTCATTTCCTTTTTCGAATCATTTTTTTGTCCAAACAAATCTCTCCATGGCGTACATGTGGTATACTTTGTGCGTGTTTCAGAAATGCTTTTATCTTTATAACAAACGTAGCCAGTATCTTATCTTATCTTATCTCACTATAGTCTGTTGTCTTAAAATGTTATCAGCGATCATGTCATTTCATAGTATTTATTTTTATTATAACTAGTCGACCGGCGGCATAGCATACGCCGCTATTTTGCAGGGCCGATCTTAGGCCACTGCAACCTATGTGACCGAAGCATCCGCACTTGGAACCCGCGCTAGTTCAAGGTGTATAAATTATTAAATTAAACCATTTTATAACTTAAAACAGACTTCCCGCGCAATCCTGTCGATTTACCAGGAGCTCCTGGAAATCTCCCGAAATTGCAAAATATACGAAAAAGTCCTTAAAATATACGGAAATACATATAAAAAAATTGTCATTTTGGGGTGTCATTCAATATGGAAAACTTCAATCCTACGCGCTATTAATAAAAACGGCATTATGCATTAGCCGTAATTGTGTAATCAGGTGAAAGAAGCTTCTCGCGCCTCAAACTAATAAAGAATTACTTGAGGTCAACAATTCTCAAAGATAGATTGAAACATTTGGTAATTCTTGCTATTGAGCGGGATCTATGTGGGAAACAGAATTATTATAATATACTGTATGACTTTGCTACACGCAAGGCTCGTAAAGTAATTCTGTACGTAGTAAAGAATGAATAAAATGCAGAGACGAATTTATTTTCTAATACAAACTCTTAAATTTCACTTATTGTCCGCTTCCCTACCCAAACTTGGCCCCGCGAAATCCGTTTCGAATAGGGCCCCACAATGCTTAAGTCCGGCCCTGCTTTTTAGTATTTGTAAAATGTTTTACATGTTTCGGATGTTCCTTCAGAGTTGCCAATAGTTTACTTCCTAGTCCAAACCTCCCGCATGGGATGGGAGCGGGCAGGATAGACCGTCCATCGCGCAGCCATCCGTAGCGAGCTGTGACAAAGTGTTCCCCCCCCCTCTTGTTTTTTTTTTCGTGGGATGACTATCCACAGAAATAAGAGAGTGATCTTTCCTTTACTTCTTGTTTGACCTGTTTAGTGAAGAAAAGAAGTATATATATATATATATATATATATATATATATATATATATATATATATATATATAGATTAAACAATGTAACTCTTTTGTAAGCAAGTTTTAAAAGATGTTATTTAGGATTTTCCATCTCCTAGACTGACATAAACTGACTTTAAAGATCCCCGTCAGTCAAGGGGTGCCACAGCAAAAAAAAAAAAAAAAAAAAAAAAAAAACTTAGTCATATGGAACCGATTCTCTCACTTGGGGTTCTCAAACTTTGGATCGCGAACCCGTTGGGGGTCGAATGACTATTTGCTAGAGTGGCCTAAGGACATCGAAAATATGGAATTTTCGGTCTATTCTAACTTGTACAACGTGAAATTATACACAGTTTTTTCATTGAAAGTTACAATTTTGTCATTCGAGGATATATATTGCAAGCCAGTATGACTTCAAACATTGTAACTGTTAAAGAACAAATATTTTAACAGTTTAAATTAATGTCAAATTAATACATAACGTGACGTTTCGCAATTTCGGCACCAGAGATATTATTTCTGTGGTGTCATTATTGAACATCTGTTGCGATCATAATAAATACGCCATCGTTTAAAATTCCATACTGTCACGTCAGTTTTAGAACCCCTGTAATATTTTGTGACTAGTAATCACTGAACCATTACGTGCATGATTCGCACGAGATTTTGTTTTCTGGTCGGGGACTGACCACGAGGTGGATCTCTCAGTTGATTTTAGACTCTCGTAAAGAGAGGAGTGTTTTGGATATTAATGTACAAGTAGAGTGTCATTGAATTGATTTGTATTCAGGACTAATTTTCTTGGATGTATTTTGTGATGGCTGAAGTCGCCAATATCTTTATAAATTATTATTTGTGTGTAATAAAAACCATGTCTGCTACAAGTGAGTCTATTAATTATTATAAATATTGTGGTCAAAGAGTTCAGCATGTTAATGTTCTCACGCACTAGCAAATCTAGTGCGCGAGTGGAAGTAATTAGTTATCAGCAAAGAACATTGTAGAGGTATCTACAACACAGATACATTCGCGTCATCACGCCTATAACTAAACCAGGCTGTGACATATGGTGGCCAGTATGGGGACCGAACCCACGACATTCGCGTTATCAGCACGAATTCAATTTTTAGGCTACAACATTACTAATAGCAGAATAACTCCTACCAAAGCAAACATAAGTATTTTTTTTTGTATTTGCAGGTGCGGGTGAGCAGCTTGCTTTTTGATTTTGTCTTAGCACCAAGCACCCAGTGGTGCGGCAAGCTGTGGCGGGATAGCACTTTACTGTCCGAGGGCTGCTCGGCTTAAGGCAGGCAGTAGCTATCCAGTGAGGCTAAAAAGCCCCTCCTACCGTCAAGAGTGGTCCCTGGCGTTCCAGCTTACGCCAATCAGCTAGGAACTTATCACCGGTAACTACCACTCTCCGTGTTTTTCCAAAGACATTACTGTCAGAGATGGAGTGACCTCTCCTTTGCTGGGGGAAAGCCTGGGCGGTAAATTTGCGAGTGCTGGGCTGCCCACACGTCAGCACACGCCTCTCTTCCATACTGACCGGGTCCAAAGGGATGGCGAGCCATCACAATTTGGGGACAGGTGGCTGCAGGAGTTTGCCAGAGAGCAGTAGTCTTACTACTGTCCCCCCGCCTACGGGGCTCCAGGACCGGATTTTCTGTTAGGGTTTACTCCCTTAGCCTTAGACCTTACAGGGGCACACACACAAGGCAGTGCGGCTATTGACCTATAGCTAGGGGTTTGGTTTGTGGGCAACAGGGCGTGTCCGCACGCCGACGGGCCATGCCTGCCTCACATCTTGGGGCCAAACCTCCTCCGAGACCCTTGCAGTTTAGCCTGAGGCTTCGCAGCCTCAGTTTCCATCTGCCACCACGAGGAGGTACTGCATAGGACTTGCTGTGGAGAGGCTATGTACTGGCAAGAGAGACTTACAAAACTGCTCCCCTTTCACAGATGCTAGCCAGCGGTGGCAACAAGTCAAGCTACCACACTAGACGCTTCACACAGCCATTTGATCAAAGCAAACATAAGTAAAATAAAAAAATATTAAGGAACCTAAAACAAAAAAGGATGTAAGAGCACTATTAGGCTTGTGTAACTTTTATAGAAAATGTATACCTCACTATGCCCAACTAATTCAGCCCTTAGTAGAGTTTACTAAGAAGAAACATTCAAATATAATAAACTTAGATGATAGCAGCAGAGAAGCACTAACCAAACTAAAGGATAAGTTTAATGAGAAACTAGAATTAGGGAGTATTGATCCTATTTCACAACTCCTACTGTACACTGATGCATCTAATAATGGTATAGGAGCATGCCTACTACAACAGAAAGAATCATATCTGAAACCTATAGTTCATATAAGTAGAACATTAAAGCAGAAAGAAAATATTCAATATAGAAAAAGAACTATTAGCCATAGTATGGAGCATAGTCAAACTGAAACACTATTTATTAGGAAGATTCTTTACAATTAAATGTGACCATAAACCATTGTTAGCACTTAAAAGAAAAGAACTAAAGAATAACAGAATAAATAGATGGTCACTAATTTTATCTGATTACAAATTTGACCTACAAAGTATACCTGGTCATGAAAATGTATTAGCTGATTTTTTGTCAAGACAGGTAGATCATGAAACAGATACCAATGAGGACAATGATATTGTACATATCAGTCAAAGTATTTTAACTGAATAACTTCATAATATAATTAGACCCATACTATTGGCGGTAATATTTTTGTATTACGGAACAACCCACGTGACAAAATGGTCTCCATCGAAAGAACGCAATGAAACGAAAATAAAATTTTGATTTTTCTCTTGCGCTATGGTTCTACTTCAATAGTTACAGCAGGAATTTAAAAACCAATGAGCGACGTTTGTAACGAAGCTCTTTAGGCCAGAGTCATGTAGCCGAAATAGCTGTAACGTCATTTTAATAACAAACATCCGAACTTCGACACAGGTAAGGTTAGGTAAATATGCATAATTGCAATTTTAGAGACGAGTTTCTCTTGTGCAAACCTCTTGTGACGACTACAACATTACGTGGTGTATAAGAGAAAGTTGGTTCATTGTCACGTGGTGTATAAGAGAAAGTTGGTTCATTCTTGGACTAGGTTCAAATCTCTTTGAAAAATAGTCGAACCTGACCAACAGACCAAATGAAAATTTTCTGTGAAAGAACATTTGCGCGTGCTTGCGGACGAAATTTCATCTCTCTTCTTAAATCTAGCTGACATCACATTTGCTCTTGCCAGAAGTCCATTCGCACTCAAATGCAGTCATAACTCGATTTGTCTGAGTTGCGCCTTCTTCCATTTCCAATACAATTTTTTTGCGAAATCTGAGCTTTCCATTCTGTTAGTTATCAAGTCTAAATATAGAAAAAGACTTACTGCAGAAGATATGACACTCGCTATGTTCTTGCAAAGACCACATAATAATAATATATTCTATTATATAATAAGTAATCTGGTGAAACTGACACAATGCTCAGACTATCGCAACTGTATTACATATATATTAAATACTCTAGCTCAGATATGCTTTACTAATAGTCATATAAATATGCAACATGAATATGGTCAATAAGATGTAAGAATGTAGCTAAATGCAAGTAGAAGATTAAGTTATAATTAGTTGTAATTTAATTTTAAGGAAAAAATGACTACAAGAATAGACTGACCTATTGCTTCGTAATTAAAAATAAAGCTTTGGCAATACATATCGAGTGTTTACATTCGAATTACGATTTTAAAACATGGTTAAAGGCACAGTTACTGGGGCTTATGAACGAAGATAATTTTTACGATTGGGGTCGCCGCATATTGTGGAATAGTAAAAATGGGTCGCCGAGCTAAGAAGGCTGAGAACCGCTTTTCTGCAGCTTCTATAAGCACTCTGGGCAGAAAATACATGCTCCATCGTGCTCAATGTGGTAAAAAGATTACACAATCGTCAGCATGTTTACAATTGTGTACATAATTGTTGTGTGCAGAATTGTTGTGTACAGAATTGTTGTGTATTTTGAGACTAAATTGTCACTAGCCTAGAGTCAGTAGAGTAGACTAGAGTCTAGATCTGATAAAAGTTTTTAATTTTTAGACCTAGACCTGATAGCAATACATTTTCTATATAAATTATTCTATATAAAGTATATAAGTGTATATAGTCTATATTTAGGTAATAGTAGATATGGAAAAATTATATAGCTAGTCTAGATCAGATTCAGTAGATTTAATATCTAGATCTAGATCTATACAATATTGAATTATATACTTATAGTTATCAGTACTTATTATAGATTTAGTTTTCAACGCCAAGACCTAATAATAAAATGACTAATATACTAATGATATGAAAGTTACGTCTATTTATACAGAGCAATTTTTAGTTACATAGTCATATAACATATATATTGAACTAACACATACGTTCACCCTAAGGCAGCCATGCGATTTGTTTTTTTATTTTCATAAATATTGCTTTATTTTGGACCAATGTCTTACAAAGGCTACTTCGAGAAATCAGGTATACACATTAGGAGAAAACACGCCACCCTATACTCAAAAAAACTTTAAAAAACTAGAACAGACACAAAATATTGAGATTCATAACGAACAAATATTCAAAATTGATCAGAAAAACACCTTTTTAAAAAAATCATTAAAAGTTTTAAAATAACTACAATTATTTTTCTATAAATATTTTGTGTGTGAAATTGCGTATCGGAAAATTCATTGAATAAGCTAGTCATAAAAATACACAGATCTTGGGTAAAAGACTCGTCCGATAAAGTACTGTAAATGTGTAGTTTCAGGCGCTTGTTTCAGGTCTTTTCTTTCTATAACGTCTATCACAGGGGTTCTCAACCTGTGGGTCGCGACCCCCTTGGGGGTCGATTGACGATTTGCCAGGGGTCGCCTAAGACCATCAAAAATAAGGATGGTTATTGTCTATTCTTCTATTGCAGTTGGGGGGGGGGGTCGCGGCAGAGTGGTATATTGTAAAAAGGGGTCGCCGAGCTAAAAAATTGAGAACCGCTGGTCTATCAGGCTTAATTTCAACACCCCGTATTTTTTGTGCAGAAGTTTTTTTGTTCTATCAGGTACAGTGAAATTTACAGCCTAATAATTTCAGTTTAATTAAATGCAAAAGATATTTAAAGAAAAAGTTACTTCAGGCTCAATTTACTAATTCTAGTTTTAAAGAATGCAAAATAGTACATCCGTGCAACATAGCCCATTGTTATATGCAGAATTGTTAGATGAATAATTGTGGTGTACAGGATTATTGTGTACAGAATTGTTAGATGAATAATTGTGGTGTACAGGATTATTGTGTACAGAATTGTTAGATGAATAATTGTGGTGTACAGGATTATTGTGTACAGAATTGTTAGATGAATAATTGTGGTGTACAGGATTATTGTGTACAGAATTGTTAGATGAATAATTGTGGTGTACAGGATTATTGTGTACAGAATTGTTAGATGAATAATTGTGGTGTACAGGATTATTGTGTACAGAATTGTTAGATGAATAATTGTGGTGTACAGGATTATTGTGTACAGAATTGTTAGATGAATAATTGTGGTGTACAGGATTATTGTGTACAGAATTGTTAGATGAATAATTGTGGTGTACAGGATTATTGTGTACAGAATTGTTAGATGAATAATTGTGGTGTACAGGATTATTGTGTACAGAATTGTTAGATGAATAATTGTGGTGTACAGGATTATTGTGTACAGAATTGTTAGATGAATAATTGTGGTGTACAGGATTATTGTGTACAAAATTGTTGTGTGCATAATTGCTGAGTGCTGCATTGTGTACAGAATTGTTTTGTTCCTCACACTATTAACTATGAGACACAGACAATGACAAATTTCCATCAAACATTGAATAAAACTCTAGCTATAACAGACATCTACAAAAAAAAAAGAAACATAACACCAATCAATGTCAATTTGTTATTCCATTTTCATGAGATATTAAATTAAAGATATTAAATTTGTTTTTTGTTTATCTGTAAAATGTTGTTTTTTTTTCATCTTAGCGCAGGAATATTTCAACAATACCCTGCATTACAGAGCAGACGTTCAGACGTGAACTCTTCAAAAGCAGTCTGGGCATTTTTTTTTTTTTCGTTTCGTTATCTTTGGATTTAATTCACGAGATGAAACGTTGTCAGACCTGGCATGAAAGTTTCTATAAATAGATTTACAGTTCAATTGGTGTCCTGTGTGCTGGCGCATGGTAAACAAATATAAAAAAATAAAATTCTATTTGAACAACTAATGTTCCAATTATTTCTTTGTGGCCATTTTAATGGACTTTTTGTTTTCCTTTTTCTGCAACATTTGTCTAGGAGTCGATTGCAACACATTATGTAATAGTTTGATCTTGGGTTGAAAGGGTTAAAGCACCAGAGTGAAATGTAAAAGAAGGGGAAAGAATCATGTTAAGTAATCAGGAAATAACTCGGTGCAGTTGTGGCTTATTTCTACTTAAAAGTAATAAAATTGAGCAAAATATTTAATAATTCCTGAAAGTTAAAAATGTTCACAAGATCTACATCACAAGTCTTGTTGAAACAAAGTCTGTAATATTGTAAGATAAGATAGGAAGAAGAAATTTTGATTGCACAGGTTGGCTGAAATACATGAGACTATAAAACCTTCAATAAATTGCAAGACGTTTTTAAATTTTAGACAGACAGACTTACTTAGACCGCGCGGTTCGGCACATTGGGCGGCAAGCTGTCTCCATAAAGATCTGACATTGGCAATGTCTGAAGCCTCCTCCCATTTGGTGTCCACTGTTCTGAGGTCCTCCATAAAGGTGTGGCGCCAAGTAATATGAGGACGTCCCTGTTTGCGCTTTCCTCGTTTTGGCTTCCATGTTATCGCAACTCTTGGTGAGCGTAATTCATTTTGTCGTAGAAAATGTCCCGCAAACCTCATGCGACGCTCTGTCGCAACCTTAGTAAGTGTTGGACTCCAAGTTCGGCATAGGATTTCCTTGTTTGAGACCCGATCTGTGTAACTGACTCCCAAAATCCGTCTCAGTCATTTTTGTTGAGCCACATTTAGTCTTTTCTCAATTTTGACAGATGACTTCCATGTCTCACATGCATATGTAGCAGTTGGAATGACGATTGTGTTAAGAAGGTGTATTTTGTCTCCAGTCCAATGGCTTGGCTAGTCCAAATAGGCCGCAGACTTTGGAAAATTCGGCACGCTACATCATGGTAAGCATCTCCATTATTTATTATGATGCTGCCAAGATACGTGAACTTGTCCAGCTCTTCAAGCTTTGACTCGCCAATTCTAACGGGGGCACCCTTTGCCTTATATCCCACTCGCACTATTTTAGTCTAATCCAAGTTTATGTGGAGGCCAAATTTGGGTGCCTCTCTATCTAGGCTCTCCTAGATGCTTTTATTTGTAGCCCCGAGTAGTGCAACGTCATAAGCAAAGTCTGTCATTCGGTTTTGTTCATGCCATGGGATACCAAAGGCAGTCTGGTTTATTGCTCTCCTCATTATGTAGTCGATGTCTAGGAGGAAAAGGAAGGGAGATAAGATGCACCCCTGTCTCACACAGACAGAGAGACATATATATAGATAAATAAATAGATAGATAGATAGGTAGATAAACAGATAGATAGATAGAGAGAAAAAGACAGATAGATTATTAAACAGGCATACAGATAGATAGAGATAGACAGATAGGCCGACAGACAGACAAATAATGCAAACACCTAACATGGCACAATTCTAGATGTTCTTTACCAGATGTGTGAGTGAAACAGAACTAAAATGTGGTTGACTAAACTGTGAAACACTCGATAAAGTTTTGTTTTCCTAGAACCAGTAACGCTGATAGATATTTTCTTTAGTCGATATTCAGTTTAATTGAGAAGCTATAGAACGTGCACTACAAAAATATTTATGTAACCCATTTATAGTTTTCATCTGTGTTAATTGAGCTACCAGACGAAAGTTCATTCATAAAAATAAACAGTTTTTAACGTGTTCTAATTTCTGTTTTCTTGTTATAGAGCATATTTCTTTTTTTATTTCTACATCTTTTAATACAGAATTCACGAATTCAGCCCAATTTATTGTTCAACTAACTGAATGTAGTAAAACTATTGTATTTCTTTAAATGGAAGTCGGGTATTACTTAATACATAGCTATTAAGTGTCAACTATACATTCTAAAAAAACTATGACCAGATACACTGATACACAGTATTTTTCTAAACACCTAATCTGTCTTATCCAATGACGCTTTACACAACAGAAACAAACATACGATCTGCCTGTTGGTCAGTTATGACAAAGATTCAGCTTGTGGTCTTTGTATTGGGAGTCGGTTAATGGTTTAACATCCCTGACATTGCCTCTCAGCCTCAGCGTGGCGCCTCAGGTATAACTTATCGTTAGAAGACAACATTGGGCCAATAGGGATGCAAAGCAATATTCTGTTGGGGTGGCTTGGGTCCGAGTTCATTGCACTAGCGGGGATGGAAGCGAGTCCCAACAAACGTGTCAAACGCCGTTCCTTTTTTTTTTATGGTGGACACCTGCACTGCTGATGAAGGAATAAGACATTTACCCGGTGCTAAAAGGTGGTAATAGATCTGCCTCCTGGAAACGCTTTGAAAACAAGCTCAGGCGCCAACTTGCTTAAATTGACATAGCAAGAGAGCTCTTGGTCGCAGGCGGCGTCCGAACGAGCCCGCAGCAGATATTTATTTAACAAAGGCCGCAGGACACACATTTGAGAACCGTCATAAATTCCACTGCCGAGGACAGACGTAGTCGGCGTAAAGAGATTGTAAATCAACTACCGGCGGACATCGGTTATGTCTGCGCAGTATGTGGCAAAATATGTAGGTCGCAGCAAGGACTACGTAACATTGTGAAACTCTGAACTCCTCCTTAATCCTGAAGAAAAGCTTTATTATTATTGTTACCGTAAATAGAGCACTGAACTATATTTATTATTTATCCACCATACTCGACTCTCTCAGAGTTATATAAAATAAAAGACATTATCTCTCCTTAATGTATGGGCAAATGTAATTGATAGCTTGTGTGTGTTTGTGAGAGCAATGTACATCACCTATAAGTCCATATGAGGTCAGTCAAATCCAACGCGTGAAAGTGATCTCCAGTTGTTTGAATTTTGAAATTGAACACCATCAAATTTTATTTTGGTCATTTTTTAAATAACTTTTTTTCTGAGTAATGTGTTCAGCTTGTTCTCTCTCTCTCCCCAAGCAACTGTGGTGTATTGAAATAGTTTCCTCCAGCTTTCCCTCTATAAGGAGAAATATTCTCTTGGTTTCAGTGCAAGATTTGGTCCCCAGACACACAGATACCAGTGCAATATTTGAGCCCCAGACACTTAGATACTTGTCCGAGATTTGGGCCCCAGACACTCACCAAAAACAAGGTATAAACCCCAGACATTCAGATACTAGTGCAAGATTTGGGCCCCAGACACTCATCAAAACAAGGTATTGACCCCAGAAACTCAAATACCAGTGCAAGATTTGGGCCCCATAAACTCAGATACTTGTGCAAGATTTGATCCCATACAGTCGGCGGATACCAGTGTAGGATTCGGTAATCACGACATACAAGGAAAGGAGCAGCAGCACATCTCAGCTGGACAAAGCTGGACAAAGCAAACCAGCTCATTGTTGCCTATCAATGACGGCACCTGGAAAATTGTCCGGAATGAGTTAATTTACGGTCATGCAAAAATTGTTGTTGAATGAAAGGCAGCCATCTAGGCATCCAGACTTCAGCCCGAATAATTTAAAAAGAAGGGTAGATGGCAACATAATCTAAAACAGGATTACGTTGGATCGTCAGGTTTGCGCTCTGGACTGTCGTTCGGTGGTCTTGACAGTCCAGGGTTCGAACCGTGCCAGCCGCCATCCCCCGTCGTCCTGCGGGAGGTTTGGGTTTCGATGTAATGATCTTCAAAAATCTGAAGGAGCATACGAAGCATGTTTAACAAAAACACTTCAAGGGATGAAACCGTTTAGTTTTATCTGTATATTATACCCTCCCTTGTTTTTTTTAATTTCATTTTTTAAAATATTGCTTTCCCTTTTTTAGAATTATTATTTTGTTTTTAAATGATCCGTCTTGTATTTATTGAGTCCCATGTAGTGCAAATGTTTCCAGTGTATACAGTTATAATAATATAATACAGTTATAATGTTGCAACGCGATACCAGAATACTGAATCTTAAAGATGTAGAGGTCAATACTTCACTTTATGAGTAGCTACCCACGTACATTAGTAGCCATGCCTAAATCTTTCATTCAATAAACTCAAAAGAAATGTTTAGAAGATCAAGTTCTCTCAGATCTAATCAAGTCCATGTTGCTTAGTAATACACACATCCGTTAGAGACAGAGAGAGAGAGAGAGAGAGAGAGAAAGAGAGAGAGGGAGGGAGAGAGAGAGAGAGAGAGAGAGAGTAAAGAGGATTGCTATATTTCATTATGCACTTTACTTGTATTAGACACATTCTACTAAAAGTCTAACTTACATACGTGAAGTTAATCAGTAAATCTAAACCATCAGATGTATCTCTAATCATAGCAAAGGAGATTACAATTACATATATATTACTACTACAGACCTATTTCAGACCTATTTTAGACCTATTTCTATTTATAGACAAGGCTAATTTGTAATCGATCGTACTTTTCTCGATTTTTAAAAAAAATTTTTTCGATTCCAACTGGACAAACTGTTGTTTAAATAACTAACCTAAAAAGTTGTTTTTTTTTTTCACCTTTGTTGCGTTTGATCCTAACCACGTGACAAGAAACGTGTCTGAGCCCACTCTTATCATTGGCCAATAAAGTTTCGTCAAACTCTAATCATCAGAAGCGATACTGCCATGTCAGCCATGTTATTACACGAATTTCCAGGAAGTCATGAAATAAAAACATGGAATGATTGCAAGTAATTGATTGCTTCTTTTCCTTGGTGTGCGGATCGGGGAATAGGAAAGATCTGTTGTATTTAAATTATTGAAACTGAAGATGACCTTGTACATGATGAAGAACATTATCAACGGCTGTTGTGGTCGAAGACAAATCGCCTCGTTAGTCAGCCTAAGTACATTTCTGACTATATTTACTACTATCTACACGACACATTTAATGCACAGTTTCTTGCTTTACCTCACGAAAGATGATGGCAACCTAATGTGGTTCTGAAACAATGGCTCACAGTTCCAAACGTGGTCAAAGAAACTATGCGAGTCTATAAATTTTAGGATAGCACACAAAATGTACATTCATACCACACGTCACTTGAACATTACACATGAAATTCAGAAAGTTCATCATTTAATTGCCAATGTACAAAAATAATTCTTCGTGTCTGTTTATGTGATCGCTGTGCATTGCACCTCGTAGTGTTGGTAAAATGCTATAATCCTGACAGATATGGAGCTTATGTGTGCGTTTCGAAGGTTACGAGGAATAGGGAGATTTGTATTTGGGCGGTGTTCAATGATGAAACCTTGAGGTGATCTGTCAGAATTTATGTTATGAAATCACGTGGATGAAAGATGAACGGGAGACGACTCAGAGACGTAAAACATTCTTTTCAAAGTGAGTTATGTTTTCTTGAAATATCATTTCATTTCGTTACAGCTAGAATACCAGATCTTCATCTCAAGTTGATTCTATTTAGAGTCATAAATAAAAGCTTCAATAAGTTTTGTTAAAAAGAAGTCTGTTCAAGTTTATTTAAAAGCTTTATATTACGAATTTAATACGACTATATCTGTTTAAATGTACTAGCTGATTGGAGATACAAACCAACGACCGAGTATTAACTCTGGGGTGTTTTTTATGTATAAAATCTTTTTTTTTTAATAATGTTTTGTTTTTTTTCTCCTATAGGTGTCCAAGTGGGGCTAGATCAGCAGCATGCTGGATTTCATAAGTAAAAGGCATATTAAAATCAAGACTTAAAATAAAAAACGTGTCACACCCAGGCCGAGCTGTTTCTGCAAGTGAAAACGTTTCTCACCCGTCTGTTGACCACTGGTCAAATATTTATAGCTAATTTTCTCTAGAGCCGTAATGCATCGCCACTGAAAGTTGATATTATAAACTAGAATAACATTCATCGAATAATGTAGCGAACAGTTTCAATGATTCCTTTCTCTTTCAGTCATGAGTCGAGCTTTATGAATGAACAATGTGATTGACATAGCGTTCAATGACAGCAATAGGAGAAGTCTTTTTAAAATAAGTAATAGATGAAGATACGTTTTAGTATCGCAAGCCTGATGCTTTGATTTCTGAGGAGTTTCTGGGGATTAATAGGAGGCGATAGATAGATAGATAGATAGATAGATAGATAGATTTATAGATAGATAGATATAAGATAGATAGATTTATAGATAGATAGATAGATAGATAGATAGATTTATAGATAGATAGATAGATAGATAGATAGATAGATATATGCACACATACAATGTGCAATGTAAAAGAAAACAGTGTTTACGACAGAGAGAGAGAGAGAGAGAGACAGCAAAATATTTAAAAAAAAGGTGAGACAGGACTAAATGCGAGACGCCGAGAGATTTGCTGTAACATATTTAATCATCTAAAAAAGATTATGTCAGCGAGTCCTTACCATCTAATTAGAAAGGCTGTTTTGCACTATTAGAAACATTCTAGAAATAGTTTTCTGGTTCACACTGTAAAGAAAAAAAAATTACGTTCAACTTTTCAGAAATCTCGATGAGCAAGAGATCTTTTAGCAAGCATAGATATCTACAGTAGTCGTCTGCTTCTGGCGCCTTTCGTTTCGCTTTCCAGTAAGGCAGATAGCACATTTGTTAACGGATGGCATACGTAAAGTTGGTAGAGAGTGTTAGGCACCTCTGCGCTGTCTCTTGTGAGTTGGTAGAGAATGTTAGGCACCTCCGCGCTGTCTCTTGTCAGTTGGTAGAGAATGTTAGGCACCTCCGCGCTGTCTCTTGTCAGTTGGTAGAGAATGGTAGGCACCTCCGCGCTGTCTCTTGTCAGTTGGTAGAGAATGTTAGGCACCTCCGCGCTGTCTCTTGTCAGTTGGTAGAGAATGTTAGGCACCTCCGCGCTGTCTCTTGTGAGTTGGTAGAGAGTGTTAGGCACCTCCGCGCTGTCTCTTGTCAGTTGGTAGAGAATGTTAGGCACCTCCGCGCTGTCTCTTGTGAGTTGGTAGAGAGTGTTAGGCACCTCCGCGCTGTCTCTTGTCAGTTGGTAGAGAATGTTAGGCATCTCCGCGCTGTATCTTGTCAGTTGGTAGAGAGTGTTAGGCACCTCCGCGCTGTCTCTTGTCAGTTGGTAGAGAGTGTTAGGCACCTCCGCGCTGTCTCTTGTCAGTTGGTAGAGAATGTTAGGCACCTCCGCGCTGTCTCTTGTGAGTTGGTAGAGAGTGTTAGGCACCTCCGGCTGTCTCTTGTGAGTTGGTAGAGAGTGTTAGGCACTATCGCGCTGTCTCTTGTGAGTTGGTAGAGAATGTTAGGCACCTCCGCGCTGTCTCTTGTGAGTTGGTAGAGAGTGTTAGGCACCTCCGCGCTGTCTCTTGTCAGTTGGTAGAGAGTGTTAGGCACCTCCGGCTGTCTCTTGTCAGTTGGTAGAGAATGTGAGACACCTCCGCGCTGTCTCTTGTGAGTTGGTAGAGAGTGTTAGGCACCTCCGCCCTGTCTCTTGTCAGTTGGTAGAGAATGTTAGGCACCTCCGCGCTGTCTCTTGTCAGTTGGTAGAGAATGTTAGGCACCTCCGCGCTGTCTCTTGTGAGTTGGTAGAGAATGTTAGGCACCTCCGCGCTGTCTCTTGTGAGTTGGTAGAGAGTGTTAGGCACCTCCGCGCTGTCTCTTGTGAGTTGGTAGAGAATGTTAGGCACCTCCGCGCTGTCTCTTGTGAGTTGGTAGAGAGTGTTAGGCACCTCCGCGCTGTCTCTTGTGAGTTGGTAGAGAGTGTTAGGCACCTCCGCGCTGTCTCTTGTCAGTTGGTAGAGAATGTTAGGCACCTCCGCGCTGTCTCTTGTGAGTTGGTAGAAAGTGTTAGGCACCGCGATGTCTCTTGTGAGTTGGTAGAGAGTGTTAGGCACCTCCAGCTGTCTCTTGTGAGTTGGTAGAGAGTGTTAGGCACCTCCGGCTGTCTCTTGTCAGTTGGTAGAGAATGTTAGGCACCTCCGCGCTGTCTCTTGTGAGTTGGTAGAGAGTGTTAGGCACCTCCGCGCTGTCTCTTGTCAGTTGGTAGAGAGTGTTAGGCACCTCCGCGCTGTCTCTTGTCAGTTGGTACAGAGTGTTAGGCACCTCCGCGCTGTCTTTTGTCAGTTGGTAGAGAGTGTTAGGCACCTCCGCGCTGTCTCTTGTCAGTTGGTAGAGAATGTTAGGCACCTCCGCGCTGTCTCTTGTGAGTTGGTAGAGAGTGTTAGGCACCTCCGCGCTGTCTCTTGTGAGTTGGTAGAGAGTGTTAGGCACCTCCGCGCTGTCTTTTGTCAGTTGGTAGAGAATGTTAGGCACCTCCGCGCTGTATCTTGTCAGTTGGTAGAGAGTGTTAGGCACCTCCGCGCTGTCTCTTGTCAGTTGGTAGAGAGTGTTAGGCACCTTCGCGCTGTCTCTTGTCAGTTGGTAGAGAATGTTAGGCACCTCCGCGCTGTATCTTGTCAGTTGGTAGAGAGTGTTAGGCACCTCCGCGCTGTCTCTTGTGAGTTGGTAGAGAGTGTTAGGCACCTCCGCGCTGTCTCTTGTGAGTTGGTAGAGAATGTTAGGCACCTCAGCGCTGTCTCTTGTGAGTTGGTAGAGAGTGTTAGGCACCTCTGCGCTGTCTCTTGTCAGTTGGTAGAGAGTGTTAGGCACCTCCGCGCTGTCTCTTGTCAGTTGGTAGAGAATGTTAGGCACCTCCGCGATGTCTCTTGTCAGTTGGTAGAGAATGTTAGGCACCTCCGCGCTGTCTCTTGTGAGTTGGTAGAGAGTGTTAGGCACCTCCGCGCTGTCTCTTGTCAGTTGGTAGAGAGTGTTAGGCACCTCCGCGCTGTCTCTTGTCAGTTGGTACAGAGTGTTAGGCACCTCCGCGCTGTCTTTTGTCAGTTGGTAGAGAGTGTTAGGCACCTCCGCGCTGTCTCTTGTCAGTTGGTAGAGAATGTTAGGCACCTCCGCGCTGTCTCTTGTGAGTTGGTAGAGAGTGTTAGGCACCTCCGGCTGTCTCTTGTGAGTTGGTAGAGAGTGTTAGGCACTATCGCGCTGTCTCTTGTGAGTTGGTAGAGAGTGTTAGGCACTATCGCGCTGTCTCTTGTGAGTTGGTAGAGAGTGTTAGGCACCTCCGCGCTGTCTCTTGTGAGTTGGTAGAGAGTGTTAGGCACCTCCGGCTGTCTCTTGTGAGTTGGTAGAGAGTGTTAGGCACTATCGCGCTGTCTCTTGTGAGTTGGTAGAGAATGTTAGGCACCTCCGCGCTGTCTCTTGTGAGTTGGTAGAGAGTGTTAGGCACCTCCGCGCTGTCTCTTGTCAGTTGGTAGAGAGTGTTAGGCACCTCCGGCTGTCTCTTGTCAGTTGGTAGAGAATGTTAGGCACCTCCGCGCTGTCTCTTGTGAGTTGGTAGAGAGTGTTAGGCACCTCCGCCCTGTCTCTTGTCAGTTGGTAGAGAATGTTAGGCACCTCCGCGCTGTCTCTTGTCAGTTGGTAGAGAATGTTAGGCACCTCCGCGCTGTCTCTTGTGAGTTGGTAGAGAATGTTAGGCACCTCCGCGCTGTCTCTTGTGAGTTGGTAGAGAGTGTTAGGCACCTCCGCGCTGTCTCTTGTGAGTTGGTAGAGAATGTTAGGCACCTCCGCGCTGTCTCTTGTGAGTTGGTAGAGAGTGTTAGGCACCTCCGCGCTGTCTCTTGTGAGTTGGTAGAGAGTGTTAGGCACCTCCGCGCTGTCTCTTGTCAGTTGGTAGAGAATGTTAGGCACCTCCGCGCTGTCTCTTGTGAGTTGGTAGAAAGTGTTAGGCACCGCGATGTCTCTTGTGAGTTGGTAGAGAGTGTTAGGCACCTCCAGCTGTCTCTTGTGAGTTGGTAGAGAGTGTTAGGCACCTCCGGCTGTCTCTTGTCAGTTGGTAGAGAATGTTAGGCACCTCCGCGCTGTCTCTTGTGAGTTGGTAGAGAGTGTTAGGCACCTCTGCGCTGTCTCTTGTGAGTTGGTAGAGAATGTTAGGCACCTCCGCGCTGTCTCTTGTCAGTTGGTAGAGAATGTTAGGCACCTCCGCGCTGTCTCTTGTCAGTTGGTAGAGAATGGTAGGCACCTCCGCGCTGTCTCTTGTCAGTTGGTAGAGAATGTTAGGCACCTCCGCGCTGTCTCTTGTCAGTTGGTAGAGAATGTTAGGCACCTCCGCGCTGTCTCTTGTGAGTTGGTAGAGAGTGTTAGGCACCTCCGCGCTGTCTCTTGTCAGTTGGTAGAGAATGTTAGGCACCTCCGCGCTGTCTCTTGTGAGTTGGTAGAGAGTGTTAGGCACCTCCGCGCTGTCTCTTGTCAGTTGGTAGAGAATGTTAGGCATCTCCGCGCTGTATCTTGTCAGTTGGTAGAGAGTGTTAGGCACCTCCGCGCTGTCTCTTGTCAGTTGGTAGAGAGTGTTAGGCACCTCCGCGCTGTCTCTTGTCAGTTGGTAGAGAATGTTAGGCACCTCCGCGCTGTCTCTTGTGAGTTGGTAGAGAGTGTTAGGCACCTCCGGCTGTCTCTTGTGAGTTGGTAGAGAGTGTTAGGCACTATCGCGCTGTCTCTTGTGAGTTGGTAGAGAATGTTAGGCACCTCCGCGCTGTCTCTTGTGAGTTGGTAGAGAGTGTTAGGCACCTCCGCGCTGTCTCTTGTCAGTTGGTAGAGAGTGTTAGGCACCTCCGGCTGTCTCTTGTCAGTTGGTAGAGAATGTTAGGCACCTCCGCGCTGTCTCTTGTGAGTTGGTAGAGAGTGTTAGGCACCTCCGCCCTGTCTCTTGTCAGTTGGTAGAGAGTGTTAGGCACCTCCGCGCTGTCTCTTGTCAGTTGGTAGAGAATGTTAGGCACCTCCGCGCTGTCTCTTGTGAGTTGGTAGAGAGTGTTAGGCACCTCCGGCTGTCTCTTGTGAGTTGGTAGAGAGTGTTAGGCACTATCGCGCTGTCTCTTGTGAGTTGGTAGAGAATGTTAGGCACCTCCGCGCTGTCTCTTGTGAGTTGGTAGAGAGTGTTAGGCACCTCCGCGCTGTCTCTTGTCAGTTGGTAGAGAGTGTTAGGCACCTCCGGCTGTCTCTTGTCAGTTGGTAGAGAATGTTAGGCACCTCCGCGCTATCTCTTGTGAGTTGGTAGAGAGTGTTAGGCACCTCCGCCCTGTCTCTTGTCAGTTAGTAGAGAATGTTAGGCACCTCCGCGCTGTCTCTTGTCAGTTGGTAGAGAATGTTAGGCACCTCCGCGCTGTCTCTTGTCAGTTGGTAGAGAATGTTAGGCACCTCCGCGCTGTCTCTTGTCAGTTGGTAGAGAATGTTAGGCACCTCCGCGATGTCTCTTGTCAGTTGGTAGAGAATGTTAGGCACCTCCGCGCTGTCTCTTGTGAGTTGGTAGAGAGTGTTAGGCACCTCCGCGCTGTCTCTTGTCAGTTGGTAGAGAGTGTTAGGCACCTCCGCGCTGTCTCTTGTCAGTTGGTACAGAGTGTTAGGCACCTCCGCGCTGTCTTTTGTCAGTTGGTAGAGAGTGTTAGGCACCTCCGCGCTGTCTCTTGTCAGTTGGTAGAGAATGTTAGGCACCTCCGCGCTGTCTCTTGTGAGTTGGTAGAGAGTGTTAGGCACCTCCGGCTGTCTCTTGTGAGTTGGTAGAGAGTGTTAGGCACTATCGCGCTGTCTCTTGTGAGTTGGTAGAGAGTGTTAGGCACTATCGCGCTGTCTCTTGTGAGTTGGTAGAGAGTGTTAGGCACCTCCGCGCTGTCTCTTGTGAGTTGGTAGAGAGTGTTAGGCACCTCCGGCTGTCTCTTGTGAGTTGGTAGAGAGTGTTAGGCACTATCGCGCTGTCTCTTGTGAGTTGGTAGAGAATGTTAGGCACCTCCGCGCTGTCTCTTGTGAGTTGGTAGAGAGTGTTAGGCACCTCCGCGCTGTCTCTTGTCAGTTGGTAGAGAGTGTTAGGCACCTCCGGCTGTCTCTTGTCAGTTGGTAGAGAATGTTAGGCACCTCCGCGCTGTCTCTTGTGAGTTGGTAGAGAGTGTTAGGCACCTCCGCCCTGTCTCTTGTCAGTTGGTAGAGAATGTTAGGCACCTCCGCGCTGTCTCTTGTCAGTTGGTAGAGAATGTTAGGCACCTCCGCGCTGTCTCTTGTGAGTTGGTAGAGAATGTTAGGCACCTCCGCGCTGTCTCTTGTGAGTTGGTAGAGAGTGTTAGGCACCTCCGCGCTGTCTCTTGTGAGTTGGTAGAGAATGTTAGGCACCTCCGCGCTGTCTCTTGTGAGTTGGTAGAGAGTGTTAGGCACCTCCGCGCTGTCTCTTGTGAGTTGGTAGAGAGTGTTAGGCACCTCCGCGCTGTCTCTTGTCAGTTGGTAGAGAATGTTAGGCACCTCCGCGCTGTCTCTTGTGAGTTGGTAGAAAGTGTTAGGCACCGCGATGTCTCTTGTGAGTTGGTAGAGAGTGTTAGGCACCTCCAGCTGTCTCTTGTGAGTTGGTAGAGAGTGTTAGGCACCTCCGGCTGTCTCTTGTCAGTTGGTAGAGAATGTTAGGCACCTCCGCGCTGTCTCTTGTGAGTTGGTAGAGAGTGTTAGGCACCTCTGCGCTGTCTCTTGTGAGTTGGTAGAGAATGTTAGGCACCTCCGCGCTGTCTCTTGTCAGTTGGTAGAGAATGTTAGGCACCTCCGCGCTGTCTCTTGTCAGTTGGTAGAGAATGGTAGGCACCTCCGCGCTGTCTCTTGTCAGTTGGTAGAGAATGTTAGGCACCTCCGCGCTGTCTCTTGTCAGTTGGTAGAGAATGTTAGGCACCTCCGCGCTGTCTCTTGTGAGTTGGTAGAGAGTGTTAGGCACCTCCGCGCTGTCTCTTGTCAGTTGGTAGAGAATGTTAGGCACCTCCGCGCTGTCTCTTGTGAGTTGGTAGAGAGTGTTAGGCACCTCCGCGCTGTCTCTTGTCAGTTGGTAGAGAATGTTAGGCATCTCCGCGCTGTATCTTGTCAGTTGGTAGAGAGTGTTAGGCACCTCCGCGCTGTCTCTTGTCAGTTGGTAGAGAGTGTTAGGCACCTCCGCGCTGTCTCTTGTCAGTTGGTAGAGAATGTTAGGCACCTCCGCGCTGTCTCTTGTGAGTTGGTAGAGAGTGTTAGGCACCTCCGGCTGTCTCTTGTGAGTTGGTAGAGAGTGTTAGGCACTATCGCGCTGTCTCTTGTGAGTTGGTAGAGAATGTTAGGCACCTCCGCGCTGTCTCTTGTGAGTTGGTAGAGAGTGTTAGGCACTATCGCGCTGTCTCTTGTGAGTTGGTAGAGAGTGTTAGGCACTATCGCGCTGTCTCTTGTGAGTTGGTAGAGAGTGTTAGGCACCTCCGCGCTGTCTCTTGTGAGTTGGTAGAGAGTGTTAGGCACCTCCGGCTGTCTCTTGTGAGTTGGTAGAGAGTGTTAGGCACTATCGCGCTGTCTCTTGTGAGTTGGTAGAGAATGTTAGGCACCTCCGCGCTGTCTCTTGTGAGTTGGTAGAGAGTGTTAGGCACCTCCGCGCTGTCTCTTGTCAGTTGGTAGAGAGTGTTAGGCACCTCCGGCTGTCTCTTGTCAGTTGGTAGAGAATGTTAGGCACCTCCGCGCTGTCTCTTGTGAGTTGGTAGAGAGTGTTAGGCACCTCCGCCCTGTCTCTTGTCAGTTGGTAGAGAATGTTAGGCACCTCCGCGCTGTCTCTTGTCAGTTGGTAGAGAATGTTAGGCACCTCCGCGCTGTCTCTTGTGAGTTGGTAGAGAATGTTAGGCACCTCCGCGCTGTCTCTTGTGAGTTGGTAGAGAGTGTTAGGCACCTCCGCGCTGTCTCTTGTGAGTTGGTAGAGAATGTTAGGCACCTCCGCGCTGTCTCTTGTGAGTTGGTAGAGAGTGTTAGGCACCTCCGCGCTGTCTCTTGTGAGTTGGTAGAGAGTGTTAGGCACCTCCGCGCTGTCTCTTGTCAGTTGGTAGAGAATGTTAGGCACCTCCGCGCTGTCTCTTGTGAGTTGGTAGAAAGTGTTAGGCACCGCGATGTCTCTTGTGAGTTGGTAGAGAGTGTTAGGCACCTCCAGCTGTCTCTTGTGAGTTGGTAGAGAGTGTTAGGCACCTCCGGCTGTCTCTTGTCAGTTGGTAGAGAATGTTAGGCACCTCCGCGCTGTCTCTTGTGAGTTGGTAGAGAGTGTTAGGCACCTCTGCGCTGTCTCTTGTGAGTTGGTAGAGAATGTTAGGCACCTCCGCGCTGTCTCTTGTCAGTTGGTAGAGAATGTTAGGCACCTCCGCGCTGTCTCTTGTCAGTTGGTAGAGAATGGTAGGCACCTCCGCGCTGTCTCTTGTCAGTTGGTAGAGAATGTTAGGCACCTCCGCGCTGTCTCTTGTCAGTTGGTAGAGAATGTTAGGCACCTCCGCGCTGTCTCTTGTGAGTTGGTAGAGAGTGTTAGGCACCTCCGCGCTGTCTCTTGTCAGTTGGTAGAGAATGTTAGGCACCTCCGCGCTGTCTCTTGTGAGTTGGTAGAGAGTGTTAGGCACCTCCGCGCTGTCTCTTGTCAGTTGGTAGAGAATGTTAGGCATCTCCGCGCTGTATCTTGTCAGTTGGTAGAGAGTGTTAGGCACCTCCGCGCTGTCTCTTGTCAGTTGGTAGAGAGTGTTAGGCACCTCCGCGCTGTCTCTTGTCAGTTGGTAGAGAATGTTAGGCACCTCCGCGCTGTCTCTTGTGAGTTGGTAGAGAGTGTTAGGCACCTCCGGCTGTCTCTTGTGAGTTGGTAGAGAGTGTTAGGCACTATCGCGCTGTCTCTTGTGAGTTGGTAGAGAATGTTAGGCACCTCCGCGCTGTCTCTTGTGAGTTGGTAGAGAGTGTTAGGCACCTCCGCGCTGTCTCTTGTCAGTTGGTAGAGAGTGTTAGGCACCTCCGGCTGTCTCTTGTCAGTTGGTAGAGAATGTTAGGCACCTCCGCGCTGTCTCTTGTGAGTTGGTAGAGAGTGTTAGGCACCTCCGCCCTGTCTCTTGTCAGTTAGTAGAGAATGTTAGGCACCTCCGCGCTGTCTCTTGTCAGTTGGTAGAGAATGTTAGGCACCTCCGCGCTGTCTCTTGTGAGTTGGTAGAGAATGTTAGGCACCTCCGCGCTGTCTCTTGTGAGTTGGTAGAGAGTGTTAGGCACCTCCGCGCTGTCTCTTGTGAGTTGGTAGAGAATGTTAGGCACCTCCGCGCTGTCTCTTGTGAGTTGGTAGAGAGTGTTAGGCACCTCCGCGCTGTCTCTTGTGAGTTGGTAGAGAGTGTTAGGCACCTCCGCGCTGTCTCTTGTCAGTTGGTAGAGAATGTTAGGCACCTCCGCGCTGTCTCTTGTGAGTTGGTAGAAAGTGTTAGGCACCGCGATGTCTCTTGTGAGTTGGTAGAGAGTGTTAGGCACCTCCAGCTGTCTCTTGTGAGTTGGTAGAGAGTGTTAGGCACCTCCGGCTGTCTCTTGTCAGTTGGTAGAGAATGTTAGGCACCTCCGCGCTGTCTCTTGTGAGTTGGTAGAGAGTGTTAGGCACCTCCGCGCTGTCTCTTGTCAGTTGGTAGAGAGTGTTAGGCACCTCCGCGCTGTCTCTTGTCAGTTGGTACAGAGTGTTAGGCACCTCCGCGCTGTCTTTTGTCAGTTGGTAGAGAGTGTTAGGCACCTCCGCGCTGTCTCTTGTCAGTTGGTAGAGAATGTTAGGCACCTCCGCGCTGTCTCTTGTGAGTTGGTAGAGAGTGTTAGGCACCTCCGCGCTGTCTCTTGTGAGTTGGTAGAGAGTGTTAGGCACCTCCGCGCTGTCTTTTGTCAGTTGGTAGAGAATGTTAGGCACCTCCGCGCTGTATCTTGTCAGTTGGTAGAGAGTGTTAGGCATCTCCGCGCTGTCTCTTGTCAGTTGGTAGAGAGTGTTAGGCACCTCCGCGCTGTCTCTTGTCAGTTGGTAGAGAATGTTAGGCACCTCCGCGCTGTATCTTGTCAGTTGGTAGAGAGTGTTAGGCACCTCCGCGCTGTCTCTTGTGAGTTGGTAGAGAGTGTTAGGCACCTCCGCGCTGTCTCTTGTGAGTTGGTAGAGAATGTTAGGCACCTCAGCGCTGTCTCTTGTGAGTTGGTAGAGAGTGTTAGGCACCTCTGCGCTGTCTCTTGTCAGTTGGTAGAGAGTGTTAGGCACCTCCGCGCTGTCTCTTGTCAGTTGGTAGAGAATGTTAGGCACCTCCGCGATGTCTCTTGTCAGTTGGTAGAGAATGTTAGGCACCTCCGCGCTGTCTCTTGTGAGTTGGTAGAGAGTGTTAGGCACCTCCGCGCTGTCTCTTGTCAGTTGGTAGAGAGTGTTAGGCACCTCCGCGCTGTCTCTTGTCAGTTGGTACAGAGTGTTAGGCACCTCCGCGCTGTCTTTTGTCAGTTGGTAGAGAGTGTTAGGCACCTCCGCGCTGTCTCTTGTCAGTTGGTAGAGAATGTTAGGCACCTCCGCGCTGTCTCTTGTGAGTTGGTAGAGAGTGTTAGGCACCTCCGGCTGTCTCTTGTGAGTTGGTAGAGAGTGTTAGGCACTATCGCGCTGTCTCTTTTGAGTTGGTAGAGAGTGTTAGGCACTATCGCGCTGTCTCTTGTGAGTTGGTAGAGAGTGTTAGGCACCTCCGCGCTGTCTCTTGTGAGTTGGTAGAGAGTGTTAGGCACCTCCGGCTGTCTCTTGTGAGTTGGTAGAGAGTGTTAGGCACTATCGCGCTGTCTCTTGTGAGTTGGTAGAGAATGTTAGGCACCTCCGCGCTGTCTCTTGTGAGTTGGTAGAGAGTGTTAGGCACCTCCGCGCTGTCTCTTGTCAGTTGGTAGAGAGTGTTAGGCACCTCCGGCTGTCTCTTGTCAGTTGGTAGAGAATGTTAGGCACCTCCGCGCTGTCTCTTGTGAGTTGGTAGAGAGTGTTAGGCACCTCCGCCCTGTCTCTTGTCAGTTGGTAGAGAATGTTAGGCACCTCCGCGCTGTCTCTTGTCAGTTGGTAGAGAATGTTAGGCACCTCCGCGCTGTCTCTTGTGAGTTGGTAGAGAATGTTAGGCACCTCCGCGCTGTCTCTTGTGAGTTGGTAGAGAGTGTTAGGCACCTCCGCGCTGTCTCTTGTGAGTTGGTAGAGAGTGTTAGGCACCTCCGCGCTGTCTCTTGTGAGTTGGTAGAGAGTGTTAGGCACCTCCGCGCTGTCTCTTGTGAGTTGGTAGAGAGTGTTAGGCACCTCCGCGCTGTCTCTTGTCAGTTGGTAGAGAATGTTAGGCACCTCCGCGCTGTCTCTTGTGAGTTGGTAGAAAGTGTTAGGCACCGCGATGTCTCTTGTGAGTTGGTAGAGAGTGTTAGGCACCTCCAGCTGTCTCTTGTGAGTTGGTAGAGAGTGTTAGGCACCTCCGGCTGTCTCTTGTCAGTTGGTAGAGAATGTTAGGCACCTCCGCGCTGTCTCTTGTGAGTTGGTAGAGAGTGTTAGGCACCTCCGCGCTGTCTCTTGTCAGTTGGTAGAGAGTGTTAGGCACCTCCGCGCTGTCTCTTGTCAGTTGGTACAGAGTGTTAGGCACCTCCGCGCTGTCTCTTGTGAGTTGGTAGAGAGTGTTAGGCACCTCCGCGCTGTCTCTTGTGAGTTGGTAGAGAGTGTTAGGCACCTCCGCGCTGTCTTTTGTCAGTTGGTAGAGAATGTTAGGCACCTCCGCGCTGTATCTTGTCAGTTGGTAGAGAGTGTTAGGCACCTCCGCGCTGTCTCTTGTCAGTTGGTAGAGAGTGTTAGGCACCTCCGCGCTGTCTCTTGTCAGTTGGTAGAGAATGTTAGGCACCTCTGCGCTGTCTCTTGTGAGTTGGTAGAGAGTGTTAGGCACCTCCGCGCTGTCTCTTGTGAGTTGGTAGAGAATGTTAGGCACCTCAGCGCTGTCTCTTGTGAGTTGGTAGAGAGTGTTAGGCACCTCTGCGCTGTCTCTTGTCAGTTGGTAGAGAGTGTTAGGCACCTCCGCGCTGTCTCTTGTCAGTTGGTAGAGAATGTTAGGCACCTCCGCGATGTCTCTTGTCAGTTGGTAGAGAATGTTAGGCACCTCCGCGCTGTCTCTTGTGAGTTGGTAGAGAGTGTTAGGCACCTCCGCGCTGTCTCTTGTCAGTTGGTAGAGAGTGTTAGGCACCTCCGCGCTGTCTCTTGTCAGTTGGTACAGAGTGTTAGGCACCTCCGCGCTGTCTTTTGTCAGTTGGTAGAGAGTGTTAGGCACCTCCGCGCTGTCTCTTGTCAGTTGGTAGAGAATGTTAGGCACCTCCGCGCTGTCTCTTGTGAGTTGGTAGAGAGTGTTAGGCACCTCCGGCTGTCTCTTGTGAGTTGGTAGAGAGTGTTAGGCACTATCGCGCTGTCTCTTGTGAGTTGGTAGAGAGTGTTAGGCACTATCGCGCTGTCTCTTGTGAGTTAGTAGAGAATGTTAGGCACCTCCGCGCTGTCTCTTGTCAGTTGGTAGAGAATGTTAGGCACCTCCGGCTGTCTCTTGTGAGTTGGTAGAGAGTGTTAGGCACTATCGCGCTGTCTCTTGTGAGTTGGTAGAGAGTGTTAGGCACTATCGCGCTGTCTCTTGTGAGTTGGTAGAGAATGTTAGGCACCTCCGCGCTGTCTCTTGTGAGTTGGTAGAGAGTGTTAGGCACCTCTGCGCTGTCTCTTGTGAGTTGGTAGAGAGTGTTAGGCACCTCCGCGCTGTCTCTAGTCAGTTGGTAGAGAGTGTTAGGCACCTCCGCGCTGTCTCTTGTCAGTTGGTAGAGAAAGTTAGGCACCTCCGCGCTGTCTCTTGTGAGTTGGTAGAGAGTGTTTGGCACCTCCGCGCTGTATCTTGTGAGTTGGTAGAGAATGTTAGGCACCTCCGCGCTGTCTCTTTTCAGTTGGTAGACAATGTTAGGCACCTCCGCGTTGTCTCTTGTGAGTTGGTAGAGAATGTTAGGCACCTCTGCGCTGTCTCTTGTGAGTTGGTAGAGAGTGTTAGGCACCTCCGCGCTGTCTCTTGTCAGTTGGTAGAGAATGTTAGGCACCTCCGCGCTGTCTCTTGTGAGTTGGTAGAGAATGTTAGGCACCTCCGCGCTGTCTCTTGTGAGTTGGTAGAGAGTGTTAGGCACCTCCGCGCTGTCTCTTGTGAGTTGGTAGAGAGTGTTAGGCACCTACGGCTGTCTCTTGTCAGTTGGTAGAGAGTGTTAGGCACCTCCGCGCTGTCTCTTGTGAGTTGGTAGAGAGTGTTAGGCACCTCCGCGCTGTCTCTTGTGAGTTGGTAGAGAGTGTTAGGCACCTCCGGCTGTCTCTTGTCAGTTGGTAGAGAATGTTAGGCACCTCCGCGCTGTCTCTTGTGAGTTGGTAGAGAATGTTAGGCACCTCCGCGCTGTCTCTTGTGAGTTGGTAGAGAGTGTTAGGCACCTCCGCGCTGTCTCTTGTGAGTTGGTAGAGAGTGTTAGGCACCTCCGCGCTATCTCTTGTCAGTTGGTAGAGAATGTTAGGCACCTCCGCGCTGTCTCTAGTGAGTTGGTAGAGAGTGTTAGGCACCTATGCGCTATCTCTTGTGAGCTGGTAGATAGTGTTAGGCACCTCCGGCTGTCTCTTGTGAGTTGGTAGAGAGTGTTAGGCACCTCCGCGCTGTCTCTTGTCAGTTGGTAGAGAGTGTTAAGCACCTCCGCGCTGTCTCTTGTGAGTTGGTAGAGAGTGTTAGGCACCTCCGCGCTGTCTCTTGTCAGTTGGTAGAGAGTGTTAGGCACCTCCGCGCTGTCTCTTGTCAGTCTAAACGGAGGAAACGCTAGCAGTATAAAGGTAGTCGACGCTGATGCTAAATACGCAATTACTTACTCAAATGTGTAGAGAAAATGACAAGAAAATTCATCAGTGGCTTCTTATACTACTGAAATACGATGGAAGTCAGATGTTGTTTTTTGACACTGTCTGAGTTATTGGATGTCGAAGATCTAAATTTGAAACGAAGTTTATAAAGAAAATCAGACATTGCCAATTTTAAAGACTTGTTTCATACATTCACTGAGGTTAACTTACATACAGTTGTTATGACTTTTTTCAGTCTTCACTTTGATTAGAAATCACCGAAAAACAACAACAAAAAAAAAAAACCCATTGAAGTTCATGAATCAGCAAAAATTGCATTCGGGCAATAATTAGCTAAGCAGAGGGTCTACCGAATACAGGAAAACATGTCAAGGGGTCTACGACCCCCAAAAAAGTTTGGCAACCACTGATTTAGAGCCATTTATTACTAGAGTTTGTTCCCTCCCTATCAGAAAATCTTTAATCCACTCATGCAATGGACTATCAATGCCAAAGTATTTACATTTTTTAAGCAAACTATGGTGGTGAACTTTGTCAAAAGCCTTGGGAAAATCTAGTAAGATAACATCTATTTGCTCACTATTATCTAAACCTTTTGAGAAATCATCAATTAGTCCTATTAGTTGTGTTTCACATGATCTATATTTCCTAAAGCCATGTTGGTATGGGGTGTGGACATTATGTTTGTCTAAGTGGTTTATGATGTTGCTACATATTATGTGTTCTAAGATTTTACATGTGATGCTGGTAAATGACACTGGTCGGTAGTTTCCTGGGTCAGATTTTTCTCCTTTTTTTAAATGGGGGGGGGGTGACATAAGCTTCTTTCTAGTCCCTTGGTACTCTGTCCTGATTAAGAGATGCCTGAAAAAGTATTTTGACTTTTTAGCTCATTGCTTAGTTCTTTGAGTAATCTAGCTGGAATACCATCGTCTAGATGTTTTATTCGGTTTGATGTTCGGCTAATAGTTTTTAGATCTTGTAAATCTGTATCTCCTATGTTGTCTACTTGGTTCAAATAACGTAATATGTCTTTGTCTCCTGGTGCTGAGAATGTTGATGCAAAGTAATTATTTAAGATGTTAGCTATAGGATTTTTAAGATCTAACCCTTGGAATACCCTCGTTCCCTCCCCCCCCCCCCGAAAAAAATCCCACAACAAATCCCGCTATTTATTTGATTTTTGAAAAAGAAGATTGAATAGTTTCACTGATAATAAAAATAATATTTACAACATTTAGTATGTAACCCAAACCACAAATTAAAAAAAAAAGCAGCCAATCATGTTTTGCTTGGACACTTTAGAACAAGGCAGCGTACTTAAAGCTCAAATCTTTTCTCAACAATTTCAAACAAACATGCAAACATGTTATTGAATTAGATATTACCAATACAGAAATTTGTACAATAAGTATCTGGTTTCAAATAAAAGAGAAAAAAATCAACTTGAAAAAACAAAAGCGACAGAATGGATGTAAAAATATTCTAGAATGGTTCGGAATATTTGCCTCTAAAAGCACTCTGCTTAAAAGTTTTAACACTGAATCAGTAAACACGTTCTACTTTATAAGTATACTAGCCGGATAGTACCCGCGGCATGCGGGCCTTAGTTTTGGTATTACTGATCTACTGGTTTAAATATAGAGCTCTGTTAAACTTCACATTTTTTTTTCTTTTACTACGAAAATAAAATTAGAGTGTGATTTTGGGTTAACCCGTTCAGCCCACATATTTATCTATCATATTAAATTCTTTGAAAAGGGGTTTACCCGATTTGTTAAAAGGTCTAGTTTTTTAATAGAGAAATTAGGTACTTTTTGTCTTTTTTTAGTGGTATGGACTTCGGTCTCCGCCATGATCTAAGAAACATTTATGCCAAGTTTTATCAAGATTGGTCAAACGGTTTTGATTTCTATGCGGGACATACATGCATACATGCATACATGCGCCTTACTTTCTGTTGTATATTATGGATCATGGGCGTAGCCAGGGAAGGGTTCTTGGGGTTCAACCCCCCCCCCATGAAATGAAATCCCCCCCCCTCAGGTGACGGGGAAATATGCATTTTGTTGGCTTTCAATACCAGAAATAGTGCTTGGCGGCTCTTAGCGCTCCTCCAGACCACCTTGCTGGCAATGGCGGGAGTCTACAATCTTTTCCACAAACTCCAGGAAGAGCCTATTCTAGGGAACAATAAACATCTTCCGTAAGAATGATGGATCAGAGTGTAATAAAGATTATATATATATATATATATATACATATAAAAAAAAATTCCCCCAACCCCCCCCCCCCCCGAAAAAAAATCCTGGCTACGCCCATGTTATGGATAAATTCCAACCTGCATCACTTTAATGTACTTGACCTTTTTTTTTCCCTATTTCTAAAAAAAGAAACCTAAGCTTTAAACATTAGTTCCGGTCGTAGACGTCTGCTAGGAGGACCGTACAGACTTTGTCAGATCAATACATCTTGTGCGCTACAGAGGGGAGATACCTGCCTGGACGAGTTGTATGTGATTTGGACATTCCTCTCGATGTTCCCTGGTTCGAACCATGCACGCCGCTATCCCAAGTTTTCCTGAGGGAGGTTTGGCCTACGATTATATTCACATCTGAAGCATGTAGGATATCTTTATATTTACAGTGTGCATGTTATGCCATATTGCTTTATTCACTACGTCTTTTGGTTATCTTCGCTGTAATTCAACTTAAAATTGGTCCCGTCAACAAGATTTAAATACATGTTTTACTAAGATTGCATCAAAATTTAATCAACTTTTAAATTAATTCCCATTTTTTTTTTCGTTCATAATCTCGATAGTCTTTTTAGTCATGAATAAGTAAATTAGATCAGACATCGCTCACTGTGGTGCGCGTGTTACAATGGCACGCGAAGTTATTTATTTTGTCACGCAATAAAAATTGAATTCTTATAATAAAATACTAGAAAAAAAAAATTAGTTGAACCAATGTTTGGGTAGAAAGATCAATCGCACAATTGGGTTAATATATCTTTTAGATTTATTAAAAAAAAACAGTATAAAATAAACATTTTAAAAACATTTATGCATCAAATAATCAAGCTTTTCTAAATTGTTATTTTATTTGATCATCCCCTGATTTCGTGGGACATTGTTGCTACGGCACCATTAAAAAAAAAACAACAAACAAACAATTCTTAAACCACATTAAACCAAAACATTTATAGGCTGACATAATTGACAAAGCTTTTGTGATATCACTGGTAGAGATATTAAATACAGCTACCTATTCTGTCACAAGTACTAAATAAGGCACTTGCTACACGTCCAGGTTGCTACATTTTCTGTTGTAAAGCATACTGGAGTTGTATTTTGTTGCTTGTCTTTTCAAATTTCATTTTAAACAAATTTGTATGAGAATAAAATATTGAGAAGATCATTCTGGTTTGTATTTGCAAATTTTACATTTGTCAAGAAACAAAAAGATGTCTGTCAATATATTATTGAAGACTTGGGACAAGCATTAATTTATTTCAATAAAATTTATTATCAGTTAAAAAAAAACGAATCTATTCCATCAACTTTCATGTATACATTCTAATTTCAGGACCTACTTAAAATACTACTGCACTATTTCATTCGGTTTCACTTTTTTTTTTCCCAAGAGTGACGTGTGGCCAACGCAATAATTCATTTGCCTTTAATTTAGCCTGCAGAAACCAGATACTCATTATAATCTAGAAGTGAAATAAAAGACTTCAGTTTAAATCTTAAATTACCGAAGATTTGAGGCCGCGCATATTTCTTGATGACCTCGCTTCCGTTGTCTAATTAGTGTTAATGTAATACGACATGTCACATAGGTTTTGGGATCGTCTGCAACAGTTTGCCTCTACGCCTCTCCATTAAAAGCAGAAGAATAAAGTAAGATAAAAGTTACTTTTAAGAATTAAAGTAATATGAATAGGCTTCTCAAGTAACAGGTTCAGTAGCGGATTAATTTGACATTTAAAAAAAAGGAAATTTAAGTTGTTTGTTTATCTGGATGTAATATTTTTTGTTTGAACACTGCTTTTAAACGTCAAGCTCTATTTCTAAATAAAGTTCTTTTAAACACATTTTAAAACACATACACACACTAAACAACTTTTTTCAAAGCGTCTTTTACAATGATCTTCAAGAGTGCTTAACAATTTAGCCGCCAAGAAATTAAGACAGTTAAAAAAAAAGAATCTTTTTGCTGGCGAAATTTTCCAAATGGTCTAAAAATAACTTTTCATCAAAAAATTAAGATGCATTGTTTTTTGTTTCCAACTTTAAAAAAAAAACGACATGTTTGGCTTCTTACCAGATTTCAATTTACATTCTTCTATTTTAATTACCTTTTCTTTCTTTTTTTATTACAAAACTGTTGTCTTAGTAGTCAGGTAGGTTATTTATTTTCTTTATATCTATTTTCTTTATATTTATTTTCTTTATATTTATTTTCTTTATATTTATTTTCTTTATATTTATTTTCTTTATATTTATTTTCTTTATATTTATTTTCTTTATATCTATTTTCTTTATATCTATTTTCTTTATATCTATTTTCTATATATCTATTTTCTTTATATTTATTTTCTTTATATCTATTTTCTTTATATCTATTTTCTTTATATCTATTTTCTTTATATCTATTTTCTTTATATTTATTTTCTATATATCTATTTTCTTTATATTTATTTTCTTATATCTATTTTCTTTATATCTATTTTCTTTATATTTATTTTCTTTATAGCTATTTTCTTTATATCTATTTTCTTTATATCTATTTTCTATATATCTATTTTCTTTATATTTATTTTCTTTATATCTATTTTCTTTATATTTATTTTCTTTATATCTATTTTCTTTATATCTATTTTCTTTATATTTATTTTCTTTATATCTATTTTCTTTATATCTATTTTCTTTATATCTATTTTCTTTATATCTATTTTCTTTATATTTATTTTCTATATATCTATTTTCTTTATATTTATTTTCTTATATCTATTTTCTTTATATCTATTTTCTTTATATCTATTTTCTTTATATTTATTTTCTTTATATTTATTTTCTTTATATCTATTTTCTTTATATCTATTTTCTTTATATTTATTTTCTTTATATTTATTTTCTTTATATTTATTTTCTTTATATTTATTTTCTTTATATTTATTTTCTTTATATCTATTTTCTTTATATCTATTTTCTTTATATCTATTTTCTATATATCTATTTTCTTTATATTTATTTTCTTTATATCTATTTTCTTTATATCTATTTTCTTTATATCTATTTTCTTTATATCTATTTTCTTTATATTTATTTTCTATATATCTATTTTCTTTATATTTATTTTCTTATATCTATTTTCTTTATATCTATTTTCTTTATATTTATTTTCTTTATAGCTATTTTCTTTATATCTATTTTCTTTATATCTATTTTCTATATATCTATTTTCTTTATATTTATTTTCTTTATATCTATTTTCTTTATATTTATTTTCTTTATATCTATTTTCTTTATATCTATTTTCTTTATATTTATTTTCTTTATATCTATTTTCTTTATATCTATTTTCTTTATATCTATTTTCTTTATATCTATTTTCTTTATATTTATTTTCTATATATCTATTTTCTTTATATTTATTTTCTTATATCTATTTTCTTTATATCTATTTTCTTTATATCTATTTTCTTTATATTTATTTTCTTTATATTTATTTTCTTTATATCTATTTTCTTTATATGTATTTTCTTTATATTTATCTTATCTTATATAATACAGACGTTACTTCAAAAAAGAAGATGATTACGTCCTACGCGTCATGCATTTAGTCATGCATATTAACCAATGACTTAAATTCTGCCAAGTCACTGGTTTTTCTGGCTAGCTCAGGCAACCCATTCCATGCTCTAATAGCACTAGGGAAGAAGGAGTATTTGTACAAATTTGTCCTAGCATATGGGACGAGGAATGTGCCTTTATTTTTGTGTCTTTCAGAGTATTTTATTAAATTTTGTTTTTGTATTTGAAGATTATGGTTCAGTGTTTTATGTATAATTGCTACTTTACTTTTGAGTCTTCTGTCCTGAAGGCTTTCTAAATTTAGTGATTTTACTAATGGTGTTACCCTAGTCAAATGTGAATATTCGTTTGTTATGATTCTCACTGCTCTATTTTGTGTTTGTTCCAGTTTCTTAATGTTTTCTTGAGTTGAGAGGTCCCACACGGTGGATGCATATTCTATTATTGGCCAACCAAGGTTAAATAACATTTTAGTTATATATTCTTATTTGATTTATAGAAATTTCTTTTAATAAACCCTAATGCTTTGTTGGATTTTTTTTATAGTTTCATCAATATGTGGATTCCATGACAGTTTTTCATTTATTATAACACCTAGGTATTTTGAGTTTTTAGTCTGTGTTACTGGTTTGCCATGAATAAAATAAGTGGAATTAATTTGTTTTAGTTTTTTTGTTACTCTTAACAACTGACATTTTTCTGGGTGGAAAGACATGCTCCAATTTGATTCCCATTTCTGTAATTCATCTAATTCTCTTTGTAAAATATCTGTGTCTTGTTTTGTTTTTATTGTTCTATATATTATGCAATCGTCTGCAAATAATCTGACTTTTGTTCCTGAACTAATGCAATTTGGTAAATCATTTATGTAAATTAAAAATAGTAGTGGACCCAAGACTGTTCCTTGAGGTACACCTGAGTTTACTGTTATTGGTGTTGATTTAGAGCCATTTATTATTACAGTTTGTTCTCTCCCTATCAGAAAATCTTTAATCCACTGATGCAGTGGACCGTTAATGCCGAAATATTTTAATTTTTTAAGCAAACTATGGTGGTGAACTTTGTCAAAAGCCTTGGAAAAATCTAGTAAGATAGCATCTATTTGTTCACTATTATCTAAACCTTTTGAAAAATCATCAATTAGTCCTATTAGTTGTGTTTCACATGATCTATATTTCCTAAAGCTATGTTGGTATGGGGTGAGGACATTATGTTTGTCTAAGTGGTTTATGATATTGCTACATATTATGTGTTCTAGTATTTTACATGTGATGCTTGTAAGTGATACTGGTCTGTAGTTTCCTGGATCAGATTTTTCTCCTTTTTTAAATAGGGGGGTGACATTAGCTTCTTTCCAGTCCTTTGGTACTCTGCCCTGGTTAAGCGATGCTTGAAAGAGTATTTTGAACACTGGGGCTAGCTCATTGCTTAGTTCTTTGAGTAATCTAGCTGGAATACCATCAGGTCCAGACGCTTTATTTGGTTTGGTGTTGGCTAATAGTTTTTTAATTCCATTTTCTTGTACTACTAAATCTTCTATGTTGTCTACTTTGTTCAAATTAAGAAATATGTCTTTGTCTCCTGGGGCTGAGAATGCTGATGCAAAGTATTTGTTTAGGATGTTTGCTTTAGTTTCATTATCATTATGTATTATGTTATGTTCATCTTTTAATGGCGCTATGCCTGTTGTTTCCATTTTCTTAGACTTAATGTATGACCATAGGTTTTTGTTGTTATCTTTAGATATTACATTGTTTATGTATTCACTCTGCAGCTGTCTGCTTACTTTTTGGGTTAGGTGTTTAATTTGTATATATATTTTGTAAACTCTTTCTGCCTTGGTTGCTTTAAATTTTTTCTATATAGGTTTTCCTTCTGTTTACAAAGCTTCTTTAGTCTGTTATTAAACCAGCATTTATTTATTTTGTTTGATGTGTATTTAGTTGGTATATGATTTTCTATAATGCTTTTAAGATGGTTTTAAATGAAATTCCAGAGGTCATCGACTGGTTGGTTAATGTCTTTTTCTAATAAGAATGTTTGTTGAAAGTTTAATGCAGCTTGGTGTAGTTGTGTTAGGTTACATTTATTCCAGAGTAAGATTTTTCTTTTGGTTTTTGTATTGGCTACTGCTTTTATCTGACTGTGTATTTTTATGATCTCATGGTCTGATAGACCAGGGATAATATCATAATCAACTACTAATCCAGGTCTGTTGGTAAAGAAGAGATCTAATGTGTTGTTTAATCTAGTTGGCTTTTTAATGATTTGATCTAAACTTAGGTTGTGTAAAGTTTCTATGAAAAGCTCATTTATGTCCTTAAGGTTTTGGTGTTTATCTATGGTTAGTGTTTTCCAATTTATATCAGGTAGGATATTTATTTTCTTTATATCTATTTTCTTTATATTTATTTTCTATATATCTATTTTCTTTATATCTATTTTCTTTATATCTATTTTCTTTATATCTATTTTCTTTATATTTATTTTCTTTATATTTATTTTCTTTATATCTATTTTCTTTATATTCATTGTACAATGTATTTGTTGAATAAGAACCGGTGACGATACAGAGCTGCACCCTTGAAGAACCTGCAATGCCGCTGATTCCAAAGCCTGGTCACTTGTTTCATTGGAAACTTCAGCTGCATGTTTAAAAAAAAGGGGGCGGGGTGCTGTTACCGGTCATCGACATGTAGCACTAAATTGCTGGTAGACAGCTAAACCGTTGTAGGCGTAACATATCTTAACTCTGAATTAAAACCTTTGCTGCCTGCAGCTATGCCTAATCATGAGAAATGCTTCGGAAGTAAACCCTGAGGAAAAGTCAGGAGCTGGCGACCCTAAGGCAGCTTGCAGCCCTCAGTGCTAGACCCTGGCAGAACTTGATTGTTCATAGAAGAAGATTGTTTATAGAAGAACTTGATTGTTTATAGGAGAACTTGATTGTTTATAGGAGAACTTGATTGTTCATAGAAGAACTTGATTGTTTATAGAAGAACTTGATTGTTTATAGAAGAACTTGATTGTTCATAGAAGAACTTGATTGTTTATAGAAGAACTTGATTGTTTATAGAAGAACTTGATTGTTTATAGAAGAACTTGATTGTTTATAGGAGAACTTGATTGTTTATAGGAGAACTTGATTGTTTATAGAAGAACTTGATTGTTTATAGAAGAACTTGATTGTTTATAGAAGAACTTGATTGTTTATAGAAGAACTTGATTGTTTATAGGAGAACTTGATTGTTTATAGAAGAACTTGATTGTTTATAGAAGAACATGATTGCTCATAGAACTTGATTGTTTATAGAAGAACTTGATTGTTTATAGAAGAACTTGATTGTTTATAGAAGAACTTGATTGTTTATAGAAGAACTTGATTGTTTATAGAAGAACTTGATTGTTTATAGAAGAACTTGATTGTTTATAGAAGAACTTGATTGTTTATAGAAGAACTTGATTGTTAATAGAAGAACTTGATTGTTTATAGAAGAACTTGATTGTTTATAGAAGAACTTGATTGTTCATAGAAGAACTTAATTGTTTATAGAAGAACTTGATTGTTCATAGAAGAACTTGATTGTTTATAGAAGAACTTGATTGTTCATAGAAGAACTTGATTGTTTATAGAAGAACTTGATTGCTCATAGAAGAACTTGATTGCTCATAGCTCACTGGAAAGACTCCTTGCAATAATGAAGCAGCACCAGAAATAAATAGTATGACAAATTAAAGATCACCAATAAGATTCATAACGAGGGAATTGATTTAAAAACAAACAAACAACTTTCTTTCTTTAATTCCTTGTTGCTTGTTTTATATTTCAGTAAATAAATACATTTAATAAACTGTATGAAGAAAATATGTATTTAATAATGACTTCAATCTGAAGCTACCCTGAGGACTTGGGGCTTGGACGACTTATGGGCAGGGAAGAAGCAGGTGACAATGTAGAAATGCAAGGTAGGCAACTATCGCTATTGGGGAGATTCATACTAAATGTTCTCCGCAGTAATCTGCTCTTTCTCTACACTTTGGTAAGATCTTAATGTGATAGAGTTGGTAAAGAGTGGAGCAAGCAAGCGATCTATCTATCTATTTATCTATTTATCTATCTATCTATCCATCCATCCATCTATCTATCTATCTATCTATCTATCTATCTATCTTTCTATCTATCTATCTATCTATCTATCTATCTATCTATCTATCTATCTATCTATCTATCTATATCAGTGCTTTTTTGTAAAGGTGCCGATTGCCTAACTTTTAACAACTAATAAATTAATAATAAACATTAAAATACAAACAAAGTAATAATTTCTTTCCATATTGAAAAAGGCGCTGGTACGCCGTACCGGTGCGTACCGTCACAAAAAAGCACTATATATAATCATCTCATCATTTAATCTGCCCCTTTATTTTCGATGTATACTGGGATGCTGGGATAGTTCGCGTAACAAATCCCTCCACTCATCCCGGACAGCAGACGATCCATGTTTTCAAGTTCTCCAGCCAGTTTTTATTTTAATTGACTCTTCGCTTCTTGCTCCCTCCACTGTGCATTGAAGGATGACTTTTGAGGCTTGAGTCATGTCTTGCAACATAACCAAACCAGCTCAGTTTTTTTGTTGTCTCTTCACAGTATTCAGAAGTTTTCTCTCTTTTTGCCAGCCAAAGTGTTGACTTATATATGTATGTATGTAATATATATATATATATATAGACATGTTTGTGTGTGTGTGGGTGTGCTTTGCAAGGTTTAGGAATTGTGAATGTCTTGTTCTGAAGTAGGGCATACAGTCTATTCACACAGCTTCTCAAAGAAAACTACACACTGCCCCGTCTAGACATTAGTTCAACTTCCAGGCAAGGTAAACCTTTAATTATGTAACAAGGCGCCTGCTAGTTCCTTCAACTGGTTCCTTCGAACTGTTTCAGTACTCTTGTACTTAAGGTTACTCGTATATTATGTACTTTGAATATTTTCTGTACCATTGTAATCTAATTGTATTGTTCTGCTGTTTTTTTGTTGTCGTTGTTAACTATTCCAGATTATATAGTGTAGGTTATTTGCAGGAAACACACCATACGAGATTTGCATTGTATGCGATATTAAATTACGTAATTTCAGAAAAGAAAGTATAAACACAGTATGTAGATATCGACAGCTTAACATCTTAACAGTAGCAACATTGTAATAGCGACAGCAGGGCTGGTCCTAACAATTGCGGCGCCCTATGCAAAATGGATTGCCCGCGGCCCAGTCTGGGTGGGGATAAGGATAATAAGTGAAAATTAAGATATTGTATTAGAAAATAAATTCGTTTTTGCAATGGAATCAATCTTTACTAAATACAAAATTACAATAAAATTAACTTTACCTAACGAGCCTTGCTTGTGGCGAGTTTCGAAATTAGGCCTATGTTTGCTACATAGATTAGATAGAATCGCCAAATTGTTCAATCTATCTTTGTGAATTCTTGATTTTTTTGAGGTGCGAGAAGCCCCTTTCACCATATTCCACAATTACGGGTATTGTTATTGTATTCTCTCATTAGTGGATGGACAGGCTAAAATTTCTATCAGGGTTTTGGCGGCATTTGGTAGAATACGCCTTAAAGATTCCATTTCATCTGCTAACTCTCGCCCACATATATCTGCTGACTGGTCTGTCGATGACGTCAGTGCTTGCTCGAGGTTTGCTGTAAACTTTTGTATGACATCAGGCTGAAGGTTCTCGAATCTGACAAGAAACCCAAATAGATTGTGATATGATTTCAGCTATTCAAATCTCGGCAACAAGGATTGAACTGCAGTGTCCACAATTCTGTTATAGCCATTTATCCCGTAGTCATCTTTAGCATTTCCAGTTATGAAGTGTTCCCCATAAATTTATCATACTGCCTTTTCTTTTGACGTTTGGCTGGAAAGATTGCAACAACTTCCATGTTTTTAGCTAATTCATTTAACTCTCATTTTTAAGGTTTTAATAATTTCAGATTTCCAGGACTTTTTTGTGTGTCTATTTTGCAATGTCAGAAGATTTGCAAGAGACCCTGAAAAATCAGGCTGTAATGGTTCAATTTAATAATTTACACCTGAAGGTGTGGGGCCCACTGCGGCCGCATAGGTTGCAGTAGCTTAAGGCCGGCCCTGAGCGACAGAGACCAGACTGATCCGTTCTGTATTTTTTGTTGTATGATACTATTCGAACTTATGTACCAGAATACTTTCACATATCCAAAGACAAGCATATTTTGTTAATTTCGTAAATCAAGTAATAACGCTACAGCCAACATAAGTCACTTCTCAATGAATGTTTATAGAAAAAAATTAAAACCTCGACTGTTGGCTGCAGATCATAATCTACTAGTAACTAGATCAATGACACCTCTGCATACAGAACTACAACTAAGTAGCTATTTCATTTTAGCCAACAAACTCAACAAAGTTGAGTAATTGTGAAGGAGGAAATTTAATTAATAAACAGCAGAAATGGTGTTAAATAAATAGAAAGATACAAATTGTGACTTCCATCCATCAAATTCTGACACCGTCCACTGAAAAAGCCCGCAGCTTTTGAGGGAGAAACCTGGCACCACTAGAAGCGTCCATTTAGGACAGGGTTCTCTGAGGGACATATGGTAATGGAGTCATCGGTTCGCTAAGGTATAAGGGCATCTTTTAATTATGGATACACTGATTACAAAATGTGGCTACTTTTGTAGAAATTCTCAGAGTACCCAAATGTTAATATAACTTCATGTGATGAAACAAACTAAACATAAAAAATACTTTTAAAAAACAACAAAGCTTATATTAAGAGAAGGGAGAGCACCAATCAATCGCTGTCATGTCTTTTATAGCTCTCAATATTACAAGTTTGTCACCACTTTTCTATATTAAAAAAAAAACATTAATAGCCATAATTTGATTAACTAACTGTTTTGTCATTGGCAATAAATAATTAGACAAAATTTCAACAAGATCCAAGAATAGGAAATGGGAGAAAAAAATGTAAAAAAAACAAAAAAAAAACAAAACAAAAAAACACCCAGACAGACAAACGAAATTAGTTAATATAAGCTTTGTAAAAAAAAAAGGAATCTTAGACTTTTGATCATAAAAGATAAACGCGAACATTTGGATATTTCCATTTGATCTTCGAATTTAAGTATCACATATATTTGTAGTTTACAAGATGTGAGGTTCTTCGTAAAGTGCATATCCATTTTATATATTTAATGTTAGCCAATTTAGCGAATAAGGATTTGTTTCAATTGATACTCTTGGTTTTCGTGGAATATTTTTTTCTTTATAATATTCATTATAGATGTAAGATGTGGGCATAGTTCAACATTCCTCTGGTTATCCTGATTGTTCAGACACACGTTGATGTGGAACATCTTGTCACGCTCCAGCGCAAGAGTCAGCTAATAGCTAGAAAGAGACGGGTCAGTTATGTGGGTCAGTAATTGTGGGTCAGTAATGTGGGTCAGTAATTGTGGGTCAGTAATGTGGGTCAGTAATTGTGGGTCAGTAATGTGGGTCAGTAATTGTGGGTCAGTAATTGTGGGTCAGTTATGTGGGTCAGTAATTGTGGGTCAGTAATGTGGGTCAGTAATGTGGGTCAGTAATTGTGGGTCAGTAATGTGGGTCAAGATCATTGTTTGTAGATGACCCGATTCTACCGGAAGTCCTTAGAAGATGATGATGTAAACAACAATAAGAGTCGCTGAATGGAGGCTAAAGAATAATTTGACTATCCTGAAAAGTAAATTGTTAGACGTAAGAGTAAGGGAATCGCGGTGGCTGAGTGGTAAGGCGCTTCGCATCCGAACCGTGAGTCCCTGATTCGAATCCTTGTGGAGACTTAAGATTTTAAATTTCGTGATGTGAGTTCACCCAGCCTGACATTAGTTGGGGAAGGGTCAAGGCGGTTGGTCGTTGTGTAGGTGCAGGTCATATGACACCCTCGTTAACCGTGGGCTACAGAGGAAGATTAACTTTGCATCATCTCTCCTAGTGATCGCAGTGTCTGAATAGGGAACCTTACTTTACTTTAGATGCCGGGGCATATGGTCAGTGTGGTCGTTGTTTAGTAGTCATTGAATGTCTGTATATTCATTTTTGTTCCCTTTTATTTTCTCTTAAGGATACTTTCAGCTTTTTAATGCTTGTTCTCAGTTGTAGAGCTATCCTTTGGGCTTTTGACTCTTTTTTACGCTCTACCTTTTTTTCCGGCAATTATTCGCTACAGTCCCTAGTACCACACACGGCATGGATAACTTCTACTCCTTTGACTTACACAAGTGATTGATCTTTTATTAGAGCTTTGTTCATTGGTGAACTAAATATTTTATTTAAATTTGTTTGAAGATATAAAACTCAAGTGTTTCTTCACTGTTTTTATAGAGAGGCGACTCCGAAACCTAAAGATATTACGTGACTTTGATAGTGAAAAAAAAAAAGTCTAATTGATAGTCTGACCAAAACAAATTGTGACAAAAGAATATCCTTCATCTCTTCTTTTGGATATTCGTTTCATTTCTAATTAAAGTTATTGTAAATATACAAACTCTTGAGAGGCTCCTATAATATGAGGGCAACTTTTATAGTCACAGTTATCTTGGAACCAAACAAAAATCTTTCTTTGAGATATAGTAATTATATTATTCAGTGTTTTGTAATAGAATTTTTAAGAAGAATTGTCAGGGGACATAACTCTATTGCTAAAATATGATTTGGGGGTGAAAGGGGCTGTCGGATAAGACGTGCATGACTATGACAGTAATGTCCAAACTACGCCCCGAGAGCAACATCCGGACCGTAACGCTGAGCTTTCTGGAGCCTCTTAACTCCTGCTCTCAGAGTTTGGTGAAGCCTCAGAGGCTCATTTCTATTGGACTCGATGATTGTGTGTGTGTGGTGACGCGACCAGTGACAAACTTGCCGGAAATGTATAAAGGCCCCCGGGCCGAAATACGTAGGACTGCACTGGACTGTGACATTCATGCCACATTTTTATTGATATTAGAGATTTTCATCTATGGTGAAAACTATAAATAGCCAGCTTAATGGTATATCTGGTGCACAGAATAAAGTAAATGTTGATAAGCTATGTTTTTTTAAAAAGAAATGTGATACATGTATATTCACTTTTCGACACTGCCAACTGAAATTTTCTAAGAACTTCCGTTTGTTTACAAATCCTTGCTAATTGTGTTGGCGACATTTAAGGTTCAACTTAGCGTCCTTGACGTTACCATACCATACCATACCATACCATACCACTTTTACGTTATACGGATGTATACAAACGCGACATGAAGCTCTTCAAAATCGACACTAGCAGCTGGAAAAAGTAGCATTGGATAGATCCACATGGAGAGAGAGAGCATAAAGGAAGGGTCTCTGATTGCAGGTGCCATACACAACAGAAGCAGAAAGAAGGGTGAAAATGCAACGGCGCCTGGTGATTATATATGCCCAACCTGCGATCGCAGCTGTGTATCAAGGATTGGCCTCTTTAGTCACACAAGAAGTTGCAAAGGGAAAAGATCGTCTCTCCAGACGTAAAATGCCACAGAAATATATATATATATACAGAGAGATAGAGAGAGAGACAGAGAGAGAGAGAGATACATAGATAGATGTAGATGTAGATATAGATAGATAGATAGATAGATAGATAGATAGATAGATAGATAGATAGATTAGATAGATAGATAGATAGATAGATAGATAGATTAGATAGATAGAAAGATAGATAGATAGATAGAAAGATAGATAGATAGATAGATAGATAGATAGATTAGATAGATAGATTAGATAGATAGATAGATAGATAGATAGATAGATAGAAAGATAGATAGATAGATAAGATAGATAGATAGATAGATAGATAGATAGATAGATAGATAGATAGAGAGAGAGATAGAGAGATAGATTTAACATGTAAACAAACAGTAAATATCTCTTGTCTGGATGTCAACGTCTATTTGTCTATTCTGTTTAGAAACAAAAGAAATTTAAAAAAAAACTTAAAATAAACAACAAACAAAGCTTATATTAAGCATAGCTGTATCAATTAGTTTGGATCAGTCATGTAATTAAATTTGTAATAGATCTAGACTAACATTGATTCAAATAAAAAAAAATAGGGGGGAACGACCTGAAGTAGAACTCATGGCTCAATCTTTCTAAGGCTTCTTAAGCCAACACGGTAACCACTCTGCTAGTTGAGAATTTACGAACAAAGTTATTTATGGTTTCTATAGTCTCGTCCTATTTTTTTTATGTTTGCCTTCACTAAGACTCAGACTATAAAGGGGACTAATTCAGCTTACACCTCCACTTCAGTCGAGCACAATTTCTTTCCCATGTTCTAGATACCATACAAAATAATTAATTACCACTAGTTAATTAACGACTTAACTTTTTCAATAGATTCTAGTGTTGTCAGGTAAAAGATATAACAGTGCAAAATGTCAGCTTGATCCGAGACTGATTGTAAGAGAAATCACGTGTACAAACTTTTGACCAGACAGTGTGAGTTGATATTAACTTTGTAACAAAATGGGATTATACCATCGGCGCCATCGTGTTCTAAATTGAAACAAGTCTGAACGTGAAACCCAACAATTTTGTATTTTAAAATGAAACGAGCCGACCCGCGGGGTAACTCTAGTCCGACTTGCAGAAATAAAAGAGTTATCGTTCCATGACTTTTTCATCGAGGTGTCCCGCATGGTTGGGAGAATTATATATAGAGAAAGTTACACAGAATGATTCTACAGATATATATATATATATATAAATATACGTATTATAAAGATGTGCCCTATTTTAGTAAGATTTATAATTCGCATTTAATATGTGTGTGTGTGTGTCACTGGAAAGTCAACGCAAGTGTAGATTTCACTTGTACACTATTGTGTGTTACACGCATCTGTAGATGACAATATGATCTAGCTCGTACGTTGCATACATGTGTAGATGTCACTTGAATAGAATATTATCTTCAAGTCCCACCCTTCCAGTAAATAAAAGAAATCTTTACACTGTAACCTTACTCTTGAAGTTTCAATGAACCGGGTGTAATCAAAAACCTGTATTTTCCAACTGCCAGGCCTTGTCGTCTGTTAGCTTCATAATCCCCCCCCTCCCAACTGTTTCTAATTGTTGCTTCTCCCCTTTCCGCCCTACTTCTCTCCCCCCCCCCTCCGCACACTCCCCATGAATGTCGTCTGCTGTAGACAAACATTTCAGACAGCTATGTGCTCAAGTAAAGGTCTACCCGTGTCACCTACCAAGTCTAGAGCAGAATCAACTCCTAAACTTTGGCCCGATACCTGGTGACGTTGTTACTGCAACTTGTCGCTGCATATTGGGCAACAACAGTTACGTCAATTTAGGCAGGGTTGGGTAAATGATATGTGTTGTGCTGCCTACACTACTCCCCCGTTATCCTTTGGTCCTAAAATCTGATGAACCTCATATCCTCCGTGCTATACTTAGAGGGTGTTCTTTAATACTCTTCAAATACAAAAACAAAATCTAATAAAATACTCTGAAAGACACAAAGATAAAGGCACATTCCTCGTCCCATATGCTAGGACAAATTTGTACAAATACTCCTTCTTCCTTAGTGCTATTAGAGCATGGAATGGGTTGCCTGAGCTAGCCAGAAAAACCAGTGACTTGGCAGAATTTAAGTCATTGGTTAATATGCATGACTAAATGCATGACGCGTAGGACGTAATCATCTTCTTTTTTGAAGTAACGTCTGTATTATATAAGATAAGATAAGAATACCGTTTGGGCCAAAAACGTTGGCGGAGATAATTGGGCGGGAGATATTTGGGCGGGAGATATTTGAAATTATTTATTAATTTAAATACATTGAAAGCAACATTTCTGCTTAGTTGTCTTGAAACTTCCTCGTTGGATTGTTTTTTTTTTTAATTTTGATTTTGTTTCTATTTTTTGTTTGTAACAAAAATATGTTTTTTTTAAATGTATTTGTGCTTGTTTATCAATAAATACATTTTATGGATGTCGCTATTTTTTTGCGTTGTCTGTCTCTCTCTGCACATACACATATACCATTTAAAAACAAGGTTTACTAATCGTATATTGTTATAAATACACCCAGCCAGGTCTAGTTCAATTTTCGAGGAGTAGTGAGAGGGCACCATGCCCCGGGCGCCACCTTCAGGGGGCGCCACACACAGCTTATGTTTCTATGTGACGTTGATTGAAAATAAAGGACTTTGTCCTGGACGCAAGTTTTGCTCACTACGCCTCTAGTTCTATTGTCACCAGGGCACTATCCTGCATTGTACGCAAAGTCCAACCTGTAATCTTGAAAGGCAGTCGTTTTTTTTGTTGTGTTGTTTTTGTGTGTGCTAGGTGGCTATTCGATATTGATGCCGTTAGTGAGGTACTTTTAGGAGGCAAAGGGTTGATAACGGAGAGAGGAACTGATATTTAAAAAACAATGGTGGCTGGAAATTGACCCACGCGTAAACCGGAACTAGCTAAAAAGGACTCTCCTGGACGCAAAAGCTCACAATCGTCCCAATAGAGCAGCGGTTCTCAACCTTTTAAGCTCGGAGACCCCTTTTTACAATCCCTCAATCTGCCGCGACCCATCCCCATACACAAATACAGAATTGTAGGGTAGACAATAACAATCCATATTTTCGATGGTCTTAGGCGACCCCTGGCAAATGGTCAATCGACCCCCAAAGGGATCGCGACCCACAGGTTGAGAACCCCTGCTATAGAGACTGGTCTGACGAGCACATCGCAATACTAAAAAAATTCTTTGAACTGAAACTTTACGTCACTGTATTGTGCTCATGAGCCCAAACAGCATTGAAAAAAAAAAAGATCTCTACACTCGGTTGAGCAATAGTCTGAAGACGAAGGTCAACAAATTAAAAAAACAAATGTGGCTGGACATTTCAACAAAAAAATGCGAAGTCAAAAAAGCCGCTGGAGACTCGTTCTGCTAACAGCCCAACAGATCATTCCATTGCACTTCTAAGATTCACCAACGGCCTCGTTTTTTTAGCCTAAAAGAGTGATATAATCAACCTGTGGACAGAGCACTATGGTTTCCTCTTAAGCGATGAAAGGGTTTTCCCTGAAAAGCCTATTGCTGACAAACCGCGGGACTCAGTTCAAACAGAGCTTTACAACTTCACATCTTCTGAAGTCAGATACAGGAAAACTCAAAACACATACATCTTCTGGCTTTGGTGGTCTTCCAGCAGAAGTCTTTAAAATGAGACAAATGTACTATCCCGCCGGAACTTCACGACGACACCTTCAAATCTTTCAACAACAAAAAAAAAAAGCGACTGCTCACATTGTCGTGACATTACCTTATTGTCGGTGACGGGAAAAAAATCCTTGCCAGAATATTTCACGTCCGACAGTAGCTTAATCTTGCCGTCAATCAGTATTTACAGAGGTGTCAGCTTCGTGTGGACTGTCTATCAACCTCAGAGTATGCCTCAGAAGTTCCCTAACTAGGTTAGATCCAAAATACTAAAAAGCGAATTTTTTTTGCTATCTACGTATACAAACCCAAAAAAATGTCATTTGTTCCCTGCCAATCAAATTATTAAATACAAGTTAATTAACTGATATAAACATTTCACGTGTAAATTATCAGTGAGTCTGGTATGAATGTATATTTTGGTTTTTCTATAGTTTTAATGTTTTGTATGGTGTAATACTGAAATATTAAGACTAATTTATTTATGGATGATAAAAATTATTATTATGTCAGAAACGAACGAGTATTCATTCTCTGGCGCTGCCAGGGTCGAGTTTCGTTAAAGGGAAACACAATTCATCGTAGTCCCTTTAACAGTTTCCACTGAGGAATTTTCTGGTGATGTGGCAGGTCTGCAGCAGTACTGCCCTCTGACAGGCAAAGAGGATGTTCCTATTATTATTATTATCTATCTTTCATCTGTCTGTCTGTCTAGAACTAAAAATGTCTTGCATATTATTGAAGGCTTTATGCTCTGTCTGTCTGTCTAGAACTAAAAACGTCTTGCATATTATTGAAGGCTTTATGCTCTGTCTGTCTGTCTAGAACTAAATACGTCTTGCATATTATTGAAGGCTTTATGCTCTGTCTGTCTGTCTTTTTCTTTCTCCATTTCTTTTTCTCTCGCTTTCTCCTTCTGTAATTGCATACATATTCAAACGGCACAACTTGAGTTGATCCAGAATGATCAATTGATATACTTCCATGTTTGTGTGCAACGTAAGGTAAGAATGCAGCTCATCCGCAGCGGCCGCCCACGAGTCTGAAACACAAGATCATTATATAATCTTTCTTATATTATTTTTCTTATGTGTTCAGCTATAAATCTTATTTCTACACTTAATAAGATCACATCAAGAAAAACGAATAAGATTTGATTACATGGTATTCATTAAGAGATAATTTAATCAAAATAACAATTTTTTGCACTATATACTGAAACAATGCAAGAATAGAATCAATTTAAGTTTTTAATAAGCGTTAGGGTTAGAGTTAGGGTTAGGGTTAGAGTTAGAGTTCCATCGAGGGAAATAGAAAGGTGGGGAGTGATCTTAGGAGAGAGAGAGAGAGAGAGAGAGAGAGAGAGGGAGACAGAAGGGGGATGGAGAGAGAGAGGGAGAGAGAGAGAGAGAGAGAGAGGGAGACAGAAGGGGGATGGAGAGAGAGAGGGAGAGAGAAGGGGGGTGGAGAGAGAGAGAGAGAGGGAGAGAGAAGGGGGATGGAGAGAGAGAGGGAAATAGAGAGTGAGAGAAGGGGGGGATGGAGAGAGAGAGAGGGAGAGAGAAGGGGGATGGAGAGAGAGAGGGAAATAGAGAGTGAGAGAGAGTGAGAGAGAAGGGGGATGGAGAGAGAGAGAGGGAGAGAGAAGGGGGATGGAGAGAGAGAGGGAAATAGAGAGTGACAGAAGGGGGGATGGAGAGAGAGAGGGAGAGAGAAGGGGGATGGAGAGAGAGAGGGAAATAGAGAGTGAGAGAAGGGGGGATGGAGAGAGAGAGAGGGAGAGAGAAGGGGGATGGAGAGAGAGAGGGAAATAGAGAGTGAGAGAGAGTGAGAGAGAAGGGGGATGGAGAGAGAGAGAGAGAGAGAGGGAGAGAGAAGGGGGGATGGAGAGAGAGAGGGAAATAGAGAGTGAGAGAGAGAAGTTTCTTGATTTTTTTCACTTCTGCAACATATTTCACTGCCTACTTTTAGCTTACACGCTCTCTTCCTAATCCTATATGGATTCAAATGGGTGAATGAAAAAAAAATCACCAGCTAATTTGCCACACAGTGAAAACTCTGATTAGACTTTAGTAATTTTTTTTTTGTAGAATTTTTCAAATCTTAAAACCTAATTTGACCTACGTCTTGTCATGTAGGACTAGTTGATTGGACACATGACGTCACTAGGCTTCAACGGAAAAATCCCGCACTCCACTCAAATGTTTCTTTTGTGTTCCATTTGGAGACGACCAAAATACACGGACGTAGATAAACATTTGGCGCACCGTCTTGAAGGTTCGATTCAGTGTTAAATTTTTTTTTACACTGCTAGTGAACAGAAAGTGTTGGTGCTGGACATAGCAGGGACGTAGCGAGGAACTTCCCATCATGTGGGACCCGGAAGTGGCTTTACCTCTTTGGGCTCCTGCAATTTGCGTAATATTTAATATGAAAAACATTCGTTTGGGGGGGGGGAATTTTCTAATTCTCCTCCTCCCCTCCCCCCACCCTAGCCACGCCACTGCGACATTGTCTAGATCGGAGAGCGAGGGTACCTGACATTTGTTTACTGATCAACCGGAAGTTAGAGCGATGATGCAATAAACTTATTTTCTTATAGTATTTAAAAATATAGGATCTACGTAAACATATATCTAACATTGGCCTCACACACCACATACAGGCCTCACACACCACATACAGGCCTCACACACCACATACAGGCCTCACATATCACATATAGGGCTCACACATCAGTACTCACACACTTGACATTTGCTACAGTGGACACAGTACTCCCACACTTGACATTTGCTACAGTGGACACATTACTCACACACTTGACATTTGCCACAATGGACATAGTACTCCCACACTTGACATTTGCTACAATAGACACATTACTTCCACACTTGACATTTGCTACAATGGACACATTAATCTCATACTTAACATTTGCTACAATAGACACAGTATTCCCACACTTGACATTTGCTACAATATTGGACACAGTACAATGAGTACACCCACATTTGACATTAGCTACATTGGACACAGTACAATGAATACACCCACATTTGACATTAGCCACATTGGACACAGTACAATGAGTACAGCCACATTTGACATTAGCCACATTGGACACAGTACAATGAGTACAGCCACATTTGACATTAGCCACATTGGACACAGTACAATGAGTACACCCACACATTTGACATTAGCCACAGTGAGCACAGTACAATGAGTACACCCACATTTGACATTAGCCACAGTAGACACAGTACAATGAGTACACCCACATTTGACATTAGCCACAGTAGACACAGTACAATGAGTACACCCACATTTGACATTAGCCACATTGGACACAGTACAATGAGTACACCCACATTTGACATTAGCCACATTGGACACAGTACAATGAGTACACCCACATTTGACATTAGCCACATTGGACACAGTACAATGAGTGCACCCACACTCGACATTAGCCACATTGGACACAGTACAATGAGTACACCCACACTTGACATTAGCCACATTGGACACAGTACAATGAGTACACCCACACATTTGACATTAGCCACAGTGAACACAGTACAATGAGTACACCCACATTTGACATTAGCCACAGTAGCCACAGTACAATGAGTACACCCACACATTTTACATTAGCCACAGTGAACACAGTACAATGAGTACACCCACATTTGACATTAGCCATATTGGACACAGTACTCCCACATTTGACATTCGCCACATTGGACACAGTACAATGAGTACACCCACATTTGACATTCGCTACAGTGGACACGTTACACTGACATTGCTAATAATTTTTGAAAACGCTGTTTATGGAAGCGTCACTCAGCGACTAACATAGCGCAGGCAAATTTGTCAAACGCCTAATTTCAGCTTTAGTTTAAATACTCCAAGCGTAGCAGTAGCTAAGCCCTAGTTCAGAGATGTGGAGCCCCCAAGAAAGTGTTGATTTGAACCGAAGTTCCCACTCAGGTAAAACTTGTATTTCCCCCTCCCCCCCTTCTCTTCTAGTGTCAAAACTTGTTTGACTCAACTTGTTCTTAGTCCCCCTTAAACCAATCCGATATTCCTCTTTGTGTTAGCTGTAGGTCTAATAAACGGCGCTGTAGTTTGCCATTTATAAAATTCATTTGGATATAGACTTCCTGTGTTACAGACTGAAGTATTTCCACTTGTAGCAGTGATCTAGGACGTGTTTATTTGTTTGTTGTCGCAGGAAGGATTTTTACCTTCGTGTTGGAACTTAAAATTACGTTACACGGTTGGTAAATAAAACATTTCGATTTTAGATCTACATATTGTTTCAGAGAGTTATTTAGATCTATAGGCATATCTAGGCTGTACATTAGAACAAGTTATTTAGATCTATAGGCATATCTAGGCTGTACATTAGAACAAGTTATTTAGATCTATATCTAGGTTGTACATAAGGGCAAGTTATTTAGATCTATATCTAGGTTGTACATTAGAACAAGTTATATAGATCTATATCTAGGTTGTACATAAGGGCAAGTTATTTAGATCTATATCTAGGTTGTACATTAGGGCAAGTTATTTAGATCTATATCTAGGTTGTACATTAGAACAAGTTATATAGATCTATATCTAGGTTGTACATAAGGGCAAGTTATTTAGATCTATATCTAGGTTGTACATTAGGGCAAGTTATTTAGATCTATAGGCATATCTAGGCTGTACATTAGAACAAGTTATGTAGATCTATATCTAGGTTGTACATTAGGGCAAGTTATTTAGATCTATAGGCATATCTAGGTTGTACATTAGAACAAGTTATATAGATCTATATCTAGGTTGTACATAAGGGCAAGTTATTTAGATCTATATCTTGGTTGTACATTAAGGCAAGTTATATAGATCTATATCTAGGTTGTACATAAGGGCAAGTTATTTAGATCTATAGGCATATCTAGGCTGTACATTAGAACAAGTTATGTAGATCTATATCTAGGTTGTACATTAGGGCAAGTTATTTAGATCTATATCTAGATTGTACATTAGGGCAAGTTATTTAGATCTATATCTAGATTGTACATTAGGGCAAGTTATTTAGATCTATATCTAGGCTGTACATTAGAACAAGTTATTTAGATCTATATCTAGGTTGTACATTAGGGCAAGTTATTTAGATCTATATCTTGGTTGTACATTAGGGCGAGTTATTTAGATCTATATCTAGGTTGTACATTAGGGCAAGTTATGTAGATCTATATCTAGGTTGTACATTAGAACAAGTTATGTAGATCTATATCTAGGTTGTACATTAGGGCAAGTTATGTAGATCTATATCTAGGCTGTACATTAGGGCAAGTTATTTAGATCTATATCTAGGTTGTACATAAGGGCACTTAATGAACTGCAGTAGTTTGGGAGGGCAACCTATTTTCCTCAAGAGTTTGAAAAGGCCACTTCTGCTGACCATGTCAAAAGCTTTAGTCAGATCAACAAAAACGATGTAAAGGGGTCTGTCTCTCTCTCTGAATTTCTCCTGCAGTAGTCGTAGAGAAGATATCATGTCTACAGTGGATCTACCACTTCTGAATCCACACTGAGACTCTGGGTAGACTCTAGAAGCTATCACTTGCAGCCTGGATAGTGCCACTCTAGCAAAGATCTTGCCCACTATACTGAGGAGAGAGATACCCCTGTAATTGTTGCAGTCACTCCGATCCCCTTTGTTCTTGTATATTGTGACTATAGTTGCGTCACGCATGTCCTGTGGGACATGACCTGTTTCCCAACAGCGGCAGAGGAGAATATAGAGTTCAGGGAGCAGGAGTGATTCGTTGACTTTCACTACTTCCACTGGGATACCATCACTCCCAGGAGATTTTCTATTTTTTATGCAGTTAATTGCTTTTTTAAGGTCACTGAGGCTCGGAAGATCATCTAGGCATTCCAGTACTGGAAGATCTGGTAGAGAAGCCAGGGCGACATCGTCTACTGTGTTCTGTGTGGCATAGACTTCGAGGTAGTGTTCTGTCCAACGTTCTAGCTGCTTGGTTTGATCAGTAATTTTTTCTCCTGATTTGGATAGAAGGGGGGCAGGCTTAGACACTGTTGGACCCAGGGCCGCTTTAATGCCATCAAATAGAGCTTTGCTATTTCCTGCGTGGAGACTGTCTTGGATTCTGTTGCAGGTATCCCTCCAAAAGGTGTTAGCACATTTTCTAGCCATTTGTTTCGCCTCTTTATTAGCACTTTTGAAGGCCTCCAAAGATCTTGGACTTGGCTTTGTCTTGAGAGCGAGTTGTGCAGATCGCTTTTTCTCGATGCAAGGTTCCATTTGTGCTAGATTTGCCTCAGACCAGTCTACATTTTTGTGTTTTTGAGGCCCAAAGGCGGTGATTGCCGAACTGTAGATTACATCTCTTAATTTCTCCCATCTGATAGAGATGTCTTCTTCATTACTTAACGAGGGGATTGAACTGTTCAAAAGCTTGCCAAAGAGTGCACACTTCTCTGGGTCACCTACATGGTTGACGTTAATTCGCCTAGTTCTGGGTTGAGTGGAAGTATAAGCCTTCTTGAGAAGTAGTTTGATTTTGCTTAGCACTAGTGAATGGTCTGAGTTGCAGTCCGCACTATGGTATGAACGGGTGTGGATGACACTTTTGAGGTTTGCAGTGGTGTCAAGCAGGGATGTGTGCTCGCACCTACTCTGTTTGGCATATTCTTCTCCTGTCTACTGCATTATGCATACAACGACATAAACGAAGGTGTGTTTCTCCATACAAGATCCTCTGGAAAACTATTTAATGTTTCAAGGCTGCGGGCAAAAACCAAGGTTAGGAAGCTACTCGTCAGGGAACTCCTGTATGCTGATGATGCAGCTATTGTGGCTGATTCTGATACTCAGCTACAGTGCCTGGTTGACAAATTATCTGCTGCTTGCCAGAAGTTCGGCTTAAACATCAGTCAAAGCAAGACTAAGATACTTGTCCAAAACACAAACACTGCACCTCAAGTAAGCATTAATGGCCAACCACTAGAAATTGTTGATCACTTTTGTTACCTTGGCTCCATCATATCCAACAACACTCTACTGGATAAAGACATAAACAACAGGATAGCCAAGGCAATGGCCACCATGTCACGGCTGCAGAAAAGAGTCTGGGACAACATATTGCTGACTAACAGTACTAAAGCCCTAGTCTACCGGACCTGTGTGTTGAGCACCTTGCTGTACGGAAGTGAAACATGGTCAACCTACTCATGGCAGGAAAAAAAGCTGAATGTTTTCCACCTCCGATGCCTAAGGCGGATCTTTAAAATAAGGTGGCAAGATAAGATAACCAATGAGGAAGTGCTACAAAGAGCAGGGTGCCAGGACATCCGCTCTGTTATCAGCAGCAGACGCCTTGGCTGGCTTGGCCACGTTCGTAGAATGCCAGAAGGTCGACTTCCACAGGACATCCTGTATGGCGATCTGATAGAAGGCAGGAGAGCCGCTGGTCGCCCACTTTTACGTTATACGGATGTATGCAAACGCGACATGAAGCTCTTCAAAATCGACACTGGCAACTGGGAAGAGGTGGCACTGGACAGATCCTCATGGAGAGAGAGCATAAAGGAAGGGTCAAAGATTGCAGATGCCATACACAACAGAAGCAGAAAGAAGGGTGAAAATGCAACGGCGTCTGGTGATTATATATGCCCAACCTGCGATCGCAGCTGTGTATCAAGGATTGGCCTCTTTAGTCACACAAGAAGTTGCAAAGGGAAAAGATCGTCTCTCGAGACGTAAAATGCCACAATAAAAAAAAAATGCCACAATAAGGGCAAGTTATTTAGATCTATAGGCATATCTAGGCTGTACATTAGAACAAGTTATTTAGATCTATAGGCATATCTAGGCTGTACATTAGAACAAGTTATTTAGATCTATATCTAGGTTGTACATTAGAACAAGTTATGTAGATCTATATCTAGGTTGTACATAAGGGCAAGTTATTTAGATCTATAGGCATATCTAGGCTGTACATTAGAACAAGTTATGTAGATCTATATCTAGGTTGTACATTAGGGCAAGTTATTTAGATCTATATCTAGATTGTACATTAGGGCAAGTTATTTAGATCTATATCTAGGTTGTACATTAGGGCAAGTTATGTAGATCTATATCTAGGTTGTACATTAGAACAAGTTATTTAGATCTATATCTAGGCTGTACATTAGAACAAGTTATTTAGATCTATATCTAGGTTATACATAAGGGCAAGTTATTTAGATCTATATCTAGGTTGTACATTAGGGCAAGTTATCTAGATCTATATCTAGGTTGTACATTAAAACAAGTTATGTAGATCTATATCTAGGCTGTACATTAGGGCAAGTTATGTAGATCTATATCTAGGTTGTACATTAGAACAAGTTATGTAGATCTATATCTAGGCTGTACATTAGGGCAAGTTATGTAGATCTATATCTAGGTTGTACATTAGAACAAGTTATGTAGATCTATATCTAGGTTGTACATTAGAACAAGTTATGTAGATCTATATCTAGGTTGTACATTAGGGCAAGTTATGTAGATCTATATCTAGGCTGTACATAAGGGCAAGTTATTTAGATCTATAGGCATATCTAGGCTGTACATTAGAACAAGTTATGTAGATCTATATCTAGGTTGTACATAAGGGCAAGTTATGTAGATCTATATCTAGGTTGTACATTAGGGCAAGTTATTTAGATCTATATCTAGGTTGTACATTAGGGCAAGTTATTTAGATCTATATCTAGGTTGTACATTAGAACAAGTTATGTAGATCTATATCTAGGTTGTACATTAGAACAAGTTATGTAGATCTATATCTAGGTTGTACATTAGGGCAAGTTATGTAGATCTATATCTAGGCTGTACATTAGGGCAAGTTATGTAGATCTATATCTAGGTTGTACATAAGGGCAAGTTATTTAGATCTATAGGCATATCTAGGCTGTACATTAGAACAAGTTATGTAGATCTATATCTAGGCTGTACATTAGGGCAAGTTATGTAGATCTATATCTAGGTTGTACATTAGGGCAAGTTATTTAGATCTATATCTAGGTTGTAAATTAGGGCAAGTTATTTAGATCTATATCTAGGTTGTACATTAGGGCAAGTTATGTAGATCTATATCTAGGTTGTACATTAGGGCAAGTTATTTAGATCTATATCTTGGTTGTACATTAGGGTAAGTTATTTAGATCTATATCTAGGCTGTACATTAGGGCAAGTTATTTAGATCTATATCTAGGTTGTACATTAGGGCAAGTTATGTAGATCTATATCTAGGTTGTACATTAGGGCAAGTTATTTAGATCTATATCTTGGTTGTACATTAGGGCAAGTTATTTAGATCTATATCTAGGCTGTACATTAGGGCAAGTTATTTAGATCTATATCTAGGCTGTACATTAGGGCAAGTTATTTAGATCTATATCTAGGCTGTACATTAGGGCAAGTTATTTAGATCTATATCTAGGCTGTACATTAGGGCAAGTTATTTAGATCTATATCTAGGTTGTACATTAGGGCAAGTTATGTAGATCTATATCTAGGTTGTACATTAGGGCAAGTTATTTAGATCTATATCTTGGTTGTACATTAGGGCAAGTTATTTAGATCTATATCTAGGCTGTACATTAGGGCAAGTTATTTAGATCTATATCTAGGCTGTACATTAGGGCAAGTTATTTAGATCTATATCTAGGCTGTACATTAGGGCAAGTTATTTAGATCTATATCTAGGTTGTACATTAGGGCAAGTTATGTAGATCTATATCTAGGTTGTACATTAAAACAAGTTATGTAGATCTATATCTAGGCTGTACATTAGGGCAAGTTATGTAGATCTATATCTAGGTTGTACATTAGAACAAGTTATGTAGATCTATATCTAGGCTGTACATTAGGGCAAGTTATGTAGATCTATATCTAGGTTGTACATTAGAACAAGTTATGTAGATCTATATCTAGGTTGTACATTAGAACAAGTTATGTAGATCTATATCTAGGTTGTACATTAGGGCAAGTTATGTAGATCTATATCTAGGCTGTACATAAGGGCAAGTTATTTAGATCTATAGGCATATCTAGGCTGTACATTAGAACAAGTTATGTAGATCTATATCTAGGTTGTACATAAGGGCAAGTTATGTAGATCTATATCTAGGTTGTACATTAGGGCAAGTTATTTAGATCTATATCTAGGTTGTACATTAGGGCAAGTTATTTAGATCTATATCTAGGTTGTACATTAGAACAAGTTATGTAGATCTATATCTAGGTTGTACATTAGAACAAGTTATGTAGATCTATATCTAGGTTGTACATTAGGGCAAGTTATGTAGATCTATATCTAGGCTGTACATTAGGGCAAGTTATGTAGATCTATATCTAGGTTGTACATAAGGGCAAGTTATTTAGATCTATAGGCATATCTAGGCTGTACATTAGAACAAGTTATGTAGATCTATATCTAGGCTGTACATTAGGGCAAGTTATGTAGATCTATATCTAGGTTGTACATTAGGGCAAGTTATTTAGATCTATATCTAGGTTGTAAATTAGGGCAAGTTATTTAGATCTATATCTAGGTTGTACATTAGGGCAAGTTATGTAGATCTATATCTAGGTTGTACATTAGGGCAAGTTATTTAGATCTATATCTTGGTTGTACATTAGGGTAAGTTATTTAGATCTATATCTAGGCTGTACATTAGGGCAAGTTATTTAGATCTATATCTAGGTTGTACATTAGGGCAAGTTATGTAGATCTATATCTAGGTTGTACATTAGCGCAAGTTATTTAGATCTATATCTTGGTTGTACATTAGGGCAAGTTATTTAGATCTATATCTAGGCTGTACATTAGGGCAAGTTATTTAGATCTATATCTAGGCTGTACATTAGGGCAAGTTATTTAGATCTATATCTAGGCTGTACATTAGGGCAAGTTATTTAGATCTATATCTAGGTTGTACATTAGGGCAAGTTATGTAGATCTATATCTAGGTTGTACATAAGGGCAAGTTATTTAGATCTATATCTAGGTTATACATTAGGGCAAGTTATTTAGATCTATATCTAGGTTGTACATAAGGGCAAGTTATTTAGATCTATATCTAGGTTGTACATTAGAACAAGTTATGTAAATCTATATCTAGGTTATACATTAGAACAAGTTATATAAATCTATATCTAGGTTATACATTAGGGCAAGTTATTTAGATCTATATCTAGGTTGTACATTAGAACAAGTTATGTAAATCTATATCTAGGTTATACATTAGAACAAGTTATATAAATCTATATCTAGGTTATACATTAGGGCAAGTTATTTAGATCTATATCTAGGTTGTACATTAGAAGAAGTTATGTAAATCTATATCTGCGTTGTACATTAGGGTAAGTTATATAGATCTATATCTAGGTTGTACATTAGAACAAGTTATTTAGATCTATATCTTGGTTGTACATTAGGGCAAGTTATTTAGATCTATATCTAGGTTATACATTAGGGCAAGTTATTTAGATCTATAGGCATATCTAGGCTGTACATTAGAACAAGTTATTTAGTTTTTAGATCTAATCTAGAAACAAAACAAAGGATAATTACATGAATGTTGACGAAAGGCAGAGTTGTCGAATCAGAGGTTCAGGGTTCGTGCTCTGGTCAGCACTGTCCTTTACTTCGCTTGATCTAATTCACCATCAACTCTTATTAAAATGTTGTTCCTGGTAATGCCTTTATATATGTGATATGTATGCTTCGTTCATTGTTTCATTGCTTAGCCTCACAATTGTATTTCTGTTCACTAGAGATGTAAACTCTGCTAAGTCATTGGTTTTACAGACTGATTCAGATCAAGTCTTGACATTAGAGCAAGCCATTGAACTCCAGGTCTAGAATCGTTATGTTAGAGCGAGCTATTTATATATAAGAGCGAGCTTTTTCAAGTTATGGGTTCACAAAATATGTGTGGACAAAACTGGATACTATAAGATAAGTTTTATTGATCCAATCAAATGGAAATTCGGTTTGACTACAATTGACAACCTCAGCGTAACCACTGTACAACAACAATATAGATGCACATACGAACGACATTCACACACGAAAACCATATACACATAATCAGCGCTTTACAAATAGACTTCTATGTACTTCTCGATGACGACAGAATGTTAATTTTTAATGTTGGTCATCCAGGGTCTATTTTCTTCTGATTAGCAGATTGTTACATATTATTATTACTATAACATAAAAGAATGAAGAATGTTGGATCTAAACTCTAGATATAAGTTGTAGATCTAAATTGATATATATATATATATATATATATATAAATATATATATATATATAATAAAGTTGAGATATATATAACATTTTGCGAAAGGATTGTCAATTATATCTAGATTTATGACCTTTAGAGACATCTTTACTAATTGTGTCAAAGAAAAGGTCTCACAAACCAACAATCAAACCAAACTAAGACATAATTCTATGTTTGTCTGTTTCGGTGTGACATTCTTTATTTTTATTTTGCACTTTGAAACCCAACACACACACACACACACTTACTAACAGAGGGAGAGAAAGAAAGAGAGAGTTCGAGGAACACATATTTAGACCTCGAGAAATACCGGAACACAGGGTGGTAAACGCTGTTATAGACAGTTGACTTGTTATAGACAAATAACTTGTTATAGGCAAATGGCTTGTTATAGACAGAAGACTTGTTATAAACAGATGGCTTGTTATAGACAGATGACTTGTTATAAACAGATGGCTTGTTATAACCATGCAGTGGCGGAATTGACATATGGGTGGTTTGGGCAAATTCCTTGTGGGATGGCACCTAACAGGCATGTAGGACCGCTACTGAATGGGCCGCCTGGAATCCAGTAGGGCTTTATTATACTATTATATATAATTGTATATATATATACTAAGATCACATTGTTAAATATATTATAATATTTCAGCAGTGACAAGAGTGAAAGCCTAGGCATACAAAAAGGCTTCACACAAATATAAAACCATTTAGACCATGGGTTCTCAACCTATGGGTCGAGACCCATTTGAGGGTCGAATGACCATTTGCCAGGGGTCGTCTAAGACCATCCAAAAATGTGTTTTTTAAAACTATTTTTCATTGGAAATGTTATTTTTGTCATACGATTTCTTAAGTTTTGTAACAAGCACATTTGTACCAGAGATGGCCGAGAGGCTAAGTGCGAGCTTGGCTTGGCTTGGCTAGCTAGAAGGGGGCTCGAGGTTCGACACCCGACTGGGGCAGAGTTGTGTTTACTGAGCGCCTAAAGGCAGCACGAAAACCAACTCCTAGATACCCCCTTCCCCCCCCCCCCCCATTAGTCTACAAATGAGATTGGACCAAAGCGCTCTAAGCATGCTATAAGCATGACAGTAGCGCTATATAAAAGCTATAAATTTAAATACATATATTAAAGATAAACTTTAAAAAAAAAAGTTTAAGCACACATTTATTTTACACTAAATAAAATTACATAGCCTAAAGCTTTCGCGATGTACATATAAATAGGACTAGCCTACATCATGGATGTCATATATATACTTTTAAAATTTGATTATAATTTTTAAACATTAGCAAGATCACATTTAGGGCCTACTTAGACCTAAGAACGAAATAAATTTTACGATTAGGGGTCGCCGCCTAGTGGAAAATCGAATTTGGAGGTCGCCGAGCTAAAAATGTTGAGAACCGCCGATTTAGACAGTATTTGTTTTAATAAACATTTTATTTAATTCCACAAAATCAATATGACGTCACACAAACTTGATTTCAAAATGGTGAAAAGTTTGATGTGGAAGTTGTATTTTCTCAAGAAAAGGACACATTTTCAGTTTTCTGTGAATTATCAAGCTTTACAGATAAGGGCAGGTAATAATGGGTATCATATAAGACGCTATTGTTGGTCCTTACTGCAGGGTAATTCGAGGTCGGACCTTTTGACACCCAGTCTGCCCCTGGTTTCAATATTAGTTCATCCTAGACCTAGTGTCTTCTTTCCACTAGGTGGGAAAACTTCGAATTGGGCTTGGTGCTATATTAAGATCTATAAGATTCTATATTTAGTAAATTACTATAAAAAAATATTTATGATTGTGTCAAAGAATCAGTTCAGAATATAGATCTAGAATATATGAGGTCTAAAAATAGTAAAGTGTTAGTCGGTTATCTTACATGTTCATCATGTCGTCACGTGAGCTGAAGTCTGCGGGAGAAATAGGAGACGCCCTATCATCAAATGGCTTGAAATCATAAAAGAAATTGTTGCAAGCACTTTTGTAGATTTATTTATATCTCTCTGAAATCTTCCTGCTTCAAATACGCGAAGAACATTTTTTTTTATTTAGGGATAAGTGATTATCTAATCTTTATCTCTAATCTTTATCTCTAATCTTTATCTCTGATCTTTATCTCTTCGTTTAAGATATTTATGAATAGGTCTCATCTCGTCAAGATCTACACCAAGTGTTTATCCTAATCACTTATTCTACGGGAGGCGCGGTGGCTGAGCGGTAAAGCGCTTGGCTTTCGAATCGGGGACCGGGGTTCGAATCCTGGTGAATCCTGGGATATATTTGGGATATTCGGGCGTCTCTGAGTTCACCCAGCTCTAATGGGTAACTTGACATTAGCTAAGGAAAAGTAAAGGCGGTTGGTCGTTGTGCTGGCCACATGGCACCCTTGTTAACCGTAGGCCACAGAAACAGATGACCTTTACATTATCTGCCCTATTGACCACTAGCTCTGAACAGGGGGACTTAACTTTTTATTTTACTACTTATTCTACGCGATGAATCTGTTGTAAGGAATTATATTTGCAGTCGAGAGGCGGACTGGGCTTCATAGCCTTGGTCGGCAGCCAGATGCTAACCACAGTGGCTCAGTAGTCTGCGCAATCCACATTCCACTATAAAAAATACCTAGCTCATGCTGGATGCCTTGCAGTGCATCACGTTATGGCATTGCCATTATAAAATTTAGAATAAATTTGGATTTAGTGCTTCCGTTGTAATAGTTTACATTAAAACTTTCAACCTCACACTTTCAGAAGTGTGTTAAGAGTAGAACAATTTGGTAATCAGGTCTTTCCATTCGTATCTGTTTGCTGCAATTTGACTGCCAATCTTAGCCATTTCAGCCGCAGGTTAGTAGCTTGGAGCTGGTGGCCTCTGAAAGAGAGCTCTCACAAAGGCTGCGGGTACCATATTTGAGATTTAAAGAAACCCTTTTTGAAGACATGCGCAGAAGACGAAAAGAAAAATTAGATATGCCGCCGGAGGACAGCGGCTTTGTCTCCATGAGATGCGGAAAAATATGTAGGTCACAACTGGGCTTAGGTAATCATGTGGAACAGTTTACGTATCTTTATCTTCGGAATTGAAGGCATTGCCATTCTGCTGCTATTCTTAGCGTATTTTCCGATCTACAAAGTCTCATTTTGCTGTTGCTCTGCTGGTACAGTCTCTTGCAGGAAGGTCTTCACAAGTGCAGACGATCTTGGCCCATGTTCGTACAATCAACAGTTTGCGAGTTGTTTTTTTCTTTTCTTCTGATAGACATGAGGCCTACATGAAGTCCATTGCATGTAACTTACCTATTCCGATTCGAGCTTCGATATTTGTGACGTGTCTGTACGAGCGAATCTGAACAGAATTAAAAACAAACAAACAAACTGTACACGAACGTTGCATTATTATATCAACTGTGGGGACAATGTCACGTGTTCTCATTTCTCTACCTCTCCCCCTTCTCTGTACTCTTTTCCTATTTCAACTATCCCCCTCTTTCTCTCTCTTTCTCTCTGTCTAGCTCTTCCACCTCTCTTCATCCTCTTAGTGTTAGAATCCCACTTATCTTAATGTTCTAGTCTAATCCAGTTAAAAAAAACAACAAAAAAGCTTTGTAACAAAATATTCATTTGTTATGAAACCATAAAAATTGTTTTCAAATATATAAATTAAAAAAAAAAAGCTAGACCAGGGGTTTTTAAATTTTGACTCGATAAATATATGTAATCAATATCATATTTTGTGATAATGTATCTTTATAAATGTACAATGTCTAGATAGAGTTGCAGTCCAAAAAAAAATTGTCTAACTGGAGTCCAAGTTTGTTACATAAGTAATCAATATTATTATTAAAGGTATTATTAATACGTATTTTTAATATCTTTTATAAAGCGCATCTTTCATGCTTATATCATGCTCAGTGCGCTGTGGTACAATCTCTTTTGTTGACCAGTAGGGAGAGGGGTCATCTGGGAGATTTTCGTGCTGTCCCAAGGAGCTCAGCAGGCACAGCTCTGCTCCAGTCGGGATTAGAACTCAAGCCTCCTTGTTAGGTGACCAAGTGGTTTTGGCCTCTCAGCCATAAAGGCCACAGTATCACAGAATATACAAACTAAAAAAAAAGGTACAGTTTTCATTTTAGACCTTCTGGAGCGGCTAGAGGAGGAAACGCTTTTACACACCTCTAAGACTAAGACTTGCTTTATCGATCCTTACGGAAATTTGTTGTGATTACAAGGACTCTTTTTCTCATATAAAGACAACACAACAGAAATATACACATCTCCGGGACTCGAACTCGTGACCCCTCGTTCGGAAGCTAAGCGCTTTACCATTCAGCTTCACCTCTGCAGCAGTATGTTTCTGTTTCATTATATAGAGAAGTGTTTGAGGGGAAATGTCAGTAAGGAGGAGGAGGGTGGTGGCAGGATGATGGTGGTTTCAATCTATTTATAGTTAATATGGGCTAGTGATATGGTTTTTACATTGAGTGTGTGCGTGTTTCTATGGTGACGGTGCGAAGAAGAAATGCGGCATTGTAGTCAGCTGTCTTGGCTAGGCCAGACGACTCCAGAATGCCGGAATGAAAAGTCGTTGGTTTTGTAATGAGTTAGATTCTGTTCAAAATATCATTTTACATTATTACTAAAGTCCACTACATTTCGTTCATCTCAAGATGAATTTGTCTTATTCAAGCTATTTCAGTTTTAAACGTGACGAAAAAAAAAGAGGCCTTCAGCTGTTTAGTTGTCTACCAGCAGTTTGGTGTTACAAGTCAAAAACCGTCCACAACAATGGTCTAACTGACTTCGATGTAGACAATCTTTTTAAAAAAAAATCCAAGTTAAGTAACGCTATGTAACTTTATTTTTAATAAGTACTAGTGACTAAACTCCTCCTTTTCCATGTCAGTATTTAAACATAATTTCATTTTCTACTAACCTAGAGATGATTACGCCCAATCTTCTCTTGGAAAAGCCAATTATATTCAGTGATTGGATCTTAGACTAGCTTAGAGGCGCAAATTGCTTAGAGGCGCCAACTTGCTTAGAGGCGCAAATTGCTTAGAGGCGCCAACTTGCTTAGAGGCGCAAATTGCTTAGAGGCGCCAACTTGCTTAAAAGCGCCAACTTGCTTAGAGGCGCCAACTTGCTTAGAGCACCTGAAAGGAGGCGACTTCCGAACGAGACAGCTGCAGGTTTCTTACAAAGGCTGCGGAATACACATTTGAGACCAAAAGAAAATCCACTGCAGAGGAAAACGTAGACCGCAGTCGACAACTGATGGACAACTGTTATGTCTGCGCTGGAAGTGGCGAAATATGTCGGGCGCAGCCACTTGGAATACTGCACTCCAGACTAATCTTTGGACTCGAAGGAAAGCGTTATTATTATCAGTATATAGTTTATGTGTACGCAAAATAGGAAATCGTGGTAATACCACAAAACACGTTAACACTAATAATTTATATAAAACTATTTTTACAAAGTCTGTCTGTCTGTCTGTCTGGTAAAAAGATTGTACACGTTATTTCTTCCAAACCCAATCTCGGATCAAGCTGAAATTTTGTACGCTCATTTCTTTTACATGACCAAATAAGAATCAAGTATAAAAAAAAATTAGCCAATTAGTTAATTAGCTATTGGTAATTAATATTTTTCGTTTGGTGTCGAACAATGGAATAAATTTGTACATAACTGATGTGGCGGTATATGTTGAATAATTCTCCTTTATACTTTGCTTTACAGTTTGAAACTGACAAAGATAACTATAAAACCTTCTATGTTTATAAGCACTTCTCGGGTACAGTGGTTAGCGAGATGACCTGGGGAGGCTAGAGCCCTCGAGTTCGAATCGAGGTTGTTCAAAATTTAAAAAGAAATTTTTGTAAATACATTTCAAAAGCGATCACGGTAATATTCACAAAGATACCCTTTTCTTACTCCCCCAACCCCTTACCAACTGGCGCAGACAAGTGATAGGATCAGAGCGTATTGAAAAAGCTAAAAGTATGAAATTGCCCTAAACAAAAACAATTGGTAAAACTATTTCTAATCGCATAGGTTTATTATGGTAAGTCTAAAACTATTACAAATTTATTTGCATGACTGATCCAAACTAATTCAATGTAAAATTTTCTTTTAAAGTATCTTTTTATATTTTCCTGTTTAACGTACATTTTATCTTTGTTGGATTAAAAAGTAAAAAAAATAAAAAATTCTATTAAATAAAATAAAATAAAAATATAAGTTTTCGTTTTGTCTGAGTTATATCTAGTGTCAAAATGAGAAATTTAATATCCAATACGTTAGTTGACTCCAACAAAAAAATTAATAGAATAAAAATGTTTTGAAAATGTGCAATACAAATAAATTCAAATTATATGGGGCAGTTATAAAACTATCATCCGTCCTTTGTGTTATTCGTAGAACATGGGGCCGCAGTCAAAAGACGTCTCTCTCCACGGTCTCTTGCTAGTCCTTTGATGACTTCCCAGCTTTTTCCTGCCCTCTCGGCTGCCTCTAGTACACTGCGTTGCCACTTTCGTTTTTCTTGGTCTTCCTCTGCGTCTTGTGCCCTGGTGGTTCCAGCCTGTCTAGCTTTGTTCTTCCCTCCTTTGTTTGGTTGTGACCAATCCATCTCCCCAATCTAAGGCCTGTCTAGCTCTGTTCTTTGCTTCTTTTCTTTGGTTGTGACCAATCCATCTCCCCAATCTAAGGCCTGTCTAGCTTTGTTCTTTTTTTTGTTTGTGACCAATCCATCTCCCCAATCTAAGGCCTGTCTAGCTTTGTTCTTTGCTTCTTTTCTTTGGTTGTGACCAATCCATCTCCCCAATCTAAGGCCTGTCTAGCTTTGTTCTTTGCTTCTTTTCTTTGGTTGTGACCAATCCATCTCCCCAATCTAAGGACTGTCTAGCTCTGTTCTTTGCTTTTTTTCTTTGGTTGTGACTAATTCATTTCCTCAATCTAAGGCCTGTCTAGCTTTGTTATTGGCTTCTTTTCTTTGGTGAAGACCAATAATCTCTCCAATCTAAGGCCTGTCTAGCTCTGTTATTGGCTTCTTTTCTTTGGTGAAGACCAATCCATCTCCCCAATCTAAGGCCTGTCTAGCTTTGTTCTTTTCTTTGTTTGTGACCAATCCATCTCCCCAATTTAAGGCCTGTCTAGCTCTGTTATTGGCTTCTTTTAAATCCATCTCATCTTTCTTTCTATAATATGTGCCTCTATATCCCCATCTTCCAGAGTTTGGATTTTGTACTTTGTTAGAACCATTGTATTTTCAAGATAGTTCTCAAACATCTGTTGATGAAGGTCTGTACTTTATTTTATATTATATTTTTTTTTTAGATTTCTCTTACTTTGGGATTCACTGAGTTAAACCCTTTTTTTAAAGCAATTTTTACACCATGTCAAATGAACGCTAAAAACTGACCTACTTATGTTTGTGGTTTCAGGGTTTCTTATGCTTATTACCATTTAGAACTAGATTCACAAACTTTTCTCATGTCACGGATATGTCAGAGAACATTGGTGCAGGCTAAGAGACAAAGAGGATGGCCAACAGTGACGAAAAAAAAATCATAACAAATAAAGACGACACAGCAATAGGCTCAATTTTCAGGATTACTGAAGTGAATTGGCTTTTCCAAGAAAGGATCTGACTTAAAAACCATCTTTGAGAACACGAGGAAGGAGAAATCACTAGTACTTATTAGAGAAATAACCCAGAGCGTCAGTTTAATCTGACTTTATTATGTTAAAAAAAAAAAGAGAGATGGTCTGTATGGACGTGAGCTTCACTTTTGATTTAAAAAAAAACCATATCACTAGCCCATATAAAACTATAAAGAGGTGGAAGCCTTCAACATGACCCCTTCTTTACTTGACATTTTTCTCAAGCACTTCTCTATGTAATAATAAAGATATGTGGCTGCAGTGGTGAACGACTGTATAGAAAATACAATTTAACATGCAGGGACCAATACAAACAAACAACAACAAAGGAAATTTGGGCCATGAGTCCTTAATCAGCTACAAAACAAAAAGACACACAATTAACACAAAATAGGCGTATAGTTAATATAATAGTTAATAAAATTATATTATATAATAATAATAATAATATAATAAAGGTCAAAGACTCAAAATAAAAAAAGATTTGCTTTTGGAGGGGTGTTACTCCCTATATAAATGTTACTTTGATTTACATAGACTTACAATTATATCTTCTTATTAATTTAAGTTCAGTTTCAATGTCATCCAAGTTTGAGAACCACTAAGTTGATAATAAACTCAAAACCTAAAATCCTTTACAGACACAAATCTTAAAAACATTTCCAAGATATTTTTTTATCCCTCTATGAAATCAAATCTGTTAAAGCGAGGCTCAACCCACACATAGAATAGTCTAAGACCTCTATTAGATCGAGTCTCAGATTTCCCACTTTGTTTGCTTCTAATCATAAATCCAATACTTTTGTCTGATTTTTTTTCTTTTCGATTTAATTACCATCTTAACGAGTGTTTGATTTGGGACATATTTTTTTTTTCAAATAATCTGAACTTGTTTGATCTTATTCCGTAGCCTTGACCTCTTTAGTTTCTATATTTATCCAATATGGCAGACGATAAGTGTCAACCAATAAAACGTGATACACAATTACGTAATATTCAAATAAAAATATTGTAAACAAAATTGTTTTAACTTTAAAAACTACAAATAATATAAATGAAATTTTGTCTTGACATTGTCCAGGAATAAAAAAAATATATTATTAACTTAGAGACAGACTAGGAGGCGCGGTGGCTCTTCGGTAAAGCGCTTGGCTTCTGGGTTCGAATCCTGGTGAAGACTGTTTTTTTTTAAATTTCGGGATCTTTGGGATCCTCTGAGTCCACCCAGCTCTAATGGGTACCTGGAATTAGTTGGGTTATGGTTAGAGCTGTGAAATGTAAAGGTGGTTGGTCATTGTACCGGTCACATGACACCCTCGTTAACCGTAAGCCACATAAACATATGACCTTTATATCATCTGCCCTATAGATAATAAGCTCTAAAAGGGGCACTTAGAGGTAGACTGTCGAGTTCATTAACAGAGAGACTTGGACTCACAAATAGCTAGACACTCGCGTCCAGTGATAAAAGTGACTTAAGCTACCCTGACCACTATTGTCAGTGATTGAAATTGAACTATTTATTAGAAGGAGGTGCGATAGCTGAGTGGTAAAGCGCTTGGCTTCCAAACTGGGGGGGGGGGGTAACTGGTTCGAATCCTGGTGAAGACTTGATTTTTTAAAATTTCCGTATCAGAAGGGCGCCATTAAGTACCTAGGTAAAGGCAGTTGGTCGTTGTTCTGGCCAAATGAATCAGCCAGGAAAACCAACGACCTGACAGTTTAAGTCATTGATAAACATGCACGACTAGATGGACTCATGAAATGCGTAGGACGTTATTAGCTTCTTTTTTTTGAAGTAACGTCTGTAAGATAAGATAAGGTAAGATAAGAGACACTCTTTAAAATGAAACCATAGACACAGATCATTTTTATTGTAGACCGCAGGGCCTGAAAGCGGAACTTTGCTTTTGTTAATTAGAATGGTTGACCTTCGATTAAATCCAGTAGGGAATTGGCGCCAAGGGTTCCATTATTCCATCGATCGTTAGTAACGGCTTTTATCCAACGAACAGGCTTGGACCCGGAGCTTTTTACCCTAGATTTTTGTGGCCTTTCTTTTCAAAGTTATTATTATACTGAAGAGCTACTTTATCTGTACCTAAATCACATTTTTACACTAAGCATTTTTTTTTTCATCTTCACAATTTGCTGAATTACATTTTTTTTTCTAAAGAAATTCTCGTTTAAAATGACGTGAGGGGTTAAATTTTTTTTATTAATTTGAATGAAATTTGAGCTCTTTTAGAAATTCATTAAAGCTATACAAACCAAAATTTTATTTTTACTAAAAAATTTAATTATATTTGATGGTTTAAGAAACTAACCCTTAACGCCTATAAGAAAAAAACTCAACAAGTTTGAATTTGGAAACTGATTGAATTAATGGTGTATATATCTAACTTATTATGTTAATATCACTTGGGTGTCAAACTTATCGATACTATTATCGCCGGCTTTATTTAATGGTTTTATTTTATAACAAGATATAATTATTTCTATTAAGTTATTGTGTTTTTTTTTAATCAGTGAGCTTACTCGATTGCTAGACAAATCTAAGCTCTAGCTAACGTCCAAGATCTAAGTTTGATTACAGTTACGAGAGTGTGAATTGATATGTGAGACAGTCGAGACAGTGATTATTGATTTGAAAGGCAGTTCAGACATTCGTGTATTGTTCTATAAATTAGATAAGTCATTGTGAATTTCTGTATGAGACGTATGACTCATTATGTGTTGATCTATAAGATAGTTATTGATTGGATGAGACAATTGATTCAGAGTCAATTAAACTTTGAGACAAATGACTCATTGTGCATTGACCTACAAGACAGTAGACTAACTGTGAAGAGATCTAAAAAAGTTGATTGATTAACAACCATATTGGTAGAAATTGTTCGCCCACTAGTTTTACAGCGCAGAACGAATGCATTCTTAAACTATCGTAACGCCAAATGCTTTCTGCTTGGGCAGACGTGACTCAAAAATCTGTTATCGTCTGCAGATACAGGGTCCCCTAGCGGAAGAATACAATAATCATTCAGCAAACGAGGCTAACTGCACTTTTCTAGCGGCTAGATCTACATTTGCCACGACCCCACTATTTCTTTCTTTTTTGTGTTCTCTTTCCTTCTTTCATTTTCACACACACACACACTCTCTCTCTCTGTCATTATTGTAATAGCTTCCTCTTTCATTTTCACACACACTCTCTCTCTCTCTGTCATTATTGTAATAGCTTCCTCTTTCATTTTCACACACTCTCTCTCTCTCTCTGTCATTATTGTAATAGCTTCCTCTTTCATTTTCACACACACTCTCTCTCTCTCTGTCATTATTGTAATAGCTTCCTCTTTCATTTTCACACACTCTCTCTCTCTCTCTGTCATTATTGTAATAGCTCCCTCTTTCATTTTCACACACACTCTCTCTCTCTGTCATTATTGTAATAGCTCCCTCTTTCATTTTCACACACACTCTCTCTCTCTCTGTCATTATTGTAATAGCTCCCTCTTTCATTTTCACACACACTCTCTCTCTCTCTCTGTCATTATTGTAATAGCTCCCTCTTTCATTTTCACACACACACTCTCTCTCTGTCATTATTGTAATAGCTTCCTCTTTCATTTTCACACACTCTCTCTCTCTCTCTGTCATTATTGTAATAGCTTCCTCTTTCATTTTCACACACACACTCTCTCTCTCTGTCATTATTGTAATAGCTTCCTCTTTCATTTTCACACACTCTCTCTCTCTCTCTGTCATTATTGTAATAGCTTCCTCTTTCATTTTCACACACACACTCTCTCTCTCTCTGTCATTATTGTAATAGCTTCCTCTTTCATTTTCACACACTCTCTCTCTCTCTCTGTCATTATTGTAATAGCTCCCTCTTTCATTTTCACACACTCTCTCTCTCTGTCATTATTGTAATAGCTCCCTCTTTCATTTTCACACACACACTCTCTCTCTCTGTCATTATTGTAATAGCTCCCTCTTTCATTTTCACACTCTCTCTCTCTCTCTGTCATTATTGTAATAGCTCCCTCTTTCATTTTCACACACACACTCTCTCTCTCTGTCATTATTGTAATAGCTCCCTCTTTCATTTTCACACACACTCTCTCTCTCTCTGTCATTATTGTAATAGCTCCCTCTTTCATTTTCACACACACTCTCTCTCTCTCTGTCATTATTGTAATAGCTTCCTCTTTCATTTTCACACACTCTCTCTCTCTCTGTCATTATTGTAATAGCTCCCTCTTTCATTTTCACACACACTCTCTCTCTCTCTGTCATTATTGTAATAGCTTCCTCTTTCATTTTCACACACTCTCTCTCTCTCTGTCATTATTGTAATAGCTCCCTCTTTCATTTTCACACACACACTCTCTCTCTCTGTCATTATTGTAATAGCTCCCTCTTTCATTTTCACACACACTCTCTCTCTCTCTGTCATTATTGTAATAGCTCCCTCTTTCATTTTCACACACACTCTCTCTCTCTCTGTCATTATTGTAATAGCTCCCTCTTTCATTTTCACACACACTCTCTCTCTCTCTGTCATTATTGTAATAGCTTCCTCTTTCATTTTCACACACTCTCTCTCTCTCTGTCATTATTGTAATAGCTCCCTCTTTCATTTTCACACACACTCTCTCTCTCTCTGTCATTATTGTAATAGCTTCCTCTTTCATTTTCACACACTCTCTCTCTCTCTGTCATTATTGTAATAGCTCCCTCTTTCATTTTCACACACACTCTCTCTCTCTCTGTCATTATTGTAATAGCTCCCTCTTTCATTTTCACACACACTCTCTCTCTCTCTGTCATTATTGTAATAGCTCCCTCTTTCATTTTCACACACACTCTCTCTCTCTCTGTCATTATTGTAATAGCTCCCTCTTTCATTTTCACACACACTCTCTCTCTCTCTGTCATTATTGTAATAGCTCCCTCTTTCATTTTCACACACACTCTCCCTCTCTCTGTCATTATTGTAATAGCTCCTTCTTTCATTTTCACACACACACTCTCAGAGTAACATTAGCTATAAGAAACTAGATCAAACTAGACGTGGCCCGAGTTGTGCCTACAGTTTGATGTAGCTTGTAATCTATTCACATTCTATTAGAACAATAATTATAAACTCAACAAATTGAATTCTTGCTACATTTCAAACGATCCTTCGGAAAGTAAAGATGATTAAGTCCTACCACAGTAGCTCCTAGAGAGGATGGAAAGGGGTTAGGTTTCGAGGCTTCGGGCCACCGTGGCGACAGTCTGAAACACATGTGATACGACCAGGCAGCTATTCCTTGTACTTTGACAACTTGTGACAGAATCTGAGACATAAATAATTATAATCTGAGACAAAATCTGAGACATAAATAATCTGAGTCAATCTGAGACAGAATCTGAGACATAAATAATCTGAGTCAATCTGAGACAGAATCTGAGACATAAATAATCTGAGTCAATCTGAGACAGAATCTGAGACATAAATAATCTGAGACAGAATCTGAGACATAAATAATCTGAGTCAATCTGAGACAGAATCTGAGACATAAATAATCTGAGACAGAATCTGAAACATAAATAATCTGAGTCAATCTGAGACAGAATCTGAGACATAAACAATCTGAGTCAATCTGAGACAGAATCTGAGACATAAATAATCTGAGACAGAATCTGAGACATAAATAATCTAAGACAGAATCTGAAACATAAATAATCTGAGTCAATCTGAGACAGAATCTGAGACATAAATAATCTGAGTCAATCTGAGACAGAATCTGAGACATAAAAAATCTGAGACAGAATCTGAGACATAAATAATCTGAGACAGAATCTGAGACATAAATAACCTGAGTCAATCTGAGACAGAATCTGAGACATAAATAAACTTAGTCAATCCGAGACAGAATCTGAGACATAAATAATCTGAGTCAATCTGAGACAGAATCTGAGACATAAATAATCTGAGACAGAATCTGAGACATAAATAATCTGAGTCAATCTGAGACAGAATCTGAGACATAAATAATCTGAGTCAATCGGAGACAGAATCTGAGACATAAATAATCTGAGACAGAATCTGAAACATAAATAATCTGAGTCAATCTGAGACAGAATCTGAGACATAAATAATCTGAGTCAATCTGAGACATAAATAATCTGAGACAGAATCTGAGACATAAATAATCTCATAAATAATCTGAGTCAATCTGAGACAGAATCTGAGACATAAAAAATCTGAGACAGAATCTGAGACATAAATAATCTGAGACAGAATCTGAGTTATAAATAATCTGAGTCAATCTGAGACAGAATCTGAGACATAAATAATCTGAGACAGAATCTAAGACATAAATAATCTGAGTCAATCTGAGACAGAATCTGAGACATAAATAATCTGAGTCAATCTGAGACAGAATCTGAGACATAAATAATCTGAGAGAGAATCTGAGTTATAAATAATCTGAGTCAATCTGAGACAGAATCTGAGACATAAATAATCTGAGACAGAATCTGAAACATAAATAATCTGAGTCAATCTGAGACAGAATCTGAGACATAAATAATCTGAGTCAATCTGCGACAGAATCTGAGACATAAATAATCTCATAAATAATCTTAGACATAAATAATCTCATAAATAATCTGAGACATAAATAATCTCATAAATAATCAGAGTCAATCTGAGACAGAATCTGAGACATAAAAAATCTGAGACAGAATCTGAGACATAAATAATCTGAGACATAATCTGAGACATAAATAATCTGAGTCAATCTGAGACAGAATCTGAGACATAAATAAACTGAGTCAATCTGAGACAGAATCTGAGACATAAATAATCTGAGTCAATCTGAGACATAAATAATCTGAGACAGAATCTGAGACATAAATAATCTGAGTCAATCTGAGACAGAATCTGAGACATAAATAATCTGAGTCAATCTGAGACAGAATCTGAGACATAAATAATCTGAGACAGAATCTGAGACATAAATAATCTGAGTCAATCTGAGACAGAATCTGAAACATAAATAATCTGAGTCAATCTGAGACAGAATCTGAGACATAAATAATCTGAGTCAATCTGAGACAGAATCTGAGACATAAATAATCTGAGACAGAATCTGAGACATAAATAATCTGAGACAGAATCTGAGACAGAATCTGAGACATAAATAATCTGAGTCAATCTGAGACAGAATCTGAGACATAAATAATCTGAGACAGAATCTGAGACATAAATAATCTGAGTCAATCGGAGACAGAATCTGAGACATAAATAATCTGAGACAGAATCTGAAACATAAATAATCTGAGTCAATCTGAGACAGAATCTGAGACATAAATAATCTGAGTCAATCTGAGACAGAATCTGAGACATAAATAATCTGAGACAGAATCTGAGACATAAATAATCTCATAAATAATCTGAGTCAATCTGAGACAGAATCTGAGACATAAAAAATCTGAGACAGAATCTGAGACATAAATAATCTGAGACAGAATCTGAGACATAAATAATCTGAGTCAATCTGAGACATAAATAATCTGAGTCAATCTGAGACAGAATCTGAGACATAAATAATCTGAGTCAATCTGAGACAGAATCTGAGACATAAATAATCTGAGTCAATCTGAGACAGAATCTGAGACTTAAACAAGATTGAACAAATTATAAATAGACTATTACAAATAAACGTTTTTATTAGACCAAATGATATTACTTCATATAAAAACATAACAGCATAAAAAAATATAACATCATATAAATAATAATAAGGCGTGTCTTCGTGTCCGAAGATGAGTGGGGAATGCAGTATTTCCCGTGACTTACATATTTTGCCATATCCAAGGCAAGCATAACCATTAGCCAACACCATCATACAAAACATAACACAATACAACAATCAAGCTCGTATCTTGTGTTGATTTTATTTCACCCAACCAGACAAAAGCTGATATACAACGACAAAGTTAAATATAACAACAAAGTTTACTTTCATCTTTTTGGTTGCTACAAATAGAACTCTTTGAAAACTATATAACACTCATGTTACTGTAGTCAATCTTGTCTAGTTATGGGGGAATGTAGCGCTTATACAAACCTTGTTTTACAAAAAAAAGTGCACGATTTGTCTTTGTATGGACTCTGTGTATAGGCGAATAATTGGTATGTATCTCTGCTGCGCTTCAGCCAGTGTGTTTGTTTGTCTGTGTGTGTGTTTGTAGACACGTCTCCGTCACCCCCCCCCCCGCCCCTAGTTCACCCCACGGCTGTTAATCTGCTCAAGAGTTTGGCATCAGGTCAAGGCGACCACGATGTTTACCCGTACCTTCTGGGACGGTGACACTCGCCCGCGTCTTGATCCAGTCACGTGACAATAGGAGGGGAAAAAAAAGGGGGGGGGAGGTGGTGGCGGTCCTCGCATGGAAATGTGAAGTTACTCCGACCCGGTGGGTGTCAAGTCCTCAGCCAGACCACGTCACCCGAGGCAATCAAGGTAGAGGTCCTGTTAGTTTAATGGGGGAAATGGGAGTGTGGGCACGGTGGGGGCGGTACCCCCCCCCCCCCCCCCGGTCATCACTCTGTGCAGAGAAAAAAAAGGCAAAAGTGAAGATTGGTTCGAATCCAGCTACAGCCAGGTCTTCCACGTTCGGGCTCTACTAATTTTATTGTAACCCGGACATGGCTGAGGCGGTAGAAAATGAACCACAGAACTGAGCGTTAAGACAACAAAATGATAAAGAGAATCTATCTTAATTAATTTCATATTGTCTTCTTCCTAATAGGAAATAATAGTAGGATCATTAATAATAATGGCATTAGTTATTAATTGGGGCTAACATTTCATTAAATGAGGATATACAAAATTTTTTTTTTCAAAATCATATCTGGATAAAACACCCTACTTAGCGCTTTGTTTTTTGTACGGCTGGACATTTTCAAATTAGTAAAAAGTAATATCAATTAAATTATGGCTTGTCTAACTGCTACTTTTCAAGCTTATAGCAAGCTGAGAGCACTATAGTCCAATCTCATTTGTGGACCAGTGGGGGCTATAGTCCAATCTCATTTGTGGACCAGTGGGGGGCTATAGTCCAATCTCATTTGTGGACCAGTGGGGGCTATAGTCCAATCTCATTTGTGGACCAGTGGGGGCTATAGTCCAATCTCATTTGTGGACCAGTGGGGGCTATAGTCCAATCTCATTTGTGGACCAGTGGGGGCTATAGTCCAATCTCATTTGTGGACCAGTGGGGGCTATAGTCCAATCTCATTTGTGGACCAGTGGGGGCTATAGTCCAATCTCATTTGTGGACCAGTGGGGGCTATAGTCCAATCTCATTTGTGGACCAGTGGGGGGGGAGAAGGGGGTATATGGGAGGAGGTTTTCCGTGTGCTCAGTAAACACAACTCTTCTCGAGTCGGGCTCGAACCTCGAACCCCCATCATAGATAAGCCAAGCCAAGTTGAAAATCGACCACGCTTTCCACTGGAAGTAGCTATTATTTTGACAGGTAACATTTTAAAAAGTTATTTTAAACATGAAAAACTTTCTAACAGAAAAAGAGAATTTTACCTTTGTACAGCTAACTGACCTTCTTAAGAGTAACTATTTTGCTCTTAATAACAAAGTTTGTATTTTTTACTCCGTTCCAGTTCCCACCTGCCTTCCAAAAACTATCCTAGTTAAGCGAATGCATCAGTTATACATTTCTAATGATAGGCCTAAAGACCTTGACCTAGAAGAGAGTACACAATGTGGACGTCAATTTATTTATGTAACTCTTTAATCATAAATATATACAGGGATACCCATTGACGTACGTGTGTGTGCAAGATATAGAATGTCTTGAGCTCCAGAGCAATTTTTTATATTAATTTATTATATTTTAAGAAATCATAAAGGTCAAACCAAGCTTTTCCCAGTGTGGCCAATTAGTTAGTAGTTCTTTTCTCAAAGATATACAATTAGTTAGTAATTCTTTTCTCAAAGATATACAATTAGTTAGTAATTCTTTTCTCAAAGATATACATAAACTGTCAAATTTCTAGGCCGTTTTCGAGATCCGTGTTAAACCAGGCTCCAGTTTCTATGAAGAGTTTGCAATCTAACTAAAGGTATAGTAAAAACATAATCTAGAAATTAATACCTTATTTTGCCAATGTTACAGATATCTTCAAGTACTGTGGCTCAAAGAACAGGTAACTAAATCAAAGCTGAATTTCTTCAGACATCACTTTAAAAAAAAATTAAGTTCCCATTTCAGATCTTATGATCTATAAGGCAGATGACGTAGACGTCATCTGTTTCTCTGGTTGACGGTTAACGAGGGTGTCATGTGACCAGGTACCAAACAATGTTAGGGTGGACTCGTGGAATCCCGAAATTAAAAATCCCAATTTTCTCCTGGATTCTAACCCGGGACTCCTCGGTTTCGGAAGCTAAGCGTTTTACCACTCAACCGCCACGACCCATTCAGACATGTCGAACGATGTTATGAAAATGTCCAAATATCCCCCAAAATTATTGTAAAAAGTCAATATCTCATGAAAGATATTTCATTTGAACATTGTATTTGTCGTGAAATTGGGCCATATGGAAGAAACGATTTTTAAAATATTTTCTACAATAAACATTATAAACTAGGGGTCCACCGGATAGTCGCTCCGGCTCCGGCCGAATATCAAATTTTACTATCCTGTCATATCCGGCTCCGAACGAATATAAAAAAGTACTATCCGGTGCACCCCTATTATAAACACTTTTTACGAATCGCGCTGTTGTGTGGTCATTGTCCAAACTGACCACTCTGCCCTTAGATGTATAACCTAGACGCAATTTCTGGCAACCAGTTCACTTCTGCCGCAAATCTTTGCTTGCTATTTCTTCCAAATTCTCAGATTATCATAACTCATTAATGACATCCTTCATATCTGTCAACAAGCACATTGCAGAAATAAAAAAAACTTTTTTGGCAGTCTTTTTTTTTTTCTTTGACGAAACAAAATTAATTAAAGGAAGCCTCTTTCTAAATCCCCCTGTTTTATTTTATTTCGCGCCAGAGAATCCAGACGTTGATTACTTCCCTTTTCATTGTCTCGATTTAAAAAGCGATATTTTTAAAAGAATGTAACGAAGAAAATCAGGAATCAAAGAACTCTAATATTGTAAAGCAGGAAACTAGGATTATAAAGAACTACTCTAAAGAGAAGATTATAGGATATTGAAAATGGCTTGGATTCTACAAGGATGTTAATTTAACGTATGGGATTTGGATTATTATTCAATATCAAGAGTTGACTTAAGCACAGATTTTCTGTCACTATATTACCATGGCAACCATTTTCATTCCCCTTTTTTTTTTTTTTTTTAAATTAAAAACTAAATTAAAAAGGATCAGAAATGATTTTATTTTAAAATACGTTTTATGTGGACTTTGTTGAATTTGAGGAAACAACTTTACAAACAAATAGGACTGTAATTCTACTTCATCTCGGTTGAATAGCAGCAGCCTACGAATAGTTCTCCCAATGATGACATTTTGTTTTTCTTATGTAAAGCTTGAATGATACCAGGAACGTCCAGTTGAGATTTGAACGCGTTAGAAGATACATCCTCGTGTCTTATCGTGCCTTGTTTCGCTGAGAGGCAACAAAAAAAAAACGCTTGGCCACCTGTAAACTGGAATCAAGTTCGAATCTCGACTCGAGATGAATTGTGCTTGCTGAGCACCTAAAGGCGGCACGAAAACCTTTACCATGACAGCCATTCCCCATCGCTCCACAAAAGAAATTAGACCATAGCGAGCTGAGCATGTTTTGAGCATGAATGATAAGTAATATGAAAATCTATTTAAAAAAAAACATTATTAGGCAATTAAAAAATATAGTGTTACGGCATTAAAGTAAAATTGAGTACCGAGGGTGCCAGGCAGTGGCGTAGCTAGGAATTCACCATCATTTTGGAGGGCCGGGAAGGGGGCTCATGCTTTGTTTAGTGTCGATTCGTGGCTCCAACTATTGGTCTCGAGATCAAACCTTTTCTATGAAACGCTACATGTTTCATGTTTGAGTTTGTCACAGTAAGTAAAGAGTCTGTTACGAGTATATCAATGCTATCACCTGGACTGACTGGTTTCAATACGCTAACTTCCGGTATGGTGTTTTTTTTTCCGTTTTCTAATTCTTAATTTAATGGTTTGTAGAGGAGGAGGGGAGGGGAGTGCTTATTGATTGGCCGGTCTCAGAGTGATGCCAAGTAGAAGTGGAGAAAAACCCCGCAAAAAAAAAAAAAAAAAAAAAAAACTTCCATCAAAGTCTTCTTCAAACACTGACCATTAAACTACAGCCTGGAGACACCGGTTATTTTCACTTCACGACTGATTGGATGCCTGATGATTCTATTGATTGATGATTCTGTTGACTAACTGCCTGATGATTCTATTGACTGAATCTGATTTACTGAAGATTCTATTGATTAGTGATTCTATTGACTGAACGCCTGACGATTCTATTTCTTGATGATTCTATTGACTGAACGCCTGACGATTCTATTGACTGAACGCCTGATGATTCTATTTCTTGATGATTCTATTGACTGAATGCCTGATGATTCTATTTCTTGATGATTCTATTGACTGAACGCCTGATGATTCTATTTCTTGATGATTCTATTGACTGAATGCCTGACGATTCTATTGACTGAACGCCTGATGATTCTATTTCTTGATGATTCTATCGACTGAATGCCTGACGATTCTATTGACTGAACGCCTGATGATTCTATTTCTTGATGATTCTATTGACTGAATGCCTGACGATTCTATTGACTGAACGCCTGATGATTCTATTTCTTGATGATTCTATTGACTGAATGCCTGATGATTCTATTTCTTGATGATTCTATTGACTGAACGCCTGATGATTCTATTTCTTGATGATTCTATTGACTGAATGCCTGACGATTCTATTGACTGAACGCCTGATGATTCTATTTCTTGATGATTCTATCGACTGAATGCCTGACGATTCTATTGACTGAACGCCTGATGATTCTATTTCTTGATGATTCTATTGACTGAATGCCTGACGATTCTATTGACTGAACGCCTGATGATTCTATTTCTTGATGATTCTATTGACTGAATGCCTGACGATTCTATTGACTGAACGCCTGATGATTCTATTTCTTGATGATTCTATCGACTGAATGCCTGATGGTTCTATTGACTTACGCTTGATGATTCTATTGACTGAACGCCTGATGATTCTATTTCTTGATGATTCTATTGACTGAATGCCTGACGATTCTATTGACTGAACGCCTGATGATTCTATTTCTTGATGATTCTATCGACTGAATGCCTGATGGTTCTATTGACTTACGCTTGATGATTCTATTGACTGAACGCCTGATGATTCTATTTCTTGATGATTCTATTGACTGAATGCCTGACGATTCTATTGACTGAACGCCTGATGATTCTATTTCTTGATGATTCTATCGACTGAATGCCTGATGGTTCTATTGACTTACGCTTGATGATTCTATTGACTGAACGCCTGATGATTCTATTTCTTGATGATTCTATCGACTGAATGCATGATGGTTCCATTGATTGATGATTCTATATACGGAATGTCTGATCATTCTATTAATTCATGATTCTATTGACTCAACGCCTGATGATTCTATTGACTGAATGCTTGATGATTCTATTGACTCAACATCTAATGATTCTATTGATTGACGATTCTATTGACTGAATGCCGGATAATTCTATTTATTGATTTATGATTTTATTGACTGAAAGTCTGATAATTCTATTGACTGATGATTCTATTGACTGAATGCCTGGTGATTCTATTTATTGACTGATGATTATATTGACTGAATGCCTGATGATTCTTTTGATTGATGATTCTATTGACTGAATGATTTATAATACTATTGACTGACGATTCTATTGACTGAATGCTTAATGAATCTATTGATTGATGATTCTATTGACTGAATTCTTTATGATTCTATTGTTTGATGATTATTGACTGAATGACTGATGATTCTATTGACTGAATGCCTGGTGACAAGGACCTACTATTGACTGAAGAAAATTAACATCCAGGGATGTTAACTGAAGGATTGAATGATGGATTGTTACTCGGTGTCACTTAAAGATAGTAGTACTCGCTCGATGTTTCCTTTTCTCTCGGTGCTACTAGAAACCAGAACACCGCCTTGATCGATTCGTTCTTCCACGGTCTCAAATTATGTTCATAACCTGGTATCAGGTCACAGAATCCTCAACTTTCGGTTTCAAACCCCACCCTTAATATCCCATCCAAATGTTAAGTGTTTTTTTTTTAAATTTCAATAACGTTTTATAGAGTTTCCATTTGAACATTAATTGACAGCTGTTAAAGAATGGTAAAAATATTACATTCGACTTTTTAATCTTTCTGTTTACGCACACTGAAAATCGACTAACATCGGCACATGTTTAAGATAAGATAAAATGAATTCAAATGAAGACGATAGAAATGGAATGAATTAAAATTAAATTACTGTCTGTGGCCTCCTTCAGTCGCGAAGCCACTATGGATCATCTCGGTGAGATGAATGCCTGGGCATTAGCTGTGGTCGGAACGAGGTCGCCCACACATCAGTTTCCCCCTCTCCAGGCAGCTTATGTATCCTAAGGAACGGCAGTGCCGATACAGTTTGGGGTCAGCGGCGTCGCAAGTTCTGCCAGGGTGTAGCACTGAGTGCTGCAAACTGCCTTAGGGTCGCCAGCTCCTGATTTTTCCTCATGGTTGACTCCCGAAGCCTTTTCCATGATTGGGTATAGCTGCAAGGCAACAGAGGTTTGAATTCAGAGTTTTCCTTCTCCTAGGTGGGTAGCCTGCCATGGCTAACGAACCCCTCCTGCCCGAAGCTTACTGGTTAAGGCGCCAGTTACTCGCCTTTGCCCCTTCTCCTGTTAGTGAGAACAGTTCCGCCGGACTCAATATCTGAGCCTCACGTGAAGGCCAGGAGTTGGACTGGTTGTTAGAGGCTATTTTAGACGCATGCCATTTGGAAGCATTTTATAGGTAGTGGAGTGCTTACATCCATTACCACTTCCGACAATGTCAACCTTGTGGAACCTTACTGTAGATAACAAATAAAACATTGATTCCATGAGCTTTTATAATATTGTCTAACAGTGTAGCTCTACTGATTTTGCAGTACCAACTTGTCAATGTACCAAACTGTTATGCATAGTCACTACATTCTACAGCGCATTAAAAAGTCCTAGATTGAACATTGAACATACTGGTCATATATGAAGTTTCTCGAGGGCATTTACGGGATTTTTCAGACACCCAAGGGTTTCTGAGGTCATCTGTTTCTTTGACCAATTGTTAACGAACAGGGTGTAATGGGGCCATCACAACGACCAACCACCTTTACGTTCCCTAACTGAAGTCTTCACCGATATTCGAACACGAAATTCGGATAGGTTCGGATGCCAAGTGCTTAACCACTTAGCCACCGCGCCTCCTCCCACCACCGACCCGCGCAGAGTTGGGTGGTGGCTACAATGTTCATCAACATTAAACCCCCGATTTACGCTTCAGTCTTTGCCATGTTGAGTAGACAGCGGTATCTTACAAGAAGGGCGGATAGTGTCGACCCTGGGAAGGTACTGGGCTTTGTCTGGGAGGTGGTACAGTTCAAACTTTTTGTATAAGTATCACTCGGTGCCGACAATTCAAAGTACCACTGTCAGTGAATGGTTACATTTTTCACGTGTCCTTTTGAAGAAAAGGTTATATAAATACTATAATGAAGAGGTTAAGTGATTTTGAACAAATTAAATCGTAATTATTTATGATTTATTAAAACTAGAAAAACTTTAAAAATACATTAAAAAAGAAGACAATAACTCCTTTGTAGAACCTATAGAAGCAGTTATTTTTCATTAATAACTAATGGATGTTAGATTAAAAAAAAAAGAAACATATTTTACCCCCCCCCCCCATTCCCCCTATAGTCCAAGAAAGAATCCGGTTAAGCGAATGTATAGATCTACTAGACTTAATTCCAATGATAGGTCTTTAGATGTACATTTAGAAGACGATACGCACAATTTTCCTGAACATTTATTAAACTCTTAAACTCTAGTCCATTCGAGATCAATATTTTCATGTTCTCTGGCCAAATTTAAATGTATTTCTTTATTTACTTTGAAAAATTATAACGGTCAAACCAGATTTTTCCTAGTGTAGCCAACGAGCTAGTAATTCTTTTACCAACAATATACAGCAATCGTCAAATTTCTAGCAAAATCGTTAGAACCATTTTCGAGATTCATGTCCAGGTTTTTGGCCCACACGCGCAGGCTTAAGTTTCCATGAAGGTACGTGTTAAATAGAGGTACCGGTACTGTATACAACTAGAAGTCCGAAAATGTAAAAAGACTGAAAAGTCAAAAGCGCGATGTTTTTAATACTTTAGAATAGCTTACTACACATGCTTGACAGTACCTCATTGGTGATAGGCCACACTGGCTGCTGCTGAGTGTCGCTTTTATGTAATAAAAATCTGACTGCGAATAGTTTTCACTTGGCTTGCGATGTGCACTAGCAGTCTTCTTTCATTTGATCAGCGGCTTTCTGTTTATGTTGCTTCGGTATCACTTTGTTGTCCCAACCTTTGTGATTCTTTGTGCATATGTTGACCCTTTCTGATTAAAACATTCATCCATGTGGGTAAATCTTTGAATCTGCACTAGGATCGAAAACTCACCACCTTCCCTGCGACAAACCATAAATTGAAGGCTTTTCAAAGTTGACTGCTGAGTAGCCTGACATGACATGCTAAAGTGGCAAGTCACTGGTATTACATTGCTCAATTAATCTGTCCTTTAAAAAAATTGGGGGTAGTAAAAACAAGTTAAATTATGCATCGTTTCCAAGTTGTTAACATATCCTATGGAGAATCAACTCAGGTTGAAAATTATTTTAAAAAATTAGATAAAAGGAAACTAGGAGACATTGATTAGTGGTAAATAATGGACATATGTATACCATTTGGTATGATTTGAAGTGGTACACGTATCACATTTTGAAACTCGAGCCTATCGAGACATAAACAATATGAGAAATGAGTCCTTTTGATACGACATAAGACATGCAATATAGATATACACATTGTGTAAAGCGCATGGACCCTATCAGGCGTGGGGCATTGAGAATTTGTCTCCCCATCCCCATTAACACAGACTCTGCAAACTTGTAATACCAGTAGACTAAATAAAAGATTATCATACTAAATAATAGTCTACATTTCATATCAATTCATACAATAAAATTCACAAAGATCATGTAAACAACATATTTTGTTTCATTCATTTATTTTTATTTTTACATACGCATCACTTGGATAGTTCAACTTTTAGGGAACCCTGGGACCCGGTACAAAATCGGTAAAGCCATCATTAATAATGGATTGGAAATGATTTTGTTGTGGTCATTATTCCTACCCATGACATTAATTCTACTATAATTGTCATCAATTTAGCGGCTCCGAGCTACATTTGAAAATCATAAAAATCATGAATTATAAATCTTTATACAGTTACTTTGTCCTAATGAAGCCGGTTTATGTCAGACTCGACATGAAGCAGACGTAGGTTATGCAAATGTCCTCTTTTAGCAGCAAACCAATAGATTCAGCGACCTCGCGTTTTCAAACAGATATTTGCATTTACTAGCGAGAAGTATTTCCTTCAGATATTATAAGCAATAGTTGTAGTGGTTTAATACACGATTAATATCAATGTGTTATATAATGTTTTTTGCAAGTGTTTTCTTCGGCCAACATCTGTTTACTGGAGGTAGAAAAAAGTCGAGGATTAACTGAAAGATGTCATGCAGTCTGAGGTGTTTCACAGAAAGTTATTTCCTGTTCTTAATTAAAAGATCCATGACGAACTTTTGTTATTGAAATTACCATAGAGAACTCGAACTCTGACGTCAACTAATGAACAGAAATAGGTCGTCACAAATGAAGCAAAACAGACAATACAAATCAAAACCACTATTAATGTAAACATTTGATTCGATCAAAATGTTCAGATAAAAAACTACAACTGTTTCTAAATAGTGAAAATGTTTCTCATTTTGTTATTTTGAATTCTTGATAAAGCTGAGAAAGTAAAGTAAACATTTCAGACCTTTCGATTTATGGGGCAGATAATTTAAAGGTCATTTGTTTCTATGAATGACGGCTATCGAGGGTGTTATGAGGCCAGCACAACGACCAATGGCATTTTCTTATCCCAATTAATATTAGGTACTCATTATTATTGGATGACCTGGGCGCCCCTTAAGAATCCCGAAATTCAAAATCCCAGTCTTAAAAAAGATTCGAACCCCAGACCCTCGATTCTGAAGTCAAGCGCTATATCACTTAGCCAACACGCCCGTTAGTTAAAGCTGAAGTAGTCTGAAAATGTATTAAATAATGTTTTTCTTTTTTTTTTTTTTTTAGAAAGATGTGAAATAGAAAAGAAAATAATAAAAAAAAAACACTACCCACTCACTCACAAATTAAAAGTCAATGGCTTCCTCCTGTGATGAAAAACCCGCCTACACCATACTGAATAGCTGTGTAACAAAACTTAAGATCATATTATAGGACCACAGCCTTGGCTATATTTTGGACAGTATAGATAATTTTAATGTTACTATATGTTTATACATTTAAATGTTATAGCAGCAAAGCTTTTAGATTAGAAAAATATCGTCTCAAGATTTAATCACCATAAAAGTGGTCATTTTGCTGTCCACACGACACTCTCGTCAACCGTAGTCAGAGAAGTGTTCTCTTTATATTATCTGCCTAGCGAATTGCTATATTTTCTAGATCTTTTTGTTATAATATTAAACAACGAACAATGACTTGTATTAGTAAATAAGTGGAATATCAGCGAAACAAATATAAATATATTTTTAAAACAACAACAACAGAAGCAAAGTTTATGTAAGGGAAAGAATTGCACACTTACAGTCATATCAGTACTGTAAGATTTATTTTCCTTTTTCTATATCAACAAAGTTTGGGTTAGATTGATTAATTAGTTAATTTTTTGATGGATTCATGTTTTTGTTATTGTCAAAGGATAAGTGTGCAAAGTTTCGTCTGGATCCCAGAACGAGAGATGGAAGAAATGTGTCCCCAGACAGACAGAGAGACGGAGAGAGTTAACACAACTTTTGTAATAAGAGTTCCTCAGTGGATAATGTGAAGGAGCCATTAAAGTAAAGTGTTTCACTTTAGCGGAACTGATCCTGACAGTGTTCCTGACTCGTAATTACGTTAACAGCTCATGATTCGATAGTTAAAGATTCGCATAATTTCCGATCAATCGTCTGCGTGCCTCATTTGTGTATTTTTCAAAGTTGTTTCCCCTGTGTACGTCTGCTTCCGGTGCTGTTTTGTAACGCGATACTTTAAGTTGTCCATAACTATAGTCTGTGAATAGTCTGAAATCAGGGCAACACTTAGTAAAGTATCGTTTACAGAAAATTGCTTGGGGAGTAATGATATGGTATCGTTGGTGGGATCGTTGTCTTCACTAGTTAGTGACTTGTAGACATTTTGATTTAATTTATGTTGAAGTAGTGATACCAGACCTCAGTAATCGATACAAGTATTTTATTCACTTGTTTCCATTCTTCTAATATCTGTAGTGTTTTCCCTTTGTGTGTTTTGTTCACTGATGATTACGTATTCTTGAGTCTTGGTTGGGGGAATTCAGATTTGTAAATATTCTTTTAGCACAAGATAACATCACAAGATTAAACGTGCAAAGTCCAAAAAGATTCAAGGTTCGACAGGTTTAATACGGAATGGTTCACAGTCACTAAACAATGTTGTCACCATAGAAGTTTGATGCCAAGACTTCTATGACGCGTAAGTATCGGATGAATTACGTCTAGTTTCATTTGTTACGATTTCCGTGAATCGATACCAATACCAGTATCGCCACTTTGTGCTTTCGATAAATTAGTTCATATGACGCCATTTTAAAGTTTTTATGGGTATTACTTTAATGTGTTGTTGGTTTTTCCAGGAAGACCATTTTATATTTGAGCTTTTAGCGTAATTGCATTAAAACTCTTAGATCTGGGTAGAATTAACCTAGTTTGTGTGGGAAGGAGTGACGTGGGTTGTGAACAAGGGAAAACCCAACTTTTCAAACTTAAACGTCAATGAAGAGAGGTCTTATGATATTTGTCCGATATTTGATAATAATGCAAAAGTTTTTACTTGTACTTTCAGTCTTCGTTTCTTGAGTAGATCTTCCATTACGATAATATATTGTATCTTATCTTATAAATATTTTATCTTATCTTATAAATTACAGACGTTCCTTCACAAAGAAGATAATTGCATTCCAAGCGTTTTCATGTGTTGATCAAGTCGTGTATGGTTATTTAGAGACTTAAGCTTTGCTAGATCGTTGGTTTTCCTGGCTGATCCAGGCAACCTATTCCATGCTCTAATGAATTTGGGAAGAAGGAGCACTTGTATACATTTGTCCTAGATTTTGAATAAAAAATGTGGCCGGTCATTTAGCGAATCGGTCATTATCGCTTTACATTGACCGGCAAATGTGCGAAATTGCCGGATATTTATAATAGGGCCAGCCAGTTCACGAAAAGGTTAGGGACAATAGGCCAAAGTCGGCACGAAGCGGTCATGTGCAGATTTGTGTGTTTCTTTAAATACCTTTGTGTACCTTTATATGATATGTTAACAAATGTGCCCAATTACTTTATTATAGAAAATGATCCATTTTTATTTCATTGAAATGTTTGAAAAATTAAAGAAAATAGATCCCTCCGCCGCCCCCGACTTTTAATGATACGAACAAGAAACTCTATACAGATAATAATTACAAATTTATTAATCTCAACATATTGTTTCTGTAATGTTTTTTGTTTGTTTATAAAGTAAAAAAGAAGACACTTATTCTAGTTTGAAGAGAAATCAATATTTAATTTTAACAACAAAATTTTCTGTTCTTCCAACAATCTCAGTTGAACAGGGGCTGAATATGAAAGTGCATTGTTTGAAACGGAGTTGTCGTTCTTTTCACCCTTGCACCGGGGATGAGGAATTAAAATTATACAGCTGGATAGAGGACATGGACTTGTCTAAGAAACGTTACATGTGTGGCTAAAAATTAAAATTGAGAGTTTGCTTGATTAGCTTAATTATTATTGTAGTCATTTGTATTATTATCGCTCATGGATTTTAGGTCTTGTTTAGTAGTAAGTCTGAACTGGACAACTCTGGTCAAACAGTTGACGATCATGTTTTCGAATTATTCTGTTCGACTTCCATGAAATATGACTGTCTTTTGGTAAACGTATTTTGTCTAAGGTTATGTCCAGTGAATCTCATACAAAAAGCAACTAAATTTGTAAAACATTTTATTCAGCTAATCTGAATAATCACATTCCTGAATAGGTTTTTTTTTATATTACTAGTCGACCCGCGGCGTAGCATACGCCGCCATTTAGTGACGGGTGAACAATTCCTGAAAGACACAGTTGTCCAAATGGTGTGGGATTGGGCTAACGACTGTGTGCGCATGTCTGGAGAGCGAGGAAGGCGCGGGTGTGGGCGGGAGTAGGGTTAGAGAGTCGGCGTACGTGCGTGGTGTCCCGAATGGTTGGGCGTAAAGAATTATATATACAGAGAGGTTAATATCAACTTACATGTCTGTCCGTCTTGTTAAAAGTTTAAGTTGAAATTTCGCACATTTATTTCTTGCACCGGACGTTAGAAGAATAAATACAAAATAAACCAATTAGTTAATTAACTATTGGTAATTAATTATTTTGGTATCTCAAACAAGGGAAATTAATTGTACTTGATAGATGTGGTGTTACAAGTTAAATTAATCCCGATTACAGTGTAGAGAATTAGGTCGTCGTTAAAATGTTTGAAACTAACAATAGATAGCTATAAAACCTTGAACTTTCTAATTTTATAATCATTTCGATAGCATATGAGCTAGCGTATTAGATTGAGGAGACTTGAGCCCTCGAGCTTGGAGTTCTAAAACGTTTTTAAAAATAAAAAGCATTTAAAAGCAATCACAGTTACCAATTACCAGGCAGACAGACAGACAGACAGAGCTGATATAAGCTTTCTAACAAGTTACATTTGTCTATGTTTTGTTTTCCTGAACTATTTAAATCTGCCCTACTGCACGTGTCTAAGAGGTCGACTTGTCCTGATAAATTTAACACACAAGACTGTCTTCACGAACGTTGAGACGAAAGCGAAACCTAAACTTTAGTCAGTTGTAAAGGTTCGCCAGACACAGGCTCACCACAGCTAGTGGACTCAGAAACAAACTGAATAATGCGGCGTCAAAATTGATCCCATGATCGAATTGTTCAATGAAGTCCTGCATGATCGAACACCGGGAACAGTCTACTAGAGCGGTACGTTGGAGTCACTGAAGTCCTGGAGTTGGATTCAATGACACGGCTGAATGAACACCGGGGACTTTCACCGCTCCGAAAGTAGTTTCTGATTTGTTCAGGCGAGCCACTTAAGGCCTAGTGTTTGTATTCTTCGTGCTTGACTTGTAAGTAGATCTAGTAGCTGGTAATTAAAACACAACAATAATTGGTGTTGAATTATAGATTGTGTGTGTGTGTGTGTGTTTGTGATTAAGGAGGTGTTCACATACGCAGTCAGAGTTTCATCTACGTTGGTACATGGCTGAAACGTAGTTTCTACCCTAAGTACTTAAATAACATGATAATGACATTATTAATAAAGAAAATGTATTAATTAAAATAGCTGTTTCATTTTTTGTTGTTATTTATTGATACAACCATTGGATATTTGACGATGAACAATCGCTACATTTATTGCGAAAAAAAAAAAGCTACATTTATAGCGACATGATGGCCATAATTATTACGAACGAAGCGATTGTCACATTTGTTATGACTCAATGTGCACACCGTGGCCCTGGCTGCGAGTATTGCGACACAATCACTGTAACTGTGACAATGTTTGCATTAATAAAACACAATTTATAATACTATCGCGATGTAACAGCATCTCTTTCTTTATCTTTTTCTTTCTGTCTCAAATCTATATCCATCATAACCGTTATCTTCCTCTCCTTCTCTCTCTCCCTCTCTCTCTCTCTCTCTCTCTGTTCTCCTTTACGTACTAATATCTTTTCTCTCAATCCTCTTTGCTTTCTGTCTTCTCTCTTTTTCTCTGATTTTCACTGTTCTCATCTCTTTCCTTTTCTCTGTCCTTTTCTTTCTCTCTTTTCTCGTCTCTCTCTCTCATCGTCTTTATCTCTTCTCTCTCATTCTCTCTCTCTCTTCTTATCTTCTTATATAATACAGACGTTACTTCAAAAAAGAAGATGATTACGTCCTACGCGTCATGCATTTAGTCATGCATATTAACCAATGACATAAATTCTGCCAAGTCACTGGTTTTTCTGGCTAGCTCAGGCAACCCATTCCATGCTCTAATAGCACTAGGGAAGAAGGAGTATTTGTACAAATTTGTCCTAGCATATGGGACGAGGAATGTGCCTTTATCTTTGTGTCTTTCAGAGTATTTTATTAAATTTTGTTTTTGTATTTGAAGATTATGGTTCAGTGTTTTATGTATAATTGCTACTTTACTTTTGAGTCTTCTGTCCTGAAGGCTTCCTAAATTTAGTGATTTTACTAATGGTGTTACTCTAGTCAAATGTGAATATTCTCTTTTGTCTTTTTCATTCTGAGTCACTCATTTTAATTCATTCTCTTCTTTTGGCTCTTTTATTGAAACTATTTTGTTTTTTTTTTCTTCGTTTTCATCCCTCTCTACCCTCCACCTCTTCAACGTTCTATGTCTCTGCACTCTCTTGCCTCCTCACACCCTCTTCCTTCTGTCCATCACTCTCCCTCCACTTCGCCGCATCGCTTTTACTTTTTTTTTTTTAATCTTTGTCTGCACTCAGCATTTTGTTTCCCTCCTATGCCACCTCGGCTGTGTGTCCACGTAGAACTCTTTATTTATTCTACGCTTCAGTTTAATGGCCGCTGTTACTCCCGCTGTGGTTCTGCCTGTAAGACACAGCTTCAGGCCATCGCCCCCCCCCCCCTTTCCTCCTATCGTTCAGTCGAACATCGATGGAAGTTTAGTCGACACATTACTGCTGTCCAGGGCAGAACCAATTACTAAACAGGGCGTTGGTCCGAGAAGAAATGGGGGGGGGGGGCACTGGGGCATTCTAGGATGGACGATAAAAACAGAGACACTTTGCGAAATGATCGTAAATGTATGTGTTTGTGTGCGTGTGTGTGTGTGTTGGGTGGTAGAGTATATCAACTGGGTTATGTTTCTATCATTTAGGACACGGAAGAGTTGTCCGCCCTGTCCCACCGGAAGCCTGACAAGTGAGCAAGGAGGTCGGGCTGACCCTGTAAAGTGCGCCCGCTTCAACGTAAGTTCAAGGGAGGTCGAAGAGATATAGGTACACCTTAAGAAATTGAAAACAAAGTCGACACGTCAATATGTCCAATTTTTTTTCAGTCTACTTGTGTACATGTACAAAAAGAAAAACGTTTTGGTACATAATTTGACCCTGTGCTAATAAAATGGTATTTAAGAGATAATTGTGTACAGGGACTTTGTAATAGCTAATTATGTACATAATCTGTGTACATTGGGTGTGTGTACATGACCTTTGTATATTGACAGTGAGTGTACATGACCTTTGAATATCGACAGGGTATGTTCATGACCTTTGTATATTGACAATGTGTGTACACGACCTTTGACAATATATTGTATATTGACATTGTGTATACAAAACCTTTGTCCTCAAACGGAACCAAGTCAGCATGTGAATGGTCACTTCACGTGCCTGGGCAGCACAGTGTCCATGTACACGTCACGAAGGCCGATGGACACACATTTGAGAACCAAAGAAAGCACCTACTGAAGACAGGAGCAGGCGACTTAGAGAAAACTTAAACGTCTATATGGCAGATGATATAAAGGTCATATGATTCTGTGGCCTACGGTTAACGAGGGTGTCATGTGGCAAGCACAACGACCAACCGCCTTTACTTTTCCCCAACTAATGTCAGGTACCCATTAGAGCTGCGTGGACTCAGAGGCGCCCGAAGATCCCGAAATTAAAAATCCCAGTCTTCACCAGCATTCGAACCCCGGTCCACTGTTCCGTAGCCAAGGCTTTACCGCTCAGTAACCGCGCCTCCATATATGTAATATATATATATTCTCTTCGTGGCCCAACAATGCTGGAAACTGTGATGAAAGAGTCATGGAAAGATAACTCTTTATTACTGCAACTTGGACTGGATCGTGGCCCGCGGGACGGCTCGTGTTATCCAGTTCATGAAGGCTGCAATGTCCAGTTATGTCTAGTGAATACCGACAAGAAAAAGCCTTTGTTAAATTAGAAACATAATTTAAAGCCATTCTTTTTCAAAGTGTCTAGTTCGATCTATATTTAGAGTGTGGTCAAAGCTGACACCTAGATTAGACCGATGGATAATTGTTGGAATACGGATGAATGTCGGAAAACGGTCTTTACCCTGTTTGCTTTTGTGCTGGGGAGGGGATATTAAAAGTACAGCGGTTCTAAAATTGTGAGAGTTGTCATATAAGATAAACATCTTGTTTTTTAATTTGGTTTGCTGTCTTCACCTTCACCTATCATTTAGTCTGTTAGACAGTTGCGGCTCCACACAAGATTTGTCATCCACCTTTCTCCATTCCTCTCTGTCTTTTGCCTTGAATAGAAGGCCCATACATTCTTTTTATTTTATCTTCCCATAGCTTTCTCTGTCTGCCTCTTCTTCTTTTTCCTGATACTGTTCCACGAAGGAAGGTCTTTGCAAGTTTGCGGTCTAATAACAAAAACAAACAAAAAATAATAATAATCAAGTGAAGAACAAAAGAAGTAACAATAATAAAATCATTATTTGTTATTCTACAACACGCTTAACTATAATGTTAAAATTAGGTCGTCGCTCGATCTAGAAATTTGTTTGTATTCTCATATAGTAGTCACAAAATCAACGCAAGCAAACGTAACGAATAGTCTGCAGTTTTAACCTAGATCTAAGTCTTTACAACACAAACTACCAAACCTGTTTCTGCCCTTCTCTGTTCAGTGTTTCTCTAGCTTGGCGACACGTGAAGTTTATTTTAGAGCTGAATAGCTCTTCTGAGTTTAAAGAGAAGATTGCCTGGGTTCTTGATCACTGTCTGTATTGATAGAAGCCGAATAATTGGTTGTAAATAACCTCTTAACAGTGCATTATTTCATTACGATGTCGTCATAAAAAAAACGCTGTTCCGGCCTTCGCGAGAGACGGTCATCTGTCAACGAGGTAATGAATGATAAGACAAACAAGGGGGCGGGAAGGGGAGATTGATCTCTGTGTTGCTGAGGTTATCGGTGGCCTGGTCTCTGGGATCTTCTGAAGCGTTGTGATATCAGGCATTGCCAGACTTTATGGAACCTTGCTGCAGAATTGATTTAGCATCGCGGTAACATAACCTGCGAAATGATTTCATCATTATGTCAACACTGCTAGCAGGATTGTTTTAACCATGTGTTGATATGCATTGTTCAGACCTGTGACGTGGCAACAATCTATAGGTCAAAACTGCCCAAAGGCTCTGACATTACAGGTCATTGTTCAGGCCTTCTAGTCGCCCCATTATGTCAACACTGCTAACAGGATTGTTTTAACCATGTGTTAATAAGCATTGTACAGACCTGTGATGTAGCAACAATCTATAGGTCAAAACTGCCCACAAGGCTCTGACATTACAGGTCATTGTTCAGGCCTTCTAGTCGCCCCATTATGTCAACAGTGCTAACAGGATTGTTTTAATCATGTGTTAATAAGCATTGTACAGACCTGTGATAAAAAAAATGGAGGGGGGGGGGGGAGAACACGTAATCTTACCTGTATACATAATTCTCTACGTCGCCCAACCACCCACCCCGTTTGGACGTCCGTGTCTTTCAGGAAGTGTTCACCCATCACTAAATGGCGGCGTATGCTACGCCGCGGGTGGGCTCGTTTAAAATAAAGGGGCAACTAAACAGCGGTACAAAGCAGATCTAAGTCTTCTTTAAAGATATTTAGTTGGTGACATGATTCTTATTCTATTGACTTCTTTCACAATCTCTCCTAATCTACTCTCTTACATTTTAATTTAGGTTACTTACATCGCCTCCGCATTTCTCCATTATGATTTCCCGTCGTCTTCATTGTTTCTATGAACCAGATTTTTCCAAATCAAAAAGTAAATAAAAAGCAGATTACTGTGATGAAGAAAATCTTGAAAATCTCAAAAAAAAAAAAAAAAAAAGATCTCTACACATATTAAACCCTGCTAAATTGTCAGATATAAATACCGAAATAATATACTGTTTCCCCATTCATAGAATGAAAAGTTATGCTTCTTTATCAATAACTTTCAATATGTATTTTAGTTCAACGCAGTGGCGTAGCTAAGGTTGGGGAAGGAGGGGTCCAAATGTGAAAATCCCCCCGGCCCCCCACTTAAAAGTCCCCCAAATGAGTGTCTGAAATGTGTTTCTACATTGAATATTACGCCATTTTCTCATGTCCTAATGTTGAATGTCAAATGCAGGGGCCCCTGACGAGGTCAAGCCCCCGAGCTCCCGAATCCCTAGATACGCCACTGGTTGAGCTAGTAATCTGATTGGAACTAATAATCTACTTGGGAGGCGTAATTTTAGATCCGGTTTTAAAAAAAAAAACGTCCCAAAAACTGACCCTAAACACAAATATAGCACTGTGGTGGTCACAGTATTCATTGGCCTAACACAAATATAGCACTGTGGTGGTCACAGTATTCATTGGCCTAACACAAATATAGCACTGTGGTGGTCACAGTATTCATTGGCCTAACACAAATATAGCACTGTGGTGGTCACAGTATTCATTGGCCTAACACAAATATAGCACTGTGGTGGTCACAGTATTCATTGGCCTAACACAAATATAGCACTGTGGTGGTCACAGTATTCATTGGCCTAACACAAATATAGCACTGTGGTGGTCACAGTATTCATTGGCCTAACACAAATATAGCACTGTGGTGGTCACAGTATTCATTGGCCTAACACAAATATAGCACTGTGGTGGTCACAGTATTCATTGGCCTAACACAAATATAGCACTGTGGTGGTCACCGTATTCATTGGCCTAACACAAATATAGCACTGTGGTGGTCACAGTATTCATTGGCCTAACACAAATATAGCACTGTGGTGGTCACAGTATTCATTGGCCTAACACAAATATAGCACTGTGGTGGTCACAGTATTCATTGGCCTAACACAAATATAGCACTGTGGTGGTCACAGTATTCATTGGCCTAACACAAATATAGCACTGTGGTGGTCACAGTATTCATTGGCCTAACACAAATATAGCACTGTGGTGGTCACAGTATTCATTGGCCTAACACAAATATAGCACTGTGGTGGTCACAGTATTCATTGGCCTAACACAAATATAGCACTGTGGTGGTCACAGTATTCATTGGCCTAACACAAATATAGCACTGTGGTGGTCACAGTATTCATTGGCCTAACACAAATATAGCACTGTGGTGGTCACAGTATTCATTGGCCTAACACAAATATAGCACTGTGGTGGTCACAGTATTCATTGGCCTAAACACAAATATAGCACTGTGGTGGTCACAGTATCCATTGGCATTCAGAAGCTTAGAGTAAATGAACTGATACAATGACAATAGTATATCTATATCTATATCTATATCTATATCTATCTATCTATCTATCTATCTATCTATCTATCTATCTATCTATCTATCTATCTATCTATCTATCTAATCAAATCTACATCTACATTGAACTTGAAGCTATGCATATTAATGCCATTACGTCCTTACTGGCATAAAGGCAAGTAGCTGGCAGCAGATGTCATAGGCCATGACATTTGTAGGCCTATATGTGTAAAAAAATAATCTAAAAACCATCTAAGTTTAAGATCGCTTTTTCTAAGTTATTACTTTGATTAAAGATAAAGAAAATTGTTTAGAAAATGTACAGACTTTGCAGACGCCGTACTCAAGATACCTGACATACCGAATGATTGCAAAATACAACTTTGGTTTTGAGGCAACAATGGGTTGCCAACTCTGATATTGTTATGAGACGAGGAAGATATTAATAAAGAATCACGCACGAACTTCTCATATGACATTCTGCTCACAATATTTACAACTTTAAAAGTACATCCAGCCTGCTTAAATTTCAAAAGATGTCATCCTATCCCGTTTTGTCTCCCCTTCTTTAGGACAAGGTTATCGAACCTGTAATTGGGTCGCCTTTTCTTCTTGGCGTTCTTTAGAATTGTGTCAACATTATGCTATTGATTTATAGATTGTCTAAATCTAGAACTACATTTCACCTTAGTATGATGTCATTTCTAGAGTTTTTCTAGCACCAATGAACATTCACATACATTCTTAACATATGCACATACACACAAGACCCTCATACTCTATCTTAAACAGGCCTACTCATACACACAATTAAGGCGATGTCTTCGATTCCGAAGATTAAGAATGAGTGCAGTGTTTAATATGGCTACGCAAACCCACTTGCGACCTCCTTATTTTGTTGTAGACAAAGCCGTTGTCCGCCCGGGGTCAATTTAAGTTTTCATTGCGTCTTCTGCGCTTGCCCCCTAAAATGGCTTTCCTTGTGGCCTCAAATTTGTGTCGCACGGCCTTCTGAAAGCTTTCAAACTATCCATTCTAGCTAGCTACCTGCAAGCCTTTTTACTCCTGTGAGGGCAAAATGGCGCCTGAATTGCAGACAATAATGCATTAACTTCCTTTTTTGTCCATGAACAATAGTTTAAAAAAAAGAAATTAACAAATGTATTTTATGATCATGTTTACACAAGATTCTTCAAATACCGATTATACTTTCCGAGCCTCTGGAAAGTTCTTAGAGAATCCTTATGATTTTTTCGAAAACAATGTATTAAAGGTATTTTGTATTGTTTAACAGTACATTTTCATCTATTGAGTTACTAGAAAACTATAATACTTTCTGTGGTTGAGAAAAAAATAAAACTTATACAATTGTCTATAAAAAGTGTATCTATATGTTTGATATTATGTTTGTGGGTGTGTGTCATGAGCTTGACAGAATCTTTGGTACTGCTTTACCTTTTATCATAGACAAAAGTGTTGAAGAATCTTACAGAGACACTTTAAGTCTGGCCTAGCTGTTAGAGCGACGGATAATCAATGCAATGACGTGAGATCAGATCCTAACACAAACATAGTTGCCTCCCAAAAGTTTCTCAGGATAGCTGGCTAACATAGCCATAGTGCTGTTTTATAAAACTGCAGCTGTAGCCTGTAGCCAGTGCTACTCTGTGAGAAGAGTAAGCAGGGACTCAATTGGTCTCACGGTTATGACATTACGCTTCATAAGAAACTAAAATACGATTCTCTCGTCGAGAGTATGAAGCAAACATTTGCAAACTTAACAAAACATGTAAATTAGTAGCTACATGTAGCTGTAATGAAAACAAAACATGTAAACTAGTAGCTACATGTAGCTGTAATGAAAACAAAACATGTCAACTAGTAGCTACCTGTAGCTGTAATGAAAACAAAACATGTAAACTAGTAGCTACATGTAGCTGTAATGAAAACAAAACATGTCAACTAGTAGCTACATGTAGCTGTAATGAAAACAAAACATGTAAACTAGTAGCTACCTGTAGCTGTAATGAAAACAAGACATGTAAACTAGTAGCTACATGTAGCTGTAATGAAAACAAAACATGTCAACTAGTAGCTACCTGTAGCTGTTACGTAGACAAGACATGTCTCTTGTAGCTACCTGTAGCGATTACGTAAACAAGACATGTCTCTTGTAGCTACCTGTAGCTGTTACGTAAACAAGACATATCTCTTGTAGCTACCTGTAGCTGTTACGTAAACAAGACACGTCTCTTGTAGCTACCTGTAGCTGTTACGTAAACAAGACATGTCTCTTGTAGCTACCTGTAGCTGTTACGTAAACAAGACATGTCTCTGGTAGCTACCTGTAGCTTTTATGTAAACATCGGATGTTACAGGCCAACTGCTACTCTAACGTAAACATGTTTCTGGCTGCTCCCTGTTGTACTCAATACTACTTCAATATGAGTTGAGATTGTTTCATATCTTGTACAACTATCAAAAGCTAGAACATCAGAAGATTTTGTAAATAAAATTAGAAAACAAAATGTTCTTGCCTTTGGAGCGTTGACAAAAAATGTAAGGTATGGATTCAAAGTAACAAGGGAGTGTACTCTTGCTGACAATTTCAAAACTAGGACAGCTTTATGTTGTTTTTTTTTTTATGTCAAGTACTTTTCAGATTCAGTTGTTTTTTTTATGTCAAGTACTTTTGAGATTCAGTTGTTTTTTTTATGTCAAGTACTTTTGAGATTCAGTTGTTCTTTTTTATGTCAAGTACTTTTGAGATTCAGTTTTTTTTTTATGTCAAGTACTTTTGAGATTCAGTTTTTTTTTTTTTCTACTTTGACTTTGTCATTTTTTTCTTTTCTTATATATTGAGGATTGTTTTTTTCTTTTGAACAATGTTAGTTATATCAGGAATGTTATAGATAATAGTATCATAATACCGGCCATCGCCTTGTATAGACCTGGTAGGGAATTGGAACGGCCGATTATTCCGCTTTGTCAAAGCCATCAGCTTGTGTTGTTCTGGGTTTTTTTTGTCACCTGCATACATTTATTTTTAACATCCAGACGTTAATATTGGCTGCCTCTCCCCCTCACTCTCCCTCTCTCTCTCTCTCACCTCTCTCTCTCGAATCTTTCTCCTCTCTTCCTCTCACCTCTCTCTCTCCTCATCTTTCTCCTGTCTTCCTCTCACCTCTCTCTCTCTCTCATCTTTCTCCTGTCTTCCTCTCACCTCTCTCTCCGTCCTCTCTCCTTTTCTCACTCTCTCACCTCTCTCTCTCTCATCTTTCTCCTGTCTTCCTCTCACCTCTCTCTCTCGAATCTTTCTCCTCTCTTCCTCTCACCTCTCTCTCTCTCATCTTTCTCCTGTCTTCCTCTCACCTCTCTCTCTCGAATCTTTCTCCTCTCTTCCTCTCACCTCTCTCTCTCGAATCTTTCTCCTGTCTTCCTCTCACCTCTCTCTCTCTCATCTTTCTCCTGTCTTCCTCTCACCTCTCTCTCTCTCATCTTTCTCCTCTCTTCCTCTCACCTCTCTCTCTCTCATCTTTCTCCTCTCTTCCTCTCACCTCTCTCTCTCTCATCTTTCTCCTGTCTTCCTCTCACCTCTCTCTCCGTCCTCTCTCCTTTTCTCACTCTCTCACCTCTCTCTCTCTCTCTCGAATCTTTCTCCTGTCTTCCTCTCACCTCTCTCTCCGTCCTCTCTCCTTGTCTCACTCTCTCCCCTATTCTTCCCTCTCCCTCCTCTCTCTCTCCATCTCCCACCTCTTTCTTTCTCTCTCTCTCTCCGCTCCTCTTCCATCTCCTTACTCTCCCCCTACTATCAGTTATGAAAGAGTTGAATCGAGTCTTAGAAATAGAACAACGACGATAGGGAAGAACTGCTACTTCTGAATAATAACAAGGTCAGATGTAAACGTGCGGTGTCAGAAGTGGGAGAGAGTTTTGCTGGCGTTGCTCAATGGCCCTGTGTGTGGGGCAACAGTGGGAGGAAATAATAGCAGTAGCGTGCTGTTGCCAATCAGTTGCCCGCAGGCCTACAATTTGCCCACTATGATTCCATTATTTAAAATAATATAGTGTGAACAGCCTCGTGAGTTTACTAATCCCGCAGATATTCTGACATTTTGTTTTGTATTTTACCAAGTAAAACATAGAAATACTTTAAAAAAAAAAAAGAACGATGCGTAATTAATTTCAATGACTCAAAATTTAACAAACTGCTTTACCGTGGAGGTTTGTAGTCCAGACCGTTTGGTTTATCAATAGACCTTAACTTTGTGTGTGCTATCTGTGAGCAGCATACTTATTTATTGGGGTGCCATTGTGCGTGATTATTGTCACGTGTCGTCCACCTCAGAATTTTATTGCGTTTTCCATATAAGACATAATTAATTAATTACGACTAATTGATTAACTATAATGGTGAATTGTTTTTATCGAGTGTGTTGTCATCGACAATGAACAATTGTGAAATGTTTCAGCTTGATCAGAGAATGGGAAGTGGGAGAAATAACAAGATTTTGACCAGACAGACAGACCGTCAGACAGAGTGACTTAATAAAAGTTCGGTAACAAAAAAGGTCTATGAAGCTTTATGATTTGTCGTTTCCAGGAAGTTGTACTCGTTTCTAGAGGTTTGCAATGAGGTAGTACCGTATCTCTGACCTACTTAATTAAAAAGTCACGTGACTGTGTACATTTCACTAGATAATAGTGAACAAATAGATGGTATCTTACTAGATTTTTCCAAGGCTTTTGACAAAGTTCACCACCATAGTTTGCTTAAAAAATTAAAATATTTCGGCATTAACGGTCCACTGCATCAGTTGATTAAAGATTTTCTGATAGGGAGAGAACAAACTGTAATAATAAATGGCTCTAAATCAACACCAATAACAGTAAACTCAGGTGTACCTCAAGGAACAGTCTTGGGTCCACTACTATTTTTAATTTACATAAATGATTTGCCAAATTGCATTAGTTCAGGAACAAAAGTCAGATTATCTGCAGACGATTGCATAATATATAGAACAATAAAAACAAAACAAGACACAGATATTTTACAAAGAGAATTAGATGAATTACAGAAATGGGAATCAAATTGGAGCATGTCTTTCCACCCAGAAAAATGTCAGTTGTTAAGAGTAACAAAAAAACTAAAACAAATTAATTCCACTTATCTTATTCATGGCAAACCAGTAACACAGACTAAAAACCCAAAATACCTAGGTGTTATAATAAATGAAAAACTGTCATGGAATCCACATATTGATGAAACTATAAAAAAATCCAACAAAGCATTAGGGTTTATTAAAAGAAATTTCTATAAATCAAATAAGAACATAAATTTAAAATGTTATTTAACCTTGGTTAGGCCAATAATAGAATATGCATCCACCATGTGGGACCCCTCAACTCAAGAAAACATTAAGAAACTGGAACAAACACAAAATAGAGCAGTGAGATTCATAACAAACGAATATTCACATTTGACTAGGATAACACCATTAGTAAAATCACTAAATTTAGAAAGCCTTCAGGACAGAAGACTCAAAAGTAAAGTAGCAATTATACATAAAACACTGAACCATAATCTTCAAATACAAAAACAAAATTTAATAAAATACTCTGAAAGACACAAAAATAAAGGCACATTCCTCGTCCCATATGCTAGGACAAATTTGTACAAATACTCCTTCTTCCCTAGTGCTATTAGAGCATGGAATGGGTTGAATGAGCTAGCCAGAAAAACCAGTGACTTGGCAGAATTAAAGTCATTGGTTAATATGCATGACTAAATGCATGACGCGTAGGACGTAATCATCTTCTTTTTTGAAGTAACGTCTGTATTATATAAGATAAGATAAGAACGGCACTATCTTCCTATGATAAGATTTAGTGCTAGCCTAGATCTAGTAGACCTACTAAATAATCATAAAAAATAGTGAATTATTGTAACATACTTTTTATTACTTAAAGATGTATAGATCTAGACTATTCTTATGTTTAAATTACAATGGAAATCAATGAGGTCATGAATGTAAACAACACACCCACGTGACGGAGAAGAGATCCGGAACTACCCCATTTGTTATGGCACGATCAGGAATTAGTTATTTGTTTCATAGATAGGGAAAGTTTTGACTTAGAGACAATGACGTGAATGGTAAAAACTAGACCAGGATTTGAGGAAGAACGAAATGTTAGAAGAACATTTTTGACGGCCTAACAGAAAGTAGCTTTTTATGAACGTAGAGATTTAGCTTGAAGACATTCGACAGTTCCTTTCGCTATTATTAAACGTCTTGTTCGACATTCACTATCAACGTCGACTATCTTCTATTGTTGGCCTTTCGACTTTGTTATTGGATTTCGTTGAGTGTTACCTCTGTTTCATTTATCTGCATAAGAAGTTAAACGATACAGACCTAACACGGATGGTATCCTGGTTGTGTGGAATGCGCTTTGGACTGTCATCACAAGGGTTCCAATTTCGAAGCCTGCCTGCTGGCATCCCCTGTCTTCCTGATGTAGTAAAGTAAAAGTAAAGTTTCCCTTTCAGACCTTGTGGTCTATAGGGCAGATGATGTAAAGGTCATCTGTTTCTGTGGCCTACGGTTAACAAGGGTTCATGTGGCCAGCACAACGACCAACCGCCTTTACTTTTCCCTAACTAATGTCAGGTACCCATTAGAGATGGGTGGACTCAGAGGCGCCCGAAGATCCCGAAATTAAAAATCCCAGTCTTCACCAGGATTCGAACCCCGGTCCCCGGTTCGGAAGCCAAGCGCTTTACCGCTCAACCACCGCGCCTCCTGATGTAGGTTTGTGCTCAAATGAAGAAACGTCCGAGACGTGGACGTCAAATCAATGGAAATACATTGGCCCTTCCAACTTACTATCTCTTATTTTCGTTAACGAGTTTTAGATTAATGTAGCTTTCAGCTGGCTTTACTTTGATTGCATTATAATCTCTTGGGTATTAAAAAAAAACTTTTGAATCCGGTACCGGCGGGCCATTAACTAAAAGTCTATTTGCAGCAATAAGATCCTGTGACGTTCCATTTAAACTTCAAGCCCTTGGTCTTGGTCGTCGGCTGGAGTCTGGGGTTTTGTTTGAAGTGCGCCAATGACTTGCACTGTTTCACGGGTTGTTTGCCCAGGGATTAACTTCTCGTTTTGTTTCTGTAATGGAGAGGAGAAATGGGGGGGGGAGGGTGGTGAGAGAATCAGAACAGGAAGCCGGGAGGATGGTGGAGGGAGGGGGAGAGAGGTCAAAACGTTACTATGGGCCATGTTGCCCTAGACCAGTGATTCCCAAAGTGGTCTATATAGACCCACAGGGTCTACGAAGACTTCCAAGGGGTCTACGAAAGTGAAACAATAAATTGGGGGTGTATGAGATGTCCACGGGGGTCTACGATAATGGATTTTATTTAAAGCAAGTCATGACTTTAATTTTCAGATCCTATTAATGTACTTATTTCATTCACGAATATATGATTTGTACTTTATTAATCCTTAAATATTCCTGCTAGTCAAAAGAAAATTGTTGTATTTAATTTCAATACCGATTTAATAGCTTAATTGTGTCAAAATTTAACTAATGCTTAAAAAAACTAATATTTAAAATTTATTGATAATCGGGATTCATTTCGTTCTTTTCAAATAAGCGGTTGGTTGCCTAAGTGACTAAGTACTTACGTTGGACTCCCTCTGCAGGGTCATTTGAGATGATGTCACCCTGACAAAAAAGGTAAAGGTTTGAACAACTTTCGAACTCTCAAAGATAAAAACGAATTATTTGACACAAACCTACAGCTGATATTATTTAACGAATTTCTTTAGGCAACAATACAGTTCAATGGCACATCGGTGGTATGAGTTATAACACTAAAAAAGCTTCTTGTGCTTATGGAATTCTTTGCAAATGACATATACAGTTTGGGACGAGCCGTGTCGAAGGCTCTGACTGGGTGCAGCGCTGTGTGGCTGCAAACTGCCTAAAAGTGGCAGTGTTGGGGTATAGTTGCACGGCAGCAGAGGTTTGAATTCAGTTTTTCTTCTGCTCGGTGGGTTGCAAGTGAAGGCTAATGAGTCCCTCCTGCCAAAGCTTAGTGGTTAAGGCGCCAGTTACTCGCCTTGGCCCTTTCTCATGTAAATGAAAAACAGTTCCGCGGACCGAATGTTTGAACCAGACGTGAAAGCACAAGAGATACACGAGACACTCTTTGCGAACACTTTGACAATGATACTTAAGGCACATTAATAAATTAATGAATATTTTTAATGATTGTAAGACTACTTCATAGAACAATACATTTCTAAAATGAAAACATGATACCCGTAGCAACGAATGACGAAACTGCTCAACAAGCCCACACATTTCCAGTGTGTTTGGAGATTCCAGTAATATATATTAATTTGAATTTTACCAATAAAAAAGATCTTTCTAAGTTTAAATGTAGCTTTAAATTATATAGTTAGAAATAAGTTTAAAAAAAAAATTAGTTGGTGAATTTGCAAAAATGCAATTTATAAGTTAGGCAGGGGGTCTACCGTAATCCAGGAAACATGGCAAGGGGTCTACGAGACAAAAAAGTTTGGGAACCACTGCCCTAGACGAAGTAAATCCTATTTATTCTCCTTCAACGCTGGTCAAGTCTGTCCTCCCCCCCCCCCAACCGCCTTTCTTTTTGTTTACTTGCTGTCTTAAGTTCACCTGGTCCAGTTTTGTTACAATGCACAACCTTTTTCTTTCGTTCTTTCTGACTCTCTATTGCTATCTCTCTCTATCGCTCTCTCTCTATCGCTATCTCTCTCTATCGCTATCTCTCTCTATTGATATCTCTCTCTATCGCTCTCTCTCTCTATTGCTATCTCTCTCTATTGCTATCTCTCTCTATCGCTATCTCTCTCTATCGCTCTCTCTCTCTATCGCTATCTCTCTCTATTGCTATCTCTCTCTATTGCTATCTCTCTCTATCGCTCTCTCTCTCTATTGCTATCTCTCTCTATCGCTATCTCTCTCTATCGCTATCTCTATCGCTATCTCTCTCTATCGCTATCTCTCTCTATCGCTATCTCTATTAATATCTCTCTCTATTGCTATCTCTCTCTATCGCTCTCTCTCTCTATCGGTATCTCTCTCTATCGCTATCTCTCTCTATCGCTATCTCTCTCTATCGCTATCTCTCTCTATCGCTATCTCTCTCTATTGCTATCTCTCTCTATCGCTATCTCTCTCTATCGCTATCTCTCTCTATTGCTATCTCTCTCTATCGCTCTCTCTCTCTATCGCTATCTCTCTCTATCGCTATCTCTCTCTATCGCTATCTCTCTCTATTGCTATCTCTCTCTATCGCTCTCTCTCTCTATTGCTATCTCTCTCTATTGCTATCTCTCTCTATCGCTATCTCTCTCTATCGCTCTCTCTCTCTATCGCTATCTCTCTCTATTGCTATCTCTCTCTATCGCTCTCTCTCTCTATTGCTATCTCTCTCTATCGCTATCTCTCTCTATCGCTATCTCTATCGCTATCTCTCTCTATCGCTATCTCTCTCTATCGCTATCTCTATTAATATCTCTCTCTATTGCTATCTCTCTCTATCGCTCTCTCTCTCTATCGCTATCTCTCTCTATCGCTATCTCTCTCTATCGCTATCTCTCTCTATCGCTATCTCTCTCTATCGCTATCTCTCTCTATTGCTATCTCTCTCTATCGCTATCTCTCTCTATCGCTATCTCTCTCTATTGCTATCTCTCTCTATCGCTATCTCTCTCTATCGCTATCTCTCTCTATCGCTATCTCTCTCTATTGCTATCTCTCTCTATCGCTCTCTCTCTCTCTTGCTATCTCTCTCTATTGCTATCTCTTTCTATCGCTATCTCTCTCTATCGCTCTCTCTCTCTATCGCTATCTCTCTCTATTGCTATCCCTCTCTATTGCTATCTCTCTCTATCGCTCTCTCTCTCTATTGCTATCTCTCTCTATCGCTATCTCTCTCTATCGCTATCTCTATCGCTATCTCTCTCTATCGCTATCTCTCTCTATTGCTATCTCTCTCTATCGCTCTCTCTCTCTATCGCTATCTCTCTCTATCGCTATCTCTCTCTATCGCTATCTCTATTGCTATCTCTCTCTATCGCTATCTCTCTCTATCGCTATCTCTCTCTATCGCTATCTCTATCGCTATCTCTCTCTATCGCTATCTCTCTCTATCGCTATCTCTATTAATATCTCTCTCTATTGCTATCTCTCTCTATCGCTCTCTCTCTCTATCGCTATCTCTCTCTATCGCTATCTCTCTCTATCGCTATCTCTCTCTATCGCTATCTCTCTCTATCGCTATCTCTCTCTATCGCTATCTCTCTCTATTGCTATCTCTCTCTATCGCTATCTCTCTCTATCGCTATCTCTCTCTATTGCTATCTCTCTCTATCGCTCTATCTCTCTATCGCTATCTCTCTCTATCGCTATCTCTCTCTATCGCTATCTCTCTCTATTGCTATCTCTCTCTATCGCTCTCTCTCTCTATTGCTATCTCTCTCTATTGCTATCTCTCTCTATCGCTCTCTCTCTCTATCGCTCTCTCTCTCTATCGCTATCTCTCTCTATCGCTATCTCTCTCTATTGCTATCTCTCTCTATCGCTATCTCTCTCTATCGCTATCTCTCTCTATTGCTATCTCTCTCTATCGCTATCTCTATCGCTATCTCTCTCTATCGCTATCTCTCTCTATCGCTATCTCTATCGCTATCTCTCTCTATCGCTATCTCTCTCTATCGCTATCTCTCTCTATCGCTATCTCTCTCTATCGCTATCTCTATCGCTATCTCTCTCTATTGCTATCTCTCTCTATCGCTATCTCTCTCTATCGCTATCTCTCTCTATTGCTATCTCTCTCTATCGCTATCTCTATCGCTATCTCTCTCTATCGCTATCTCTCTCTATCGCTATCTCTCTCTATCGCTATCTCTCTCTATCGCTATCTCTATCGCTATCTCTCTCTATCGCTATCTCTCTCTATCGCTCTCTCTCTCTATCGCTATCTCTCTCTATCGCTATCTCTCTCTATCGCTATCTCTCTCTATCGCTATCTCTCTCTATCGCTATCTCTCTCTATTGCTATCTCTCTCTATCGCTATCTCTCTCTATCGCTATCTCTCTCTATTGCTATCTCTCTCTATCGCTATCTCTCTCTATCGCTATCTCTCTCTATCGCTATCTCTCTCTATTGCTATCTCTCTCTATCGCTCTCTCTCTCTCTTGCTATCTCTCTCTATTGCTATCTCTTTCTATCGCTATCTCTCTCTATCGCTATCTCTCTCTATCGCTATCTCTCTCTATTGCTATCCCTCTCTATTGCTATCTCTCTCTATCGCTCTCTCTCTCTATTGCTATCTCTCTCTATCGCTATCTCTCTCTATCGCTATCTCTATCGCTATCTCTCTCTATCGCTATCTCTCTCTATTGCTATCTCTCTCTATCGCTCTCTCTCTCTATCGCTATCTCTCTCTATCGCTATCTCTCTCTATCGCTATCTCTATTGCTATCTCTCTCTATCGCTATCTCTCTCTATCGCTATCTCTCTCTATCGCTATCTCTATCGCTATCTCTCTCTATCGCTATCTCTCTCTATCGCTATCTCTATTAATATCTCTCTCTATTGCTATCTCTCTCTATCGCTCTCTCTCTCTATCGCTATCTCTCTCTATCGCTATCTCTCTCTATCGCTATCTCTCTCTATCGCTATCTCTCTCTATCGCTATCTCTCTCTATCGCTATCTCTCTCTATCGCTATCTCTCTCTATTGCTATCTCTCTCTATCGCTATCTCTCTCTATCGCTATCTCTCTCTATTGCTATCTCTCTCTATCGCTCTATCTCTCTATCGCTATCTCTCTCTATCGCTATCTCTCTCTATCGCTATCTCTCTCTATTGCTATCTCTCTCTATCGCTCTCTCTCTCTATTGCTATCTCTCTCTATTGCTATCTCTCTCTATCGCTCTCTCTCTCTATCGCTCTCTCTCTCTATCGCTATCTCTCTCTATCGCTATCTCTCTCTATTGCTATCTCTCTCTATCGCTATCTCTCTCTATCGCTATCTCTCTCTATTGCTATCTCTCTCTATCGCTATCTCTATCGCTATCTCTCTCTATCGCTATCTCTCTCTATCGCTATCTCTATCGCTATCTCTCTCTATCGCTATCTCTCTCTATCGCTATCTCTCTCTATCGCTATCTCTCTCTATCGCTATCTCTATCGCTATCTCTCTCTATTGCTATCTCTCTCTATCGCTATCTCTCTCTATCGCTATCTCTCTCTATTGCTATCTCTCTCTATCGCTATCTCTATCGCTATCTCTCTCTATCGCTATCTCTCTCTATCGCTATCTCTCTCTATCGCTATCTCTCTCTATCGCTATCTCTATCGCTATCTCTCTCTATCGCTATCTCTCTCTATCGCTCTCTCTCTCTATCGCTATCTCTCTCTATCGCTATCTCTCTCTATCGCTATCTCTCTCTATCGCTATCTCTCTCTATCGCTATCTCTCTCTATCGCTATCTCTCTCTATCGCTCTCTCTCTCTATCGCTATCTCTCTCTATCGCTATCTCTCTCTATCGCTCTCTCTCTCTATCGCTCTCTCTCTATCGCTCTCTCTCTCTATCGCTCTCTCTCTATCGCTATCTCTCTCTATCGCTATCTCTCTCTATCGCTATCTCTCTCTATCGCTATCTCTCTCTATCGCTATCTCTCTCTATCGCTATCTCTCTCTATCGCTCTCTCTCTCTATCGCTATCTCTCTCTATCGCTATCTCTCTCTATCGCTATCTCTCTCTATCGCTCTCTCTCTCTATCGCTCTCTCTCTCTATCGCTATCTCTCTCTATCGCTATCTCTCTCTATCGCTATCTCTCTCTATTGCTATCTCTCTCTATCGCTATCTCTCTCTATCGCTATCTCTCTCTATCGCTATCTCTCTCTATCGCTCTCTCTCTCTATCGCTATCTCTCTCTATCGCTATCTCTCTCTATCGCTATCTCTTTCGTTCTCTTTCTTTTCCTTTTCTTCTGCTCGAAACCATTTCTCTTCCAGTGTGGTAAGGTCTCTTCTATTTCATTCCGTTGTTCGTATGTCTCTCTGCTTCTGTTCTCCCTCCCTCCCTCCCTCCCTCTCTCTCTTGCTGACTATATTTAAATAATCGTTCTGTTCTTGGTTCATCACTCTTTCTTGTATTTCTAGCCCCCCCCCCCTCACATTTAGAGCCTGTATATTTTTTTTTTTGGGGGGGGATATAAATAATGTTAGTTGAAAATGCATTTGTGACCTACTTTGACTATTTTCGGAATTCGGACTGACGAGAGTAAAACATTCCGGCCTCATATTTCATGTAAAAGTAGCAACTGATCAACAAAACCCTGTCAAGGTCACTAAATGGAACTTGTTGCCCGCTATATTAAAAAAAAAAGAAAGAATTTAGCTTTAATTTGAACATTGTCAAATTGTGTTTCAATTTTATCCTCGTATCCAGTCTCCTTCATGTCCGCTAATTCTTTGCCCGTTTGATTGTTACTTGCTTGTAAACCATGGAATGAAAGTCTAAAAAATCATGATTTTATATTGAAATTATTTTGGTTTAGAAACGGAATAGATTAGAACATTTGATTCTGCTGTGCTAATAATTGAACAAAAATTATTATATGCATTTTTAAAAAGGCTTAAAGACACTTAATTTTGTAAACCGGATACAACAAAAAGGTAGTTATTTATAGTTTTTTTGCCAGAATCCAAAATCTGTTATAGAAATTTGTATGGTTATAAAACATAAAAACAAAAAAATCCCAGATCTTTGATATTCAAAACGTGCTGGCCAATGGTATTTCATATTTACCGATTTACCGAAAAGTAATTTAATAGGAAATCATGTTAGTTCTCATTTTGTCTCTTTCTATCTCATTTGAAAGAAAGAAAGGAGAAAAAAAGAAACTTATAAATTTGCAAAAGTGTTGTAAAAATATAGAATTGTGAAATTGCATTTTCCCTTTTTCTGAGAATATTTTTTCTTGTATTTGAAAAAGGATGTTTATGGCCTCCCCTTTCCACCTATTTGGCGTCACTGTAAAAAACGTTGCTAGGTCAATGATAAATGTCTGATGATTCTTTCTTCTTAGTTTTATTCTCATAATCATAGTTTCGCAATAGTCATAGTTTCACAATAGTCATAGCTTCACAATAGTCATAGTTTTACAATAGTCATAGTTTTACAATAAGCTTAGTTTCACAATAGTCATAGCTTCACAATAGTCATAGCTTCACAATAGTCATAGTTTTACAATAGTCATAGTTTTACAATAAGCTTAGTTTCACAATAGTCATAGCTTCACAATAGTCATAGCTTCACAATAGTCATAGTATCAACATAGTCATAGTTTCACAATAGTCATAGTTTTACAACAGTCTTAGTCGCACAATAGTCATAGTTTCATAAGTCATAGTTTCACAAAAGTCATAGTATCAACATAGTCATAGTTTCACTATAGTCATAGTTTCACAAGTCTTAGTTTCACAATAGTCGTAGTTTCATAATAGTCATAGCTTCACAACAGTTATAATTTCAACACAGTCTTAGTTTCACAACGTTTGCACCCTTTCTGAGCATCACAATGACCTTAGCTCCGCCACTGCCACTGCCAAACCACCATCAGGGATTGTAACTCTTCTCAGTTTCATACACCTGTTGTTATTTGAGTTAGTATCGATTTCCCTTTTCCCCCCCTCCCTACGTGAACACCCCAGGGGGCGCTGAGAACGTTTCCTTCCAGAAGACTTGTGTTTCCATACCCTTCAGACAGCCGCGGTAAATAAGATTATGCTTAGGGTTAAAATGTTTTCAAATCATATTTCACAAGTTGCGCGCGCGCGTGTGTGTCTAAGTGCGCATGTCTGAGGTTATGTGTGTCTTTGAGTGTCTTTGTGTTTATGTGTGTGTGCGTGACGTGCGGGAAACAATTGTTCGTTATTCGCTTGTCACATTTACCTCTGGGGGAACAACCCGAGACTCTTGCTGCTCAGTTGACAAGAAACATCTGAAGAGATGGTCATACAGAGAGAGAAGGGTTAAAGGTCAACATTATAAATTGATGATAGCCAACAGCTGTTGAAACGAGGCTCCAGCATGTTTGAAAATCAATGTTCCAGATACAAAGAGTTAGTTATTGAAGTTTATGTCTTGTTTAATATTTGGAACCTGTTCTTGACAGCCCTTTTTTAATCCACGAGATGTATGCAAGGTTAAGTGTAAAGGTGCATAAACATAGAGAGAGAAAGAGAGAGAGAGAGAGACGGGGGGATAGAAAGAGAGTCGAAAGAATGAAAGAAGTCATGTATCGGACAGAGAGGAAAAGAGAGAGAGAGTGAATAAGCAAAAGAGAATGGGAGAGAGTTGCAAAGAATGAAATAGAGGGGAATAGAGACAGAAAAGGAAAGAGTGAAGGAGAGAGAATAGAGAAAGAGGGAGAGATAGAGGAGACAGAGAGAGAGAGAGAGAGAGAGAGAAAGAAAAAGAAGAAGAGAGACAGGGTCAGAGAGTCCAGCTATGGAAGTAATTTTCTTGACAACATTGTATTATCATTTTTTTTTTTTAACTGTGAAAAACAAAATGGGTGCCATCTGATTTTATACATTCGTTTGTTACCCAATAGAATTGATGGCTGCCTGGTCGTGCGGTGGACTGTCGTTTGGATTTATCGATGGTCCCGGGTTCAAACCCTGCCCGCTCCCATTCCCCGTCGTCCTGCGGGAGGTTTGGACTAGGAAGTAAACTATCTTCAACTCTGAAGGAACATCCGAAAACATGTCAAACTATTTACAAACAAAACAAAACATTTTACAAATTGATGATTTAAAAAAAAAAAAGGTTTTAACAAACAGCTCTACCACTTTCTCGCAATTTCACATTAAATTTCACCGACCTATACATATTGAATTTGGTCCTCATCTGGAATAACGAAACCATGGACAATGCAAAAATGCATATCTCGCCATCTTGCTATTGGGTTTTAGTCTGAATAAATGAAAACTAGAAACAGTTTTTGTTCGATTTACGCTTGGAAAGTTTTTTCAAAAATGAAAATCATTTACGTGCTTGCCACTACCTCCCGAGGGATGGCAGGAGGGTGGCAGCGGGCAGGGTTTGAACTCAGGACCGCCATGCAAAAGAGTAGATTACTATAGGCCTACTAACTATAGATGTGTCTAATCCTTTTTCTATTTATGTTATGTTTTGTTTTAAATCATATAATTCAGTCTACACTTAAAATTTGATGCAAATTTTAGAAATCTATTTAGATGAAAAGCTAGGCCTTTTTACAATCCTCATATTAACTCAGTTTTGTTTACGCGAGAATATCTCTGGCAGGATTATTGCACACGTAATCTCCCACTGTCCATTCTTAGATCAAGTTGAAACTTTCACAATTATCCATTGTCAATGACAAAACAGAAATCAATAAAAACAAAAGCAAATCATAAAAAAAAAACAACAGTTAATTAATCATTGATAATCAAGTAATTTTGTGCACTTCGAAAAAGAGGGAGACACTATGAGGTGATATGGCAGTAATTAAGAGTATATTTCCCTTATATGAGGTTTGTTTTAAACTTTTGTTAGACTTTGCGCAAATGTGTGCATACCACATCTATAACAAATATTTGTATAGTGATAATGGACATGTAAGTCTGTTGTATTACGCACAATATACACTACAGTATAACTTTAATTTAATCATAACAATGCTTTTCAAACTATCTTAATTGTCTGTAGGTCTACATACAGCACTCTTTCTCACTTGTCACGTTAAACGAAATTACCCCTGTTAAGTAGATAGACAATGAATAGGTCAACATCCATTATGTACTGTAACAGGGGAAGACAATCACATCAAGGAGCGACAACCGCAAGCTGTTCAAGGCAGTCATAATTGTCCGCGGGAAAACAATTAAATTTGAGGCAAGGACTGACGTCTGCTGGGCTGTTGACGTTTGTACACGTCTCAATACGTCAATTTAATTTCATTCTCGTCTCTTGTTTGTCTCCGAGAGCCAGAGATAAATGAAACTACGTCTATTTCTGGGGGAGAAGTGTTATGTTGACCTCATTCGTGAATGTAACTTAGTTTTCTAAGTATTCTCCAAGGACACACACTCTCACACACACACGAACACAAACACACTCTCACAAACACACGGTGGAGGCGAACTGCTTGAAAAATCTTTCACCACGGTAAAGGCCTATCACAACAATAGCAATCACTAAGTGATGATGATTGGGAGCAGTGTTTCCCTCGTTGGGTATTTCTCTCTAGGTATGGGTATTTCTAAGAAACATAAACATATATATATATATATATATATACAATAATATACATATATATATAAATATATATATATATATATATATAAAATCAGGTTGGGGACAAAGGGGGTGGGGGATATATTTCTAACTTTTAAAAGTGGGCGGACATTTTACAAAACAACAGGACGAAACGGAATGTGATTAAGAGTTGGGAAACCCACTGGTTTTCCTTTAATCATTACCACTAAGACATAATTATCACAAACTAGTTTGAATTTCCTGGCTTGATTTGCTATCCAAAGAAATATCAACCACTAGCGATGATCGTGTTTTCAACAGGGTAACAAATAGCTGGGTTTTTACTGTAAATTAAATTTAGGGGTCATGTTAAAGTATTCACTTGATTGAACTATTAATGTCTGACTTTCAACTTTTAATGTATACAGAAAATTTCACCAGTCTTAAGGACCATCTGTCTTAAGGACCATCAGTCTAAAGTCTAGCCTTAGAAGATTAAGTCAACACTGTCTAATACATGATAAATATAGCTTAGAATTACAATTTTCGTGTCTTGTTAATTTGGGACAATGAGATTCACGATTACTCATTTTAAACATAAAAGCGTTTGCCATTACACACAATCAGAGCGGAGAAAGCGATAGAGAAAGAAACGGAGAGACACAGAGAGAGAGAGAAATAGAGTAAGAGAGAGAATGTGAGTGAACATGTCAGAAAGATAGAGGGTAACAAAAGAAAAAGAGAGTGGAGAGAGACAGAGAGAGGAGAGAGACAGAGAGAGGAGAGAGAGATGGAGGTGAGAGAGCGGCAGAAATAGAGTAAATAACAAAAGAGAGGTAAGTGACAGAAAGAGAAAGAGAGAGGGAAAGAGAAAACAAAAAAAAAAAAACCAGAAAGAGCGAGACAGAAGGTAGAGATAGAAAGAGAAGGCAAGAGAGGCAGAGTTTTAAAGGAGAGGGACTGTGTCTGGTTAAGAGATAAAAGAACAAAACATTAAGACTCTCAGACTAAATTTCTAAACATTCCAAACTAGACCACACAAAATGTACATTTTGAATGACGTGATTGATCTCTGACATCCTTCAATTATCTGATACAATTACTCGTCATAGAATAAGTCGAGCATTTGGAATCTATTCCACAAAAATATTTCCGAAAGCCACGCAGTAATATTTAGAATGTTAGAAAATGAATAAAACATATCAAATTATGCAATTGACAACAGAGTTGCTTTTTCCCCCTCCTAATTAGACAATCACGTTCTTCTGCACAGACTCTATTTTGAGTAATTAATACCCGACATTTAAAAGAATATTTTTTTGCTATTAAAAATTATTTGCTATTTTTTTAACATAATTTTCGTCCGCTTTTTAATATTTTTTTGTTTGTTTTCTTTGGTTAAAAAAAAAAAGGTCTATGGGTTCAATGAGCTTGTCACGTGTGTACCATTAACTGACCAGTAATTCAAGTAACAAGTTTATAGTTTTAGAGTTGTGTGACTTTTTTGTTTAAATCCTCTTTTGTTTTAAAATCTATATAGGTCATGAGCTTTTGTTTTGATATCTTTATAGGTCCTGATCTTTTGTTTACAAATCTATATAGGTCCTGATCTTTTGTTTATCTTATCTTAATATTGGGAAACTCTTTATTTTACACCTGGATGTCGCTCAGACTTGATGATTATTGAAAGATTTAAGTCGGAGACTTTTGAAACTCTAAGCTCATGGAAGTTTCACATCATTGGCCTGGCTGAAACACTCAGCAATGAAACTGTCTGTGATAGATCCAAGCAGTTGTAAATTTGTTTCATCCTTGTTACCGATGGCTCTTGTCTAAATATACTCGGGCTAGTGGCGAGGTCGAAGGCTGAACACACCGGGTAAACTCCTCTATATCCCTTCTCTGTACCACATCAGCCGAGTGGGTGTTCGACATAAAACGGCCCCTTTAGGAACGGTGTGTGGATAATGAAATGGTTGTTGGGGCTTTCCTCCATACTCGCCGGTGCACTGGACTCGGTTCTTTAGCAACCCCCAACGCGTGGTTCCGTTTTGCTTCCCCATTGGCCTAATCGTCTCTAACGATCGTTGTACCCGGGGGGGATCACGTTGTGGCTGAGAAGTGTTGCTGGGAACATTCAGACTTAACACTTATCTCAAGCTGTTGAACATTGTCTGAAGAAAGGGAACAAACTCTAACTGTTGTGCTGTGTCAAACAAACTATTTGAGTACTTTAAATAAAAATATTTTTTTTTTTTCTTTCAATTATTTCAAGAAAGAGCAAAGGGAACAGTGCCTCACAAGGGGCCCTATAGGCCTACCTTTAATGGCTTAAGGCCTTATTAAGTCTAACTCCGATACTGCTTGTTTCAGATTACATTGTTCTTCCCCAGACTAAACTACAAAATTAGTTGAAAATTAACCAATCTGTTAATTAATTATTGGTAATCAATTATTTTTTTTGGTATTGTTAAAGGGAAATAGATGCTACTTATTAAGAGATGTAGAGCTGTATATGTGGAGTTATTAACCTAATTACGCATTGTACACGTTTTTTTTTATAGTTCCTATTCTTGGATGAAGTTGAAATTTTGTACAATTATTTATAGTCGATGACAATACACGAATCAATACAACAATTAACCAATGAGTTAATCACTAGCCAGGAAAACCAGTGACTTGGCAGAATTTAAGTCATTGGTTAATATGCATGGCTAAATGCATGCCGCGTAGGACGTAATCATCTTCTTTTTTGAAGTAACGTCTGTATTATATTAGATAACCACTTAGTAGTAATTAATTAATTTTGCAGTATTGATATATTGGTCAGTGATCATTGTGATTTTCCCCCTTACATTAGCTTTGTTACTTTCCAAACAAAGAATATTTCGCTTTGTTTATGTGCCTTGTTTGTAAATAGTTTGACATGTTTCGGATGTTCCTTCAGAGTTGAAGATGATTACTTCCTAGTCCAAACCTCCCGCAGGACGACGGGGGATGGGAGCGGGCAGGGTTTGAACCCTAGACCACCGATAAATCTGAACGACAGTCCAGCGCGCAAACCGCACGACCAGGCAGCCATCCTTTAAACATGGTCATTATCGTTCCGAGTTCCTCACGCAAAAGTAGAAAATGGGGTCGCTCAAAAGTAATTCGAAGTACGTATAGTGAATTGGTCGCTGAGAGAAACTTATCCATAAACTAGGATCTGGACAGGATGTACTACATTAGACAGACTATAGTCCAGTTAACGACTGCCCCAGTAAAGATCCAGGCCCTGTACTACTGGAGCGAACCTGATTGATCTTGCAACGCTAGCCCCATGGGATGTCCAAACTGGGACCTCAACGGAAGAAGTACCCCTGAGATGTTTACCGGTCTCTTATCGAAGCTGTCCTTGAAGAAGCTGATGTATGTGTCTGGTCTGAAAATAAAAGTTTTCCCCTGAAAGACAACATTTTTTTTGGGGGGTTGCATTCCCATTGTTCTTCACTTTTTATTTGAGTTCTAGATTTACATTTCACATAAAGAGAGAAATTTAACATCAAAGAACCAATTGAAAATAGTTTTCTCTTTATTTCTCAACGCTCATAGTTTGGTTCTGAAGTGTCACACTTGATGGAGTCAGTGTTAAACAGTGTTCGGTCTTAAATTATTTTTAGTCATAAAGCGTATTTGACTACATTAGTATAGTTTCATTGTGCTCCGTTATTCTCGTGTGTTGCAAATGTGTTTGTTAAAAGTATGAATAAGCATGGCTTGTAGCTAATTATAACGAGAGTCGTTACGGCACATAATCATCCAGGAACGGAACATATTGACGTCACATAATCATCCAGGAACGCAACATATTTTTGTCTCATAATCATCCAGAAACGCAACATATTTTCCCCAGCAAAGATGGCAATAGCTACCAAAAATCCAGTGGCATTTAGCAATATTTTAATCTCGGTCAGTCATTTCACAGCGCTTCTATCACGTCACTCTGTCAGTCATTTTACAACGCTTCTATCACGTCACTCTGTCGGTCATTTTACAACGCTTCTATCACGTCACTCTGTCGGTCATTTTACAACGCTTCTATCACGTCACTCTGTCGGTCATTTCACAACGCTTCTATCACGTCACTCTGTCGGTCATTTCACAACGCTTCTATCACGTCACTCTGTCGGTCATTTTACAACGCTTCTATCACGTCACTCTGTCGGTCATTTCACAACGCTTCTATCACGTCACTCTGTCGGTCATTTCACAACGCTTCTATCACGTCACTCTGTCGGTCATTTCACAACGCTTCTATCACGTCACTCTGTCGGTCATTTCACAACGCTTCTATCACGTCACTCTGTCGGTCATTTCACAACGCTTCTATCACGTCACTCTGTCGGTCATTTCACAACGCTTCTATCACGTCACTCTGTCGGTCATTTCACAACGCTTCTATCACGTCACTCTGTCGGTCATTTCACAACGCTTCTATCACGTCACTCTGTCGGTCATTTCACAACGCTTCTATCACGTCACTCTGTCGGTCATTTCACAACGCTTCTATCACGTCACTCTGTCGGTCATTTTACAACGCTTCTATCACGTCACTCTGTCGGTCATTTCACAACGCTTCTATCACGTCACTCTGTCGGTCATTTCACAACGCTTCTATCACGTCACTCTGTCGGTCATTTTACAACGCTTCTATCACGTCACTCTGTCGGTCATTTCACAACGCTTCTATCACGTCACTCTGTCGGTCATTTCACAACGCTTCTATCACGTCACTCTGTCGGTCATTTCACAACGCTTCTATTACGTCACTCTGTCGGTCATTTCACAACGCTTCTATCACGTCACTCTGTCGGTCATTTCACAACGCTTCTATCACGTCACTCTGTCGGTCATATTGTTGTTTCTCCCACTTCCCCATTCTCGGATTAAGTTGAAACTTTGCGGAACTATTCATTGTCGATGACAAAATATTAATCAATCAAAGCATTAACCAATTAATTAATAATTTATTGGTAATTAATACATTTTTTTTAGTAAAGGGAGATTAATGTTGCAGTATTGAAAGTTATGACAGTAATCATGCCGTTCTTTCCTTATATAAAGCTTTGTTGTTTATATCTAAACGTAGATTGGAACTGTATTTTACCTTTACCTTAGTCTGTTGGACCGTTGGGGCACCATGCAAGATTTGTTGACCGTCTTTCTCCATTCCTCTTTCTTTTGGCTTAAAACCTCTTTCAAGGCAGGCCGTCCATTCCTTTATGTTGAGAAACTGGAACAAACACAAAATAGAGCAGTGAGATTCATAACAAACGAATATTCACATTTGACTAGGGTAACACCATTAGTAAAATCACTAAATTTAGGAAGCCTTCAGGACAGAAGACTCAAAAGTAAAGTAGCAATTATACATAAAACACTGAACCATAATCTTCAAATACAAAAACAAAATTTAATAAAATACTCTGAAAGACACAAAAATAAAGGCACATTCCTCGTCCCATATGCTAGGACAAATTTGTACAAATACTCCTTCTTCCCTAGTGCTATTAGAGCATGGAATGGGTTGCCTGAGCTAGCCAGAAAAACCAGTGACTTGGCAGAATTTAAGTCATTGGTTAATATGCATGACTAAATGCATGACGCGTAGGACGTAATCATCTTCTTTTTTGAAGTAACGTCTGCATTATATAAGATAAGATAAGACCTCCCATCGTTTTCTCTGTCTGCCTCTTCTTCATTTTCTTGGTACTGTTCCCCGAAGAAAGGTCTTTACGAGCCCGGAAGACCTTGTAATATGACCACAGATTTTTAGCTTACGTTTTTTTTTTTACGATTGCTAGCAGGTCATCATGGAGTCCAACCGCTGCAGTAAACCTGTCTCTAATCTCATGGTTTGTGATGCGGTCTTTAAGTTTGATAACTGATCCTTCTGTAGCATCTCAATTTCTTTGCTAGGATTCTCTTCTCTATCCCTGCAGTCAGCAAAGAAGCGGAATTGTATATCCCTATTTAATATTTTTCCTATGGCATTCGTGTCAAATAGCCTCTGGCCTTCACTGGTGGCCTAGATATTGGTTATGGCGAAGCAGTAATTACTGACAGGAAAAGCGGCAAAGGCGAGTTAATGGCGCCTAAACTAGTAAGCTTTTGGTAGGCAGGGCTCGTTAGCCTGGGCTTGCTACCCACCTTGGTGAAGAAAAACTCTGAATTCAAACCACTGGTGCCTTGCATCTTTAACCAAACATGGGAAAGATTTTGGGAGCCAACCCTGAAGATAAATGGCGAGCTGGTGACACTTAGGCCGTTAGGTATATACAGTGCCACACCCTGGGAGAAACTGTGACTCCTTTGATCTCAGACTATATCAGCACTTGCCGTTCCTTTGGATACATCAGCTGTATCAGTATTGTATTACTGAATTGATAAACAGTCTTAATTTCAACATTAAGCTTCTGTAGTGGAATTGAAATGCTCTAAATTGAGATGTTCTGCAGCCTATTCAAGGGGATCTACAACATACAAAAATAACTGTCCCTAATTCTAGAATCACTAGTACGTATAAGTCACACAACAATATTGTAACAATGTCATTTATCTCTTTCAAACAATCGTTAGTAATCTTGTGTTATTTCATCCAGGTGATAGAGAGCATCATGTGACGTGATGTCAGCACTTACTGAGACAGTCACTGACCAGACATCCAAAGGTGTGACTATCCCGGACTTCTCCAAGAAATCGATCAGCAAAGTGGACAATGACTCACAACCTGTGTCCGTCCCACATTACAGTCAGCGGTACCACGGCGGCAAGGCCTGGTGGAGTGTTGGCGAACTGCAACACCAAGGTGAGTGGAATAGAGTCTAAAACGTTAGCTCTGTATGATGGAACCAGCAGCCACGTGCTTACATACTTACATTCCATTAGAAGTATAGCTCTACATCACATTAATTAACGGGTATAAAGCCTAAATAATTGTTAAATTATGTTATAGTAAATGAAATAAAGCTTCACTATAAGATCTGTAGTTGTAAAGGCTGGTTTTCATCGGGTGACACGGAGTTTAGGTGGTCAACACCAAGACCTAAGTAGGATTACTATTAGGATGGCTACCTGGTCTTTGGGTTTGCGCGCTGGAGTGTCTTTCGAATTTATCGATGGTACAGGGTTCAGACCCTGCCCGCTCCCATCCCACGTCGTCCTGTGGGAGGTTTGGACTAGGAAGTAAATTATCCTCAACTCTGAGGGAACATCCGAAACATGTAAAACATTTTATAAGCAAACCTTTTACTTTCCACGTTTTTATATTCTCAGACGAATTACAAGAAAGACGACTATTAAAAGCTATTCTGACTCGACCGACTTCCAATTTTTCGCCTCAGAACCGGAACCAAAAGAATTAAATGACGTATGTTCCAGAAACTGAAAATTTGGGACTAGTTAAATTTGCCACTGTGGATCGGTACCAGAGAATGCCGACCACGTCCTTTAAAGCTGCTTTCTTCACCAAGATGCCTGAACAAGACACTGGCCCCACTGGCACCTCTAAGGAAGAAAAACTATATGAAGAGTTGCTTTGTTTAACTGCGCAGTTCATCTCAGATATTGGTCTAGTCTCTAAACCCTCTAACTTCAACCCTCCCACGTTTTTATATTCTCACACGAATTACAAGAAAGACGACGCCTATTAAAAGCTATTCCGACTCGACCGACTTCTAATTTTTCGCCTCAGTACCGGAACCAACAGAATTAGGTGACGTATGTTCCAGTATTTGAAACTTTGGGACTAGTTAAGTTTGTTCATGTGGATCCTTCAAAGCTGCTTTCTCCATCAAGATTCCTGAACAAGACACTAGACCCATAGCACCCCTAAAGAAGAAAAACTATATAAAGAGTTGCTTTGTTTAACTGCGCAGTTCTTCTCAGATATTGGTCTAGTCTCTAAAGCCTCTAACTTCTACATAAGAAAGAGAACGACAAAAAAAAGACTCTCCAAAAGGACAAATGTCCATAGCGGAAGTGTAGAGCTCCGAAACAAGGGCAACAACTATTTTCTCGTATGTTATAAATGAGTAAGATTTAGCGATAGAAAAAACAGGTGATGTTGGTAGAAATGGTGTTAGACACAATGTAGATGGCGATATTTAAATTAAATTAATAGACTAGTTTCATCTGTTAAATCATATCTTATCTTATATGATACAGACGTTACTTCAAAAAAGAAGATGATTACGTCCTACGCGCCATGCATTTAGTCATGCATATTAACCAATGTCTTAAACTCCACCAAGTCGCTGGTTTTCCTGGCTAGCTCAGGCAACTCATTCCATGCTCTAATAGCTCTAGGGAAGAAGGAGCTTTTGTACATATTTTGTTTTGATATTTTAGGGTCTCCATTGTTCTTCCATAAACACAACAGAAATGACTTGAGATCAGAAGTTATTCAAGAATATGAATATGAAATGTAAAGATTACACAGTGTCGCTATTCTCAATAACAATTACGAAATGTTCTAGGTTCACTATTTACGCAGACGTATACTTTATACAAATACCGAACACCAAAACAGATCAGAGTAAGCCTTTGTTGTTCCAAACATTGAATACTTTAATTCCACTGATGGGAACAGTTTGATGTCGGCTAATTCCTTCGTAAACAAAGCATTTCCTAGCCCTATGAAGTCTCAAGAATCTATTGTCTGTTGATTCTGTCTCCTAGGACAGAGGTCGGCATCCTGCGGCTCGCGAGCCACATGCAGCTTTTTGGATGTTAAGCTGCGGCCCTTTAGTTTCATATACAAATATTATTAATTTTTTTTTTAACTTGAATCGATTAACGAGGATTAGCCAATGATTCTAACTCTTAGCCACTTGTACTCGCTTTTCACCGCACACCCTCCCCCATGGCTTGAAATGTAACAAATTTGGTGGAAGAATTCAACTTTCTTCTGTCTTATCACTTGTTAAAGTTGAGTCTGTGACACAGAAGACACGCCACAAGTCTCCCCATTTTTTTTCGTTATGTATATGTCTTTCCAAGGTCCAAAAGAAAAACTTCTAGGATTGCTACCACTCTTGTGACAAACTAGAGGAGAAGATAGGGCGAATGCCGTGCAAAAATGCCTTGAAGACAATAAGATTGATTTAAAAAAAATCGTTTCAAAAGCAACTGATGAAGCCAGAAGAATGACAGATATAAATATAAAGGAGCAGCTACGATTCTTCGGAGCGAAATAAACCAACACGAAATTCTGACATTTCACTGCATACCAAGAAACGCTTTTCAAAAGAATTCTGTCTTATCTTATCTTATCTTATATAATACAGACGTTACTTCAAAAAAGAAGATGATTACGTCCTACGCGTCATGCATTTAGTCATGCATATTAACCAATGACTTAAATTCTGTCCCTCGTAAGTTTCCCGAATTCTAAAATGAAATGGAGACTGAGTATTCCGCACTCATTCTTGACAGTTAAGTGCGATGGCTTTCCGAAGATGAGTTGTTAAAACGTTTTGCTTTGTGCTTGTATGAAATAAATACATTCCTAAATGAAAAAAACCCTTAATTAATTAATATAGTAATACTAATAAAATTTACCATTTAGTTAACCATTTAATAATCTGCAAGGTAACAAACGAATATTCACATTTGACTAGAGTTACCCTTTAAAAAAAATCACTAACTTTAGAAAGCCTTCAGAAGACTTAAAAGTAAAGTAGCAATCATACATAAAACACTAAACCATAATCTTCAAATACAAAAACAAAATTTAATAAAATACTCTGAAAGACACAAAAATAAAGGCACATTCCTCGTCCCATATGCTAGGACAAATTTGTACAAATACTCCTTCTTCCCTAGTGGTGCTTTTCAATGGGTTGCCTGAGCTAACCAGAAAAAGCAGTGACGGGAGAATTTAGGTCATTGGTTAACATGTATGACTAGATGCATGACGCGTAGGACGTAATAAACTTCTTCTTTGATGTAACGTCTGTATTATATAAGATAAGATAAGAAAAGATGAATAAAATTAAGCCTCTTGATGTTGGCGTAGTCTGTGCCACGTATCAATAATACTAACAATAATACCAGTAGTAGCCTAATCCAAGAGAGATTCTATAGTATAAACTCAGTTTCTGTAACGTAGCAGATCATTTCTGATGAAAACATTAAAAAACTGGAACATTTACAAAAAAAGAGCAGTGAGATTCATAACAAATGAATTTATTCACATTTGACTAGAGTAACACCATTAGTAAAATCACTAAATTTAGAAAGCCTTCAGGACAGAAGACTCAAAAGTAAAGTAGCAGTTATACATAAAACACTGAACCATAATCTTCAAATACAAAAACAAAATTTAATAAAATACTCTGAAAGACACAAAAATAAAGGCACATTCCTCGTCCCATATGCTAGGACAAATTTGTACAAAAGCTTCTTCTTCCCGAGTGCTATTAGAGCATGGAATGGGTTACCTGAGCTAGCCAGGAAAACTAGTGAATTGGCAGAATTTAAGTCATTGGTTAATTTGCATGACTAAATGCATGACGCGTAGGACGTAATCATCTTATTTTTTGAAGTAACGTCTGTATTTTATAAGATAAGATAAAATGAATTAGTTGTCCATGTCATATTTAATTGTATCCCTTTTCTGATATATAGAAAGTCTAGTATCAACGAGATGAATAAAATTAAGCCTGTCGATCTGGATGTAGTCTGTGCCACGTATCAATAATACTAACAATAATACCAGTAGTAGTCTAATCCAAGAGAGATTCTATAGTATAAACTCAAGTTTCTGTAACGTAGCAGATTGTTTCTGATGAAAACAACAGACCACCATTTAATAAGTAATACAAATACTAATTGCTTTTATTTATTGGCTTTTAAAAAATAATTAGTTCTTGTTTCGTTCATTTTTTTTGGGGGGGGGGGGGCTCGGGGATTAGGATTGGGTGATGAGGTTACCCAAAATCCCTTAATAAAACACGTACAGGCAACTTCAGAGCCATTCTGTTCGATCTGGGACTATCCTATTATCTCGTCCCCTGCTCTGGTGTTCGCTTCATGTTCTCGACTAATATGTTACTGATCCTAATTATCTTTGTCCATTTGTCCACAAACTAGGCATCACTCATCAGTCTGTCGGTCTCAGCCTTGGGAGGGGTGATGAAGAAACCTGGGATCTTAGCGACTCGTTGGCTGACCTTTACCAAGCGGTCACCCGCAAGGAGCAGAGGGCAGCGTCCAGACACAAGGCTCACGTCACTCCGGCCGGGGGCAGTGTTAGAGTGGACACGGACAAGAGCCTTGACCTTCAACGTTGGCTGGACGATGACACGAGCCACGGGTAAGCTTGATACATAGGTCGGGTTACTTTTTTTTTTTTATTTTTTGGTTGTGGTTATGGTATTGCAAAAGACAGGTTTGAATAACTTACGGCCCGTGGGTCACTTCCTGCCTGTATTGGCTTCATTAAGCGTAGTCTACAAGGACTACTCGCTACACTAACATTTTGTGAATGCCATAATCTTTTAGCAACCCCCAGTCACTTTTTGCAAAGCTTATATCAACTCACTCTGTCTGTCTGTCTGTCTGGTAAAAAGTTTCAACGTTTTTCTTCTATTTCCCATTCTCGGAACAAGTTAAAACTATGCACAATTATTCATGGAACCTGACAAGACATGAGTAATATTTTTTATCGAATTAAGGGAAATAAATGCTACTTGATGAGATGTGCATGTACATTTCGACACATTTTTTTCTCCCACTTCCCTTCTTGGATGAAGTTGAAATTTCGCAAATAATATTCATTGTCGATGACAATACATGAATCAGTCCGAAAATTAACCAATTATTAATCATTTAATCAATTAATATTTTTTTTATTATAGCAGAAACCCTGTAATTTTCAGTAAATGGCAGTAATTAGCGGTTCTTTTTACTGAGATAAGCTTTGTTTTTAAAAGAAAAACTATTCTTTCTTCTATTACTTGTTTGTGTGCGTTGTCCATTTATCAAATTTAGAGCTCAAAAATGTAAAAGTGCTATTGAAAATTAAACTTCGTCACCATATTTATGCATTCTCGAATTAGATGCTTTGACGGCTTTTTCAAAGAGTTAATTTTTTAAAAAGTGTTTACTCAAATTTCATACATACGAGTATACACCATTTATAATTTAAAAAAAATGGAATATATTGTAATAACTTAAGGGATGGCCGAATATATACCATACATATGGAGACATGACAAACACATAGGACATCTGCCTTGAACACAGCATCTTCATCTCGGCTCTAGACCTGGGCGGAAATCGTTCTCTTCCCAATTAAAACATCCTTTCCAGTCTGGTTTCTAGAATTGCGCACCTTCTGCACTAACCTGGATGGCGGTGCGCATGGCAGAGTTATAAAAATATATAGCACTGTTAACATTATACTACTGCAACATCTCGTATATATGCTATCCCTCCAAGTAGCACCACAGAACATAGAGTGCCCTGGCTTGCTTCAACACACCTAGGGCCGGCCTTAGGCCAGTGCAACCTATTGCCGTGGGCCGCGCCTTCATAGGCACCGCGCTAATTCTAAGTGTAAAATATTAAATTAAACCATTATAGCTTTTATATAATAACAATGTTTCCGCGGCCTCCTGATTTTCCAGGGCCTCCAGGAAATCTCCTGAAAAGGCAATATATACGAAAAATTCCTAAAAATCTTCTGAAATTCTTAAAATCACCTGAAAAATAGACAAGACTGTCTTTTTGGGATGCCCATAAATAAAAATGCCATTGCGATTTTTCATTAAATAATTTTTTTTTCTGCAAAGACAAAAGTATTTTCTAATAAAAAATCTTAATTTTGACAGTATGCTTATCCCTACCCAGATTAGGCCCCACGCAATCCGTTTCGCATAGGGCCCCGCAATTGCTAGGACCGGCCCTGAACACATCTTCCCATTTTGATCTTCCCATAGCCCTTCATCCAAGCACGAGCCTCGGGCTGCTCTACATCAATCCACCGTATTCGTGGCCTACCTTTAGTAGGTCGTCTGCCATTCGGCTTTTTCCTTTTTTTGTTTTGTCTCCTTTGTTCTCTAACATTTTTGTCGAGGAGACACCATTGTTGAACTCAGTTCAAATCTTCTGGCTGTCGCCATTATGTTTCCACATGTTCCTCCAGTTTCATAATATTTGCCTCTTGCTGCCTAAGCCCCACCAATACAGTTTAAAAATAAACTTTTCGATCATTCTCTAATAATAGCACATTTTCAAGAATTGTCTAAAAATACCCCATAGCAATGTCTAAAAAGAGCTACTGTTATATTTTTCATGTCGCCTTTGACCTTTCTGGTGTTGAATGACTGTGTGTATAGTTCCAGTCCTCTTGTAGACAACCTATGTGTGGCACATAGTAGTCAGATATTTATATATTATATGCTTATAGCATGCTCAGAGCGCTTTGGTCCAATCTCATTTGTGGACCAGTGGGGGGGGGGGGAGGGGGTATCTAGGAGTTTGTTTTCCGTGCTGCCCATAGGCGCTCAGTAAACGCAATTCTGCCGGAGTCGGGTGTCGAACCTAGGTAGCCAAGACAAGCCAAGCTTAAGCGCACTTGGCCTCTCGACCACGCTATTCCCTTATTCAGTTTTTCAATGACCTTATTCAGTTTTTCAATGACCTTTGATCTTGTGTCTCCTCAGGTTTATCCGTGTCTTCCAGTCGGACACGGACGGAACGGGGCGCCTCTTCCCATGCACCCTCTCCACGCCCGCGCAGAAGATTTGCCTCCAGCTAGGCATCCCGGGCAACGCCCTGCATGTGCAGCTGAGCGGTGACGTCATCAGGCGCATGGAGGCCATCGACTGCCCCCTGGCCATCCAGGTAAAACTGACTCATGACCAGGATTTTTTTTAGAATGCTAAACCGTTGAACGTACAATTTAAAAAAAAATATCTTTATTATGTCTCCTGTTTTCCTGTCCCTTCTTTGTCTTTATTAATTGATGTAGATCTATAATATTATTTACGGAAAACAACAACGAAAGTAAATTTTTACGGAAATAGAATGAATATTTAAATGCAACCACACACACACACACACAAATAATTTAATACGCGACTTAAAAGAAGGTAAAATATACTATTATATCCTTTCATTTGAACGATATTACATTTCTAAGGCAGCGTATTTTTTTTTATTTATAGTTTTAGTTGTGACGTAGAAGTGTAGTTTTTATTTCAGTTCAATTAGCTTCTTATTTTTGTTTCAGTTTCTTTCTCATTTCAAATTCAGTTCTTTTTTTTTTTTTTTAATTTGAAAGCTCAGTTTTTAAGAAGCCAAAAAGACAGCGCCATTTAAAATTTATTTTTAGTTTTAGTGTCAATCTTTTATTTTCTCTTTCTCTCTCCTCCCTCCCCCCTCTCGAAATTCTTAACCCCCCCCCCTCACTCTAAACATATGGCTATGTACAAAATGTAACATAAGGTAGTGGGATTATACCTACTAAGATACCATTCTACACGATGTGAATCTGGAGGGTACAAATACCGTAGGGGAACTGGGTGGTTTTAATATTAATAATCTAAATGTTTTGTAAGTAGGAAGTAGAACCATGAATAGGAATGTACATGCTTTACTTTTCCAGAACGAATACCTGGCCGGTCTTGGCTACTCTGACATCAGGTACATTCAGGAGGCAGGGCCAAAAGAAGATTTAGCGTACTTGGTTAGATTCTATGCAGGTAGGGTTTCACCTTTTCTTAGTGCGTAATTATGTGTGTATTTAAAAAAAAAAAAAAAAAAAAAATATGACTGTGCGGGGGAAAGTAATCGATCTATAAGTTTGTATAAAAGAAGTGTTGTGTCTTTAGAGCTAAGGCCGTCCGCCGACGTACACTATAATTTTTTATTAATCCATACAAAAAAAGCTAATAAAATGTCAGGAGAAGACGAGTTAGCATGCGTGTATGCCGCATTGATCCTTGCAGATGACCAAGTTGCAATTACCAGTGACAAAATAGCAACTCTCTTAAAAACTGCTGGTGTATCTGTTGAACCATACTGGCCTGGTCTGTTTGCAAAGGCTCTTGATGGTATGAATGTTAAAGATCTGATCACCAATGTTGGTAGTTCAGCTGGTTCTGCCCCTGCTGCTGCTGCTCCAGCCCCTGCTGCTGCTGCTGCATGCAAGGCTCCTGCAGAAGAGAAAAAGAAGGAAGCTAAGAAAGAAGAGTCAGATCACTCAAATGAGGATATGGGCTTTGGGCTTTTTGACTAAAGGTGTTATACATTCATGTAATAAATCAATGATGTTGAAAAAAAAAAAAAAAAAAAAGAAGTGTTGTGTTGTTGTTTTTGTTCGTGTTCCCATGGATACATGTATTTGTTATTGTCAAGGAAAAATTGTTGAAACTTTGAACTTGATCAATGAGGAGTGGGAGAAAACAAAACGTGAACAAAACTTGTACCAAACAGATGGACAGACGGACGGACAGACAGATGGAGTGATTTAATATATAGCTTTGATTAAAACAAACAGAAACTGAAGTCTCCCTCTCCCCCCTTCTTATTAACCATACTTAAAGCTCATCCAGACATTTACGGTTACTGTTCGTCCGTCTCACTCAAAGCATCATGGGATAGAATGTCCTTTAAAAAACATCACCATTTCACTAACAACTTTTATTTTTATTCTGCCTCTAAATGTAAGCTTTTTTTTTTTTTTTTTTTTTGGGTACTCCGGTTTTTTTGTTGTTTTTTTTACTAGGAGAATGATGTTCTTTTAATTTCGTGAAATGTCGGGCACTGGGATAGCTTGACCCTCTGGAGATTAGCGGAGCCTGGAGGCAAAGACGAGGAAATTAAAGGCTCTCAGGGTTTCATTTACAAATTGTGATTCTTGGTGATCCACAGACATGTCCAACATTTGAATGGATTGTATAGGTCAGTTCTCTTATATGCGAGCAACAAAGTCTGGACAATGGGGAGTAGTATAACGTCCACCTATCTCTTAGTCTGTTGAACCGTTGGGGCACCACATAAGATCTGACGACCTTCGTTCTCCATTCATTTCCGCATTTTTCCTTGGATAGAGTTTCAATCAATGACAGGCCTGTCCATTCGCTTTCTCTGTCTGCCTCTTCTTTTATATCTGCTACTGTTAACTGGGGACCTTGTGATGTGGCCATATAGTTTAAGTTTGCGTTTTTTTGACAGGGGTTAGCAGGTCGTAGTGGGGTCAAATAGTTGTATTGATCTAATTCTAATTCTAATCTTTTCAATTGTGAAGCGGTCTTTGTAAGAAAAATCCTAGGAACCACAGCGACAAAAGACCGTATGAAACATCAATGTATAAAAAATAAAATGGACAAATTCAAATACATGTACACCTATATTTTCTTCATTATTGAAATTAATGAAAGTAAATTGTAGTGTCTTTCCACAGTATACACGACATTTTGAAATAAAAAAGTGTTCGAGATGAACCATAGTCGTACTACGACCTAAGGAGGCCAACACACATATATATATATATATATATATAAATTGTAGTTAATTTAAGTGCAGAGACTGCACTCTATATATCTGTATCGGTAGAAGAGTGCCCATGTTATTAATGTAGAGAATGCTACTGATATTATAAAAGTATAGTTATTGTGATGGCAGCAATATCATCATAGTGACGAAATCAGGTTGACAGTATTACTATAATGGTGACGATATGACATAGAACGTACTTAACTTCTCCTTTGAAGGGTGCTCTGTAGTTGTGGGGAACAAAATAGTAATTTAAGGCTTACTAAAAACTAGTTATTTAAATCTTATTCAAAACTAGTAATTTAAGGCTTACTAAAAACAAGTAATTTAAGGCTTACTCAAAACTAGCAATTTAAGGCTTACTAAAAACTAGTAATTTAAGGCTTACTAAAAACTAGTAATTTAAGGCTTACTAAAAACTACTAATTTAAGGCTTACTAAAAAGGTACGTAAACGTAGGGAAAAAACAAGCAAATTAAAACGCACCCTAAATAGAAAACAATCTAACTTTCAATATTAGACCAACAGTTTTGTACATTCAAGCAGAAAATCAAATGGTCATGATATCAACAAGCTTGCATTATGGAAATAGTCTGACTATAGTCAAAGTGACGTTGACCTTTCTTATAATCTTTTTAATCTACGATAAAAGCTTTTCAACGATTAGCCCTGGGCTACCCACATTCCAAATATCCATAAACATAATCTTTATATTAGGTTAGGCTCCGACTACAATATTTTAAGGATAAAACTAAATAAAAATAGTTCATTTCGAAATGGCACGCAAGACTTCTGTTTAAATGTATACAATATCTATTGACTTCGCTAACACTTAGCTGCTACGTACTATGTAGAAATATTTGTTTAAATTCTTGACTTTGTGGTTTTTTTTTGTTACAGATTTCTACTTTCGTCTGTACTTTCTACCGTTCATTTTTCTCACTCATTGAAATGCGCGTTCAGTGCTTGACTTTGTTTTTCACATACTTTCCTCTCCCTACTTGTTCTATATTCCTGGTTTTGTCCTTTGTAAGAATGCTTAACCAGTTCTGAAGATCTTTCAATGTGATATATAGTTTCCTCACCTATTTTTTTTCCTATATTCCTGGTTTTGTCTCCTGTAGGAATGCATAACGAGTTCTGAAGATCTTGCGATGTGAAATATAGTTTCCTTTTCCTATTTTTTGTTCTGTGTTCCTGGTTTTGTGCCCTGCAGGAATGCATGTAAAGTTCTGATGCTCTTGCAATATGAACGTACCATGTGAGATTTCGTATGTGGCTCTAAGGTAGTTCACTGACCTAATTATCTTATCAAATGCTACATCAATTGAGAGCACGTTTAATGGTGATACATATACACGCTCTCTCCTCCCCCCCCCCCCCCCCCAGCACAACTCTCTGACTTCAACTTCTATCTATCGGACTAAATATATATCTTCTTCTTCTTCTTATATAATACAGACGTTACTTCAAAAAAGAAGATGATTACGTCCTACGCGTCATGCATTTAGTCATGCATATTAACCAATGACTTAAATTCTGCCAAGTCACTGGTTTTTCTGGCTAGCTCAGGCAACCCATTCCATGCTCTAATAGCACTAGGGAAGAAGGAGTATTTGTACAAATTTGTCCTAGCATATGGGACGAGGAATGTGCCTTTATTTTTGTGTCTTTCAGAGTATTTTATTAAATTTTGTTTTTGTATTTGAAGATTATGGTTCAGTGTTTTATGTATAATTGCTACTTTACTTTTGAGTCTTCTGTCCTGAAGGCTTTCTAAATTTAGTGATTTTACTAATGGTGTTACCCTAGTCAAATGTGAATATTCGTTTGTTATGAATCTCACTGCTCTATTTTGTGTTTGTTCCAGTTTCTTAATATATATCGCTACTCTTAAGTATTTGTTTAAAACCCTATTCACTGCCAATAGCTGTCTGGTTGAGTGGTATACGCTACAGACTCTTGCTACAATGGTTCGAACCCTGCTAAAATATATGCTAATTTAAAAAACAAATTATGTTCATGAGTAATATTAAATAGTGCCTACTTTTCCGGTGCCTAATTTTCCGCCTTGTCAAAAAGTGCCAAATTTACCGGTGCCTAAATTTCCAGGTGCCTAAATTACCAGTGCCTAAATTACCTACATTCATTTATGTTCTTGCTGATTTCAAAAAGATTCATCAAACGGCTCAAAATTTTTCCTAAATAATATGTATGTCAGTATTTCGATTCTATAATTTTTCTTAGCATGCAGACTCTGATTCTGACCCCAATACTTTCAATGAGGTGAGGCAACATTTACCGATACTCATTCAGTCTAACATTACGTTTAGTTATTCAATAGCTAATTAAGAACCACAGATAAGTGTGTAGGCTACCGCTTTCAAGTTCATGGTGCTGTACTATCCGGTCCCTGGAAATTCTGTCCACATCGCACGATGAATGTACAAAGGATTGTTAGCATTGGCCTGGATGGCTTCTACCACCACTTGCTTCTACCACCACATGCTTATACCACCACTTGCTGCTACCATTACTTGCTTCTACCACGACAGGCTTATACCACCACCTGCTTCTAACACCACAGGCTTCTACCACCACAGGCTTCTACCACCACAGGCTTCTACCACCACTTGCTTCTACCACCACTTGCTTCTACCACGACAGGCTTATGCCACCACTTGCTTCTACCCCCACTTGCTTCTACCACCACAGGCTTCTACCACCACTTGCTTCTACCACCACAAGCTTATACCACCACAGGCTTATACCACCACTTGCTTCTACCACCACAGGCTTATACCACCACTTGCTTCTACCACCACTTCCTTATACCACCACTTGCTTCTACCACGATAGGCTTATACCACCACTTGCTTCTACCACCACTTGCTTCTACCACCACAGGCTTCTACCACCACTTGCTTTTACCACCAAAGGCTTATACCACCACATGCTTATACCACCACTTGCTTCTACCACCACAGGCTTCTACCACCACTTGCTTCTACCACCACTTGCTTCTACCACCACTTGCTTCTACCACCACAGGCTTCTACCACCACTTGCTTCTACCACCACTTGCTTCTACCACCACAGGCTTATACCACCACTTGCTTCTACCGCCACTTGCTTCTACCGCCACTTGCTTCTACCACCACAGGCTTATACCACCACTTGCTTCTACCACCACAGGCTTATACCACCACAGGCTTATACCAACACTTGCTTCTACCACCACATGCTTATACCACTACTTGCTTCTATCACAACAGGCGTATACCACGACAGGCTTATACCACCACTTGCTTCTACCACCACAGGCTTATACCACCACTTGCTTCTACCACCACTTGCTTCTACCACCACAGGCTTATACCACCACTTGCTTCTACCACCACATGCTTATACCACCACTTGCTTCTACCACCACAGGCTTATACCACCACTTGCTTCTACCACCACTTGCTTCTACAACCACAGACTTATACCACCACTTGCTTCTACCACCACAGGCTTATACCAACGCTTGCTTCTACCACCACAGGCTTCTACCACCACAGGCTTATACCACCACTTGCTTCTACCACTACTTGCTTCTACCACCACAGGCTTATACCACCACTTGCTTCTACCACCACATGCTTATACCACCACTTGCTTCTATCACCACATGCTTATACCACCACATGCTTATACCACCACTTGCTTCTACCACCACATGCTTATACCACTACTTGCTTCTACCACCACAGGCTTATACTACCACTTGCTTCTACCACCACTTGCTTCTACCACCACTTGCTTCTACCACCACAGGCTTATACCACCACTTGCTTCTACCACCACTTGCTTCTACAACCACAGACTTATACCACCACTTGCTTCTACCACCAAAGACTTATACCACCGCTTGCTTCTACCACCACAGGCTTATACCACCACTTGCTTATACCACCATTTGCTTCTACCACCACAGGATTATACCACCACTTGCTTCTACCACCATTTGCTTCTACCACCACAGGATTATACCACCACTTGCTTCTATCACCACTTGCTTCTACCACCACAGGCTTAAACCACCACTTGCTTCTACCACCACTTGCTTCTACCACCACAGGCTTATACCACCGCTTGCTTCTACCACCACTTGCTTCTACCACCACAGGCTTCTACCACCACTTGCTTCTACCACCACAGGCTTATACCACCACAGGCTTATACCACCACTTGCTTCTACCACCACATGCTTATACCACCACTTGCTTCTATCAACACAGGCGTATACCACGACAGGCTTATACCACCACTTGCTTCTACCACCATAGGCTTATACCACCACTTGCTTCTACCACCACTTGCTTCTACCACCACAGGCTTATACCACCACTTGCTTCTACCACCACATGCTTCTACCACCACAGGCTTATACCACCACTTGCTTCTACCACCACAGGCTTATACCACCACAGGCTTATACCACCACAGGCTAAATACCACCACTGACTTAGACCACCACTGACTTAGACCACCACTGGCTTATACCACCACAGACTTATACCACCACACATTATACCACCACAGGCTTATACCACGACAGGCTAAATACCACCACTGACTTAGACCACAACTGACTTAGACCACCACTGGCTTATACCACCACAGACTTATACCACCACAGACTTATACCACCACAGACTTATACCACGACAGGCTTATAAGACCACAGATTAATACCACCACAGGCTTTTAACTACAAATCGTGTTAAGATATGTAAGATTCATTGGCTTATACAATCACAGGCGTTTACCACCACTGACTTATACCACCACTGGCTTATACCACCACAGGCTTTTAAATACAAATCATGATGTTAAGATATGTAAGATGCATTGTAATATTCATTGGCTTACACAATCACAGGCGTATACCACCACTGGCTTATACCACCACTGGCTTATAAATACAAATCATGATGTGAAGATATGTAAGATTCATTGGCTTATACAATCACAGACTTATACCACCACAGGCTTATACATACAAATCATAATGTTAAGATATGTAAGATTCATTGTAATATTCATTGGCTTATACAATCACAGGCGTATACCACCACTGGCTTATACCACCACAGACTTATACCACCACTAGCTTATACCACTTCTGTCTTATACATACAAATCATGATGTGAAGGTATAAAAGATTCTGTTTTTTTAGAAGTGTGTGAAAATCAAAAGGACGATATCAGGTGATTTAAAACCGAGGGCTAAATGCAGCGAGTGCCCCACTTGTAGGGTCTCTAGATTTGTCAAATCTTCACGCTCTGTTTGCCACATGAAGTAGTCTCGTTTCAGTTGGTCGCCGCTTTTGAAAGAACCAACTCGAGGGTTTCTCATCTCTAAAATATGAGAGTATTTTCTTTTCTCTGCTTGGTATTCTCCCTCCCGGAGGGGTATTCATTGAACTAGAAAGTCAGTCAGTGAAGTAACACCTTGCGCGCTAGCCTGTCACACTCAATGTGACGTATGCCAGATGACGAAGCCAGGCTGACAAAGACATGACCCAGATTCGCGTGTATGCACAGTCTCGGAGTTTGAATATGATGTGTCTCAAGATGATCTCCAATCTGGATCAAGTTCCCAAAATATTGTCAAGATAGTTCTGGCACCAATTTAGTCCCCGTTTATTTCCTTCTTTATTTATCCACTGATAGACACATAATTAATTTCTCCTAGAATGATCTGAAGCGGCATTGCAATGATACAAAAAGAAAAGATGTTTTATGATTTATTGAACAAAAGTGAATAGTCGGAGGAAAACCAAAAGAGAAGAAACAACACTTTCGATTAAAGTACAATAAAAAGTTGTAGCAAGAACATAAACCTAGTTGGGTAGACTATGTAGCCCTCATCTAGAATAAGAGTGTTTTAGTGTAATATATAATTTTATTTTTTCTCAGGAAACTCACAATATTGAAATTATTTTATAAGTAGCTTCTCGGAGGTACGGTTCTGAACTACTACTTAACTATTGGTAATTATTTTTTTTGTTTGGTATCTCGAACAAGGGAAAGAAATTGTACTTGACTGATGTGGGGATATAAGAGGCATTAGTCCCCTTTATACTTTACTTTAAAGTTTGAAACTAACTATAGATAACTAAAACACCATCTATTTTTAGAAACTTTTCTCTGGTAAAGTGGTTCGTATGTTGGCTTTGAGTAGGCTAGAGCCCTCGAGTTCGAAACCAGGTCGTTCAACTTTATTTTGTAAGGCATTTGAAAAGCGAACACCGTAACATTAAACCTGATACTCCATTCTTTCTGCTCCCATTCATTTCCCATGGTCTTGATGAGTGATAAGATTGTAGCGTATAGAGAATACTAAAAGCACGACATTGCGCTAAACAAAAATAATTGGTAAAAATATTTATAATCGCACAGATTTATTATTGTTGGTGTAGATCTATTATGTTTGCCTCTTTCAGTCGTAGAACGACTATAGTTCATCTGGAGAGACACTCCCGTCCACATAAATCGCAGGTTAAGGCGGCTTATGCTTTGGTGGTAGAGGAGCCGGTCATTTTCCGTATGGCACGCTTTTCTGCTCTTGAAGTAGATCTATTGGAAATTTAATTACATGACAGATCCAAAACTAATTAAACTACGCTTATTATAATTTTTTTAAAATTATTTTTTATATTTACTTGTTCATTACATAATGTTATTAATTTTAAAGGTATTGTCCTCGGGCACCTGTCACTCCCGTAGTTGACGTGTGCCATGTCTTCTCAAGCCTTCTCACGTTACGTCCGAGATTGTCCGTACGAAGAAAACAAACCCGATAGTATTGGCTCGAGCATTTGTCTGAACTGGACTCAGTCCAGACCATTTGTTTTAGAAGATCCTCAACACTGACCTGCAACGGTACCCCCTGGGGGCAGTTTAGATACGGGTCAGTGTTCCGTCCTTCAATAACGATTGGTCTCGACTCCGTGGACTATCCCTTGTGGACTTCACACTAAAATATACAAGAACCACGCCTTGATTCAATTAACATCGAAGAGAAGTTACAACACTTTAGTGTGTTCTTTTTTTTTTTAACGGACTTTCTGTTTTGCAGTCATTGTGAAAATAGCCACTTTTGCAATGCCGTAAAGAAGAATGGAAAGCTTTGATAAATCAATACATAATAAAATGTTAATCTAAAAGTAAGCACTAACGTGTCAAAGGGTCGGGTATGATTTATACCTGTTTTGAAGCTCTTGTTGACTGTTCGTAACTCTATTTTGTCGCCATTGTGTTAGTCAATGGGGTGGTAGATGTTTCTAATATCTCTACATTGTATAGGTATTGTTGAGAATCACTTAGCTATTGCAGACGTGGCGCGTAGGGAGATAATCTGTGTTTTAACAAACAGGATCGCGAAAAGAATGACATCATTTCCGCTTTGGAGAGACACTCGATCGAGCATTCTTCTGAGAAAACTGAACGTCAGTAAGCATAAGTTAAATGTCAGACAAACCCAGAATTCTTTTTTATAAGAGCAATGTTTAACAGAGTTTTGTTCGTTTTACTCAAATATACGAACTAATCATCTCAGAAACTTGTGTTTAGAGAGTAAACACGCCCATTCCTTCTGTCTTGTAGAAATGTTCACTGTTCCTCTTTAGCAAACATGATACACATTGGCTTTTCGAGTATCTGATTGAATAGAAGAAGATGGTCATCGTCGTCATCACCATCATCATTATCATCATCGTCATTATAACATCATCGTCATCGTTATTATCCTCATCATCATCATCGCCATCATTATCATCGTCATTATCATCATCGTCATTTTCATAATCGTCATTATCATCATCGTCATTACCATCGTCATCATCATCATCGTCATTATTATCATCGCCATTATCATCATTGTCATCGTCAAACTCTATAAGTGAGGGCTTAGAGGCTGAAATCCTTTCTTCCTGATGCCCTGAACATAAAAAAATATTTTTTTTTGCGCAATGTGCGTATGATAGAGAATGAGACGAGGGTTCGAACTCTGACGTCTGCCACTAAAACATTCATTACCAGGACTGAAAATTTTTATGTTTGGGTCATTTGAAGAGTCGTAGAGCAAGAAAACCTACATGTAGTGACTAAAACCTTATTTTATTGTATTCAAAACATACACGTAGTGACTAAAACCTATTTTATTGTACTCAGTTCATGTCAAAATGTCAAAATGAAGTTCCTGGTTTTTATTTATGTAAAAACCAAAAGTCACGATCGTTTTATTTTTATAGGCCAGTGATTTTAAAGTTTGCTAATCGAGTTTTTGTACTATTTCTTTAATTGACAATCTGTCATCTTTTAAAAGTGTACAGGTTACTTTGACTTATAAACAGTGTCGTATTTCGAATGTAACATTTATTACCAACTCAATGAAGAGTACGTGTTGAGAGTTTGTAAGATCTGAGTGTGACAGACGGACATTTTGCACGAATTTAATAGCGGCTTTCCCCTTATGGGGGCCGCTAAAATGTATACTTTACTAAAGTTTACTTTAGAAAAAATATAATTTCCTGAGTTACAGAATCATCAGCTAACAGTTGTCTTTGTGTTGGCAACTTCGTGGCAACACGGATATCTTTTAAACGAATATCTTTTAAACGAATATCTTTTAAACAAATAGCTTTTAAACGAATACCTTTTAAACGAATACCTTTTAAACGAATAACTTTTAAACGAATACCTTTCAAACGAATAGCTTTTAAACGAATACCTTTTAAACGAATAGCTTTTACACGTATCTTCTTGATCCACGCCTATGTAAAGATTTTCCGGGACAGTGTAATTCTCACTCAGCGATACGACACTGACCTCGCGCATGAATTGGCCCTTTCTTAAAGCGGACAAATCCACCTTGACACTACCAGGTTGAAACTGTCCGTCTTGGCAGCGTCAGTAGAAGTGTCTTCAGCTCAAGTTTACGTCAGCTATGACGTAGCTGGAACCCAGAAGCAGTCATGTATTATCGATCTCTTGTTCCAGCATTGAAAAGAAAAAGAAAATATCCCCCCCCCCCCTCCTAACAGTGTCCTTGATTGATAGTTAATGGTTAAAAATTGGGTGCTCATCAAACTTCACTTCACCCCAGAATTGGGTCAAGGTCGATGAGAAAATTAATCCGACGTGCAAGTCATTATAATACTGGTAGATTAGTTTTTCATCGGACGGCTAAAGGAAAACTAAGCACAGTGGCGTAGAAACCATTGCGAGAAAGGGGTACATTTCACATGGGACCTGCAAAGGCCCTTTTAAGAATATAAAAAAAATGTGGCTTATTGTAAGAGATTAATTGTATACACTTTTAACACAATTTTTTTGTAAGTATCCCATGGGTATGTAGCGTGATACTCTTTTTGTAAAGAAACAGCCAAAAGTGGACAAAATAGATGCACTGCTTTCTTATTGGCTAACAAGAAGTCCAGAAACAAAAAACAACGCTATTTCGTAAAGAAATATAAAATATATCCATTGATGGCAAAGAAAGTTGATCTCTACTCATAAACAATGGATGGGGATAAAACTGTATTCTTTTTGTCAATGTTTTAGTGAATCTAATATAAAATTGTTTGTAATTTTTGTGTCAATATGTGTAACGGGAGAAAACTTAGTCAAATATTGTTGTTATTTGTTGTTATATAAAACATCCTATGTGCCTTTGTTAGTGTTATGACCACCTGTATGGAGTGTCATGACACAATTACTTATAAGTTGTAATGTATGGAGTGTCATGACACTATTACTTATCAGTTGTAATGTATGGAATGTCATGACACTATTTCTTAAAAGTTGTAATGTATGGAGTGTCATGACACTATTACTTATAAGTTGTAATGTATGGAGTGTCATGACACTATTATTTATTAGTTGTAACTGTATGGAGTGTCATGACACTATTACTTATAAGTTGTAATGTATGGAGTGTCATGACGCTATTACTTATTAGTTGTAACTGTATGGAGTGTCATGACACAATTACTTATAAGTTGTAACTGCATCTGACATTTGTAACATTGTGACATTAACCATTTCCCATTCACGAAACAGAGTTGACATCCAATAAACTAAACAATGAGTCTGGCATTGTCTACGTGTTCGGTTCAGACGATAAGGTCAGAGCCAGGTCTCATTTCACAACAAACTGATTGCTGCTAAACCGTAACGTCATTCATGTCCTCACATCATAAATCAAGAAAGCAATCGCGACCAGCAATTGAAATACAATTGAGAATACCATTATCGCTACGTCGTGCTTAGTTCCTTTTCTTGTTAGACCACAACTCTTCGGTCGAGAACATAAATTTAGACTAAAAACAACAACTAAAAACTAACAAAGAAACAAAGTAATAAATAAAAAAGCAACAAACAAACTTTGAAGTTCGTCTGCCCTTAACTGAATAAAAATATTTCAATGTTAGTTTTGTGTTGTCGACAATTTGAGAAGATTTTAGGTCAAGATGACATTTCATTGTTAGCCATTTCGTCATTCAACATGATAACTTTACTTAGTGACATTTAGATCTGTCATCAGGATGTCATCTGATCTATCTATCTATCTATCTATCCATCTATCTATCTATCTATCTGTTTGTCTGTCTGTCTGTCTGTCTGACTGCCTGCCTATCCGTCCGTCCGTCCATCCATCCATTCATCCATCCATTTATCTATCTATCTATCTATCTATCTATCTATCTATCTATCTATCTATCTATCTATCTATTTCTTTCTCTCTTTCTCAGCAATGCCCAAAACCTGTAGAAAAGTACAACTAAACAAAATTATTAACAACGTTTACATTTTCGTAAATAAAATGTATAAAACTCAAAATCTTTATGTTCTAGTTCAATATGTTCTTACATCGCAATGTGCTTTTTTTGCCCCCCCCCCACCCTTTTTTTCCCATCTTACAGCCCCATAAAGTTTGGGAGTTCTGTTATTTTTATTTTACCTTACATTACATATAACTGATCTATTGTGTACTTGATTAGTACTGAGCTGAAATGAGATCAACCGTTGAAAGTCCCAGACACTATCTCAAACATTTTATGATTGAGAGAAAAACAAATGCTGTCTATTTGAAATAAAATATTATACAAACTAAGAAGCATTAAAAAGTTAGTGTGATGACGCTGGCTTTCTTCTTCCGGCCAACCGTTGATAGCGCTAATCGATTCCTTCCCATAATGCACAGCCTTGACACAACCGGAAAGAGTGTAGACATTTTTTTTTCCCGACAGCAGAAGTGACGTGCGTGGAGGACTCAACAAGCACTAGATTCCAATCAAGTTACAGTCTAAATAAACCAAGCCCATTGAGTGCGAGGATAATGGCGAACACTTTTTTTTCCCTTCCAATCGCCCAGGCTTCATTAGTGTAGTCGAAATTGAAGATTAGTCCTTGTGAGTTCAGTGGGGTCAAGGAGTGTCTCATTGAAGGTCCAAGCAAACATTTCTTCCTCTTGACTCTAAAAACACGACACATAAAATGTTTCTATATAGAATTCTGCTGTTAGGAAAGGGCAACATACGGACTTAAAAAGAATTCTATAATCTCCTGTCTAGACCTGTATCTATAAAGTAGTGATTATAAACTTTATAATACACATATTGCAATATCCATATTGCAATAGGGTTCATTTTTGTTTTATATTTTAATAAGCATCATTAATTTTCTCCAACCAATTTTAGCTGCGTTCCAGGACTCACTTTGGGTTAAAATCACGATATACCTAGAACATATCAACTAGATCTACCTCGTTAAGTATCTCCAAAGAACAGGGACTTTAATTGGACATTAAAGTAGATATAAATGTTTTGTTTTTGTAGACGTGAAAAGTCTTTGGATAGAAACTCCTATTATTGATCCCACTAACATGCCAAGTGGGCGATATATTGATTCCAATAACCAGAAAATGACTGTTACCGACAAGATTCGAGTTCAGACTTCTCCTTTATCAAATTATAATTAACCTTATTGGCTTAGCTGCCCCGGGGGGAGAGGGGAAAAGGGGGTATGGAGGGGGAACTGTCCGATTCATAAGAAATATAACTTAAAAATCTGTTCTCCGAGCTCGTATAGAAATAGACTTTGCGAAGGAGGGGAAAAATGGGGAGGGGAGAGTACTGCTAACATCCAAACAATAACTACGTCTGCTGATTAAATTCAAAATCTGAAAACATTTAGCTGCCAAAATACTGAAACAAATATGCTGATTTTGGGTTTATGCTAGAACTGTGATAGTTAAATAATGTTTTTTTGTTTGTCTAGACTTTAGTCCTATTTATCTATATATACCTAGATTGATGGACTGTCGGACAAGGTTAATAAAAAGGGCATTTTATTTAAAAATGATTGGAAAGGGGAGGCAAGGTTCTCGGAATCCTGTTTTAAGTGCTATGGCCCGTGGGAGATATTGTCTGAAGTTTTCTAATTGACATCTTAACAGGGCGGCCCCTAGGCATAGGCAAAGTAGACAGCGGTCTTGGGCCTCCTATTGGTGGGAGCCTCGAACAGGATTCAATAAGAAAACATTTTTTGTAGAGAAAAACTTGCAGAACATGGATCAGATCTCAAACATAGTAGAACTCTATGGCTCTAAGTCTCTACCATAATTCAAGGTTTATTCACAAATGTGTAGATTCACTTGTTAGACGACATAAGTTAGAAGAGCATTGCTTTTTTTTCTTTTTGGTGAAGTGTGGAGACGTTATTTCTAGTCTGATCAGGAATCATCTCTGAAACACATCCGTGCTATCGGCGCTATATTCATTTATCTTATTTGTTTTTAGAAATAGGTACTGTAAGATTTGTCATTCACTGCATATTTTCGGTCTTAATTTTCTGTTTATTTATTTCGTCTAGGGCCTCCACTTACCTTAGGCCGGCCCTGATTTTACTGTGTGGCCTGCAGCATTCAGGACGAGAGAAACCAAAGTGAACCTACAACGAGAAATCGGAAGGGAAAACCTACTACGATTAGAGGCGTAGCTAGGGATTTGGGGGGCCCGACGATCTATACCTCTTTAGGAGCCCCTAGATTTTGACATTCCACACCATGTCTTGAGATAATGGCGTAATATTTAATATTTAATGTAAAAAAAATGTCGGACACTCATTTGCCCCCCCCCCCCCATTTTTTTTTTCAAGCGTGGGCCCGGGGGGATTTTCAAATTTTGACAGATCTTGTGTGGTGCCCCAATGGTCCAGCAGACAAAGGGATAGGTGAAAGTAAATGTGAAGTTTGTTATGAACCTGGCCTAACCGATGTCTTGTTTATGTTTATCTAATTGATGTTGTCTGGTGAAGGGTCAATCTGTTATTCAAAGCCTCAAGGAAATAGGAATATCTGTAAAAACAACAAAAAATACCTTCAGTTAAGAGTTTCGTGACTGTGTGTTGGATGTGCAGTTCTCGCGATAATATGAAAAACTACTTATTAATTATTGTTTTAAATTATGTTCCACTTATATGCATAGTAAATAGATTTTTTCTCTTAAAAAAAAAAAGAACATTTTTTTTAGTAAATGATGTAGTTAGTATGACAAGTTACTTATCTTAGCAATACATTCGTAAAAAAATTATTTTTTTCTTACACAAAATCTAAAACCGTTTGCATAAATGTGTTAAAAATATGGCAAATTTACAGCTTACAAAAAGCCTCCAGTGTTTGTTACTATTAATATGAAAAGTTGCAAAAGTGGTGTATTTTTTTAATGAAAAAAACTGCTAGCATACTTGATTTGAAAAATTAGATTTTTCGCTTTCAGAAAAGAAAAAAGTAGCCTTTGCATCAGAACTTTGAATGGTGTAAAATATTATGGTGTTGGATTTCCAAAATTTTTTATAGTTTACATCTAAACGGGACGGACGAACAGACAAACCAAACAAAACTAATAGCGTCTTTTCCTCTTTCGGAGGCCGCTAATAAAACATATCAAACTAAGGAGTCTCACTATCAGACATATCTTATCTTCTTATCTTATATATTACAGACGTTACTTCAAGAAAGAATATAATTACGCCCACTCATTTCATGTGTCACCCTAGTCATGCACCTTAATCAGTGACTTAAACTCTGTTAAATCGTTGGTTTTCCTTGCTGATTCATTTCATTCTCTAATGACACTAGGAAAGTAGGAGCACTTGCATGAATTTGTTCTATCGTATGAAATAAGAAATGTGCCTTTTTGTCTGTTTATGAATCTCACTGCTCTATTTTGCATTTGTTCTAGTTGCCATACGTTTCCTTGAGCTGATTGATTCCAAACAGACGATGCATAGGCTAATATTGGCCTAAACAAAAAAGTTAAATAGCATTTCAATTATATGTTTTTCTTTCATTTGCACACATTTTTTTAGTTCCCCACCGTCCAAAAATACTCACTCCCCCCTCATCTTTACTAAAACAGATTGTTGACCTGAAACGAAAGTACTACTGTGATAATTTAGCAATTCACCCGAATATACTTTTAACCATCTTAATAATTAACTATGACGTTTAAAACAGCGGTTCTCAACCTTTTAAGCTCGGCTACCCCATTTTTACAATCCCTCACTCTGCCGCGACCCCCCCCCCAACACAAACACACATACAGAAGAGTAGACAATAACAATCCATAATTTCGATGGTCTTAGGCGATCCCTGGAAAATCCTCAATCGACCCCCAAATGGGTCGTAATCCACAGGCTGAGAACCCCTGCGTTAAAATATACTTTTTGGTCCATCATGGTCCTGAAATATCACGTTCAACTTCAAACAAGTGAATTAAAAGAAATGCAGTTACTGACATTAATACGGTACTAATGGAATGGAAGAAAAATAATGACAAGAACTTTCAAAAAACAATTTCACTTGATAGAAAATTATTTTTACCTACACCCACACAGGGGAGGTAAGTGATTAGAAATGTGCGTAAACAAGAACAACAAACAAAAAATACTTTTTATATAAAAAAAAAAGTATAACTACTTTATATATAACTTAGAGAGCAATTATTTTTTTTCTGTTAATAACTAATGAATGTTAGATTTAAAAAAAAAAAGGGAAATGTTAACCCCTTCCTCACTTCCACTTTTTTCTTTCATATATACGCACTTGTATGCATAGGGTTAGGGTTAACTGGGCGTTAGGATTAGGGTTTTGAAAAAAAAATCGCCCCCCCTCCCTCCAAAGTTCTGGATCCGCTAATGTCTCAGTCTTTCTCTATGTCTGCGTTTTTAAGTGTATGTGTGTGTCTAAGTCTGTTTCTATGTCTGTGTCAATGTTTAAATGCTATATAGGTCTGTATGTATTTTACAAGTTACTCTGTTAGCTGATCACCTGTATAATCTTTGTAAGAGGAGGCTATCCTATACCTTAGTAAATGAGGACTATTTATAGATTTGGATAGTTAACTTTAGTTAAGCCTAAAAAAAATTGTCTTTACTTAATTCTTAACTGAATACATGTTTAGATCTAAGCATATTTCTTCTCAATTTTGTTTCGTCTCTAAAATAGATCCATTTTTTTAAAATAATATAAAACAGCTGCGAAAATGTTGATTGCATGAGAAAATTCGTAACGAATGTATTTAGAAATCTATGTGTTTTTTTTATCTTAAATACCTCTACTCGTCTCAAATATTGATTTTTCCCTTTCTATGTCATCAAAATTTTCTAATCAAATTACAAGTTGACGACTCACTGGAAATTGTTTTTCAGTGCTTTCTATTTATTTAAAGAGCATTACATAAAATTTACTTTTAGTTCAACCACGGCACTTTCAACAATATAATGATTGTCGTAATACTTATAATCTCTAAAGAAACATCCGAAACATGTAAAAACAGACATTTATGTGCTTCAATATATCTCTACATACACTATATACAAAAAATTATACATGTATCTGCTTCTCGACTGAGTTTTCTCTGGCACTATTTCTCTGTTTTATCAAAGAGTTTTTTTTTTCTATATGGTTGGAATCTAGATCTGGATTTACTTTTTAAGCGGATTGATTTGACACTTGTGGTGTAAGCCAGAGACGAACACGAATCCTGGGGCCAGACTGCGAATGATCTCACCATTAGCATACAATTATCCAGCCTTGTAATTTGTATAGGCCAGGCGTGTTTTGAGCAGACGCCAAGCAAAGACGACGTAGAAATAGCATTTTAAATTGAAATCAATCTTTGGAATCGAAGGGCAGTAATTTAAGGATTGTTTCGTTTAGCTGTTTCCTTTTTACTAAGAATCGTTAATTTCTTTATATCTAGTTAACGCGCATATCAATCATACTTATCAAAATGTATGATATCCAGAATAACAGTTTGAAGGATGCATGTGCCCATTTTAGTTTACTAATATTACATTCCACCTATTTTAGTGCTCTAATATATTTCTATTTATTGCTTTATCTAGGATCTCACTCAATGTGATGGTATTGAAATCATTATTTGAATTTTAAGTAATAGGCCTATAGACATTCTTTATGGGTCTACTATTTATGCTTTTAATTGACTTTAGTTTTAGTAATATTTAATATTGTATTTGTAGAGATCATTTATGATATATGGGAATATCAATTTCATCTTATATTAGAATTGTATGATTCGTTGTATGAGATGTGATCATAAATTACTTATTTAGAATGGATTGAATATTTGATTTGGCCAATCGTAAAGATTGCTGCGTTTTCTATTATGTAGAGCATTTCTTACTTGAAATATTCAACATTCCAAACAGCTGTTTCTATTCTGTATTTAGGAGAGGTAACAAATATCCAACTTTTTCAAAAATATTCTCCATGTATGAAATAAAAAGGAAATAGCGTCAGACTTTGCATATAAAGTACGCATATATAAATAAATAAGAATTTTGAGTCTTTCGGTAATTAGAATTGTATTTGTTGTCATTAAAAACATTGAAAAAAACACGTGTACAAATTAAATACTTTATTGTTGCATACAAAATATACATACCTAATCCGACAATTTAAAGGCTCATTATCCCCGATACCCAATTAATAAATATAAATCGTGCTTAATTTCCTCGTCCCATATGCTAGGACAAATTTGTACAAATACTCCTTCTTCCCTAGTGTTATTAGAGCATGGAATGGGTTGCCTGAGCTAGCCAGAAAAAACAGTGACTTGGCAGAATTTAAGTCATTGGTTAATATGCATGACTAAATGCATGACGCGTAGAACGTAATCATCTTCTTTTTTGAAGTAACGTCTGTATTATATAAGATAAGATAAGATTAATGATAAAAATTGGAAACAATTAATGTCGGCGGTAGTTCTCCACCAAACAAAACGGTATAAGGATGGAATAACCGAAAATAAGCATAAAGCCCAAAACAGAAGCGTAATATCCCCCCCCCCCCAACCACCCCCCTCCCCCCAAAAAGGGCCAAACTTGGCTCACTAGCGACGGCTGGAAAGGAATAGTGTACCGAATAGTATACCGAGATGATGTCGACAACTAGAGAAATTCTCTATAGCAAGGGTAGTCGCCCCCATAGAATGGTGACCGAACATTGTATGAGATTCGCTTGACATATACTTAGGAAAGACGAGACATAGCCCCACAAAGTCAGCTGTTACACGCGGGAGGCTGAAAGGGAGGAAAATGAAAACAGGACCGTTCCCGTCTAACATGGCGTCGCACCTTTTTGGAAGACTCAAGTTACGTAGGTACTAGCTAGGAAGTTGCTGTCGATGTCGGTTGTCAGCGATCTCAACCTGTGGGTCGCGACCACCTTGGGGGTCGATTGACGATTTGCCAGTGGTCGCCTAAGACCATCGAAAATATGAATTGTTATTGTCTATTCCTCTATTGCTGTATGTGTGTGTGTGGGGGGGGGAGGGGTCGCGGCAGAGTGGGCAATTGTAAAAAGGGGTCGCCTAGCCTAAAAGAGAATCTGCCGCACTATGAAAAGCACCACGAGGGGCACTGGCGGATCCAGAACTTTGGAGTGGGGGGGGGGGGGCGATTTTTTTCCAAATCCTAACCCTATGCATAAACGTGCGTACAGCATATATATATATATATCCTGACATCTACAAGTCATTATTTATTAGTGGGTTCGGGTCGAATTTCTTGCATTTTTCACGGCTGAAACGCATTCTCCTGACATCTACAGCTCATTATTTATCAGTGGGGTACGGAGCCAAGCCCCGACGCCAAAAGCGTTTTCTTGCATTCTTCACTGCAGAAACGCATTCTCCTGACATCTACAGCTTATTATTCATCAGTGAGGTTCGGGGCGAAGCCTCGACGCTAAAAGCGTTTTCTGGCATTCTTCACTGCAGTAACGCATTCTCCTGGCCTACAGCTCAATATTCATTCTATTATAAAAGACCTTTTGAAAAATGTGGAAAAATATTCTAATATGAATTTATTGTCCCTTAATACATTTCAATAAAACCGATTTGTTTTTTGAAAAGATAAGATACCCCACATATTTAGATTAAGGGTTTGAGGATCGCCGCCGAAAAAAAAATATTCGATACATATTATTCAATAAAATTCAAACATAAATTGTGAGTTATAGTCCTAAACTTATTTAACTAGCAAAATATGAGATAGAGTAAAGGTTGGAAAAAGTCTACTGGAATAGATTATCTGGCTTTTGAACTCATCTCAACCGTGACTGTTGTAATAACAAAATTCGTTTGAATTATAACTTTTCCAAAGCAAAGTCTTTCTTAAAATAGTTATGATAAATTCATGTGAAATTACATAAACTCTGTCTGGAAAGGGGATAGGGTGGTAGAGTGAAAACGATTAATCCTCTCTTCTTTTTATACTTTCTGCTGGCATTAAAGAATAGGGGTTGTGCGACTCGATATAAGAATTTAATTTATAGCATATATAAATTATATTAGTGACAGATTTTTTTAATTTTGTAATTTCTTACTATAATACAAAAAGAAAAAGTATTGGTTTGTCCGATGGGGGGAAGGTGATTGCATGTATCGCACTTCCACCTGTTTATATTATATAGATATTCGACTAATTTTGTTCACATACTATGATTTCTCCATAAAAGTAGGACCGCCTCCCCCCACAAAGGGTTTAGATGGGAAGGGCAGTAGAGGTATTCGTTCCTCCCCTTCCAATCGGCCAACGGGTGAACGACACAATATAAAGACCGGGTAAAATACCAATAACAAGTTTTAATCATATAGATATTTAATTGATTCTGTTAGCAAGCTGTGATTTCTATAAGTAAATAGGACCGCCCCCCCCCCCCCACTCGAAAGTTTATGGTGGGGGGGAGGATTGATGCCATCGCCCCCACCCGACCCTACCAAATCGGTCAACATACTAGAAGGGGGGGTCGAAATAATCTAAAAATAGGTTGAAATATAAATAATTAGTATATATTATTAACATAAGTAATAAATTCGTATACAAATTGTTTGAATTCTATACTAAAATTCGTCCCCCCCCCCCCGAAGGGGTGGTGGTCGGCCTAGTGGGGGGGGGCGATTGCCCCTACCGCCCCACCCTGGATCCGCCAGTGACGAGGGGAGCATCTTAAGCCTAAGTAAGTAAGTCCTTTATATGAAATGAATGCAAGTAAGACAGATTAGTTTAATAATAGACCTTGGCTGCTTTTCTACTGCTTGCATTGTAACAACATGTATGCACTTCTTACAGCCTTCAATAAATTAGCCCCTTACAGGCTGTTCTATTGTTTAAGCAAGCATCTGGAGGTGTCGCAGTTAGTTTACCCTGAACTAAACTATTAATAGATTGCATGACGATGAAAGAAATAGAGCCAATTAGATGTATTAATCAACGAATTAGGAAAATACGTAGTGATCCCACGTGAAAATCGATACATCGGTCAAAGTAATTAGCTTAATTATTTCTTATTGATTTCCATTAGAATAAAATTGGTTTTGTTGTTAAGTGCATTTTCTGTAAAATCTTTTCTTCGGGTACCACTGATGGCCTTCGTTGTATTCTATTTTAAACACAGCGATCTTATTTTTATTTAGCCTTTGATTTTCAAAACCATGTTTCTATTCTTTGAGAAATGCACTACAGTAGCATAGAAAAAGAAGTGAAAGCCATATTGAGAAATATGGGGGCGACTAAAAAGAGAAACTTCTGAAAATAGAAATTGAACGATTGGAAGAGGTTACAAAAAAAATATATACATGCATATAAAATGAAACAGTGTGAAAGATGTTTTGTATATAAGATAATGTTGCCAATGAAATGATACATAGGCTAATACTTTACGCTGCAAGCGAAAGAGCTTAGATAAACAAGGTTACAAAGACAGTTTGTGTGGAAACACAAACTCAGAATCGGCCTCCGAAGTGGTCCACCCAGGCAGGTAAAAAGGCAGGGTTCAATTTTTCAGAAAGAAAAGAATATCATAATGAAATTCTATCAATTGCAAATGACAGAAAAGAATGGAGAAAGAACGTTGACCGATCCTCTGTGGTCCCCCAAAGGTCCAGCTGACCAAGGGATAGGTGAAAGTGATTGTGAAGTTAGATGTGAACCTAGTGGCCTAACTGATGTGTTAAAATGATTATCTAATTATTCTAATTGTTTTCTAAAGGGTCAATCTCTTATTCCTCAAGAAAAAAAACATTTCCGATACAAAAAAAATCCTTTAGTTATGTTGTCTATACTTGCAGCGCAACGCTGCAGTTTTCGTGATAATATGAAAAGCTACTTAAATTATTGTTGTTTTAGATTATGTCCAACTTATATGCATACTAAATAGATTTTTTTCTCTTTAAAAAAAAAGTAAATATTTTGTGTGTGTAAATGGAGTAGTTATTGCAACAAAACTTATTTAACTTAGCTAGACACTGTAAAAAAAAATATTATTTAAAAAAACAAAACAAAACCGTTTGCATAAATGTGTTAAAAATATGTTAAGTAGTCCTTTCCCCTACTATAGAGCCTCCCGTGTTTGTAACTATTTATAGTGAATAGTTGTAAAGTGGTGTATTTTTATGAAAAAAAAGTAGCAGCTGCATCAGAACTTTGAAAGGTCTAAAATATCATGATGTCGGATTTTCAATATCTTTTGTAGTTTACAAAATCTAAACGGGACGGACGGACGGACATACAGACCACACAAAACTAATAGCGTCTTTTCCCCTTTCGGGATCCGCTAAAAAAACGTACACACAAATGATCATATATCTTTTAAAATACAAAGCGTATCTGGTCAGCACATCTGACATATTATTATTATTATTATTATTATAAAGCTAATCTTTTATTCGTAAAACATGCTCAGTGCGCAATGGTCCAATCTCTTTTATGGACCAGTGGGGGGTATCTGGGAGCACCTTTTGTTATGGAATATATATATGTGTGTGTGTATCTATATGGTGACGATAGGAAAAAGTTAGCGATTGGTTGTAAATGATGCAACATAGGTGGCAATGTCGTCACTTGGTCTTAGTTAGGGGAGACGACTCCAGATTAAAAAGGTGTGTTATTGTAGTGAGTGAGATTTTGTTAAAGAATATTATTACCTAAGTCTACTACATTTATTTCATTTGATCACAAGTTGATTTTGTTTATATTATAAATAAAGTGTTATTTAGTTTGTTCACAAAAGGAAGTTATTCCAGTTTTTTTAAAGTTTTATTAGTTAAGATGCATTACGCCTACAAACGGTTTTGTTGTCTACCAACAGTTTGCTGCTACAAGTCAACGACCGTTTACAACAACCTTTTCCTCCCTTGTTAGGTGGCCAAGCCGTAGCCTAGTGGTTTCGGCATCTCAACCACACATCGCATAGATACATATCTCTGATGTCTCTATAATACACAGAAATATATTGCGTTAAAACGACATGAAACAAATCCTATTGCACCTTGTCTCTCATAGCCGGCTTTTTCTTTTCTTTTACTGATCCTCTTAATATCTTGGTATCTCGAAGACGGATCTCACAGTTTTCCTAGAATTTTGACAATAACTGCCTAATTGGCCATACATTGAAACTCTGGTTTAGCCGTTTTCATTTTTCAAAATAAAATAATATAATTTATCCAATTTCAATTTTTAAGCACAATTACACATTGTGATCCAAAATCAATAAAAATTCACAAAATTAGACTTAACATGAAGCTTGAGACTTACAGATGAAATCTAGGTTTAGCTTATTTCCCCTATTTATAGGCTCCCAAGCTCAGTATAGAAATAGAAAAATTCTTTAAGCCTTTCGATACAAGAAACCAATTATCTCCCCTTACATGTTTCATCTTTATGTTGAGACTGGAAACTTCTAGGCTCCCAATCTATAAATAACCTTCCTTTATACACTTCTCTTGGCACTGACATGTACAGAACGTGGCGTAGATATTTTTGAAGCTGCATGTCTTTACAAAGCGTATATTAACTTACTCTGTCTTTTTGGATGGAATCTTATACACGCTATTACATTTAAACTTTGCCCAATTATTCACTCACGAATTAAAACACATGAATTAATTGAAATATTGCCAAATTATTTTTAACAAAAAATCGTAATTAATTAATTTAAGCTAAGGAGCTTTTTTTGTAGAGAATCAGGTAGTTGGCAAAACATTTTAAACTATAAAGTCTCTTATTTTTTTATAAGTACTTGGATAGCTCAGTGGCTAGTGCGATGGCTATTTATCTTGAAGGCTCGAGACCTCGAGTTCGAATTAAGATTTGAGCAATTTAAAAAAAAATGCTTTTGAAAAGGCTGCATGGAAATCTTCTCCCTGATACTCCCACACCCCCCACTGGTTCACAAAATTGATTGGACCATAGCGCACTGAGTATGAAAGGTATTGAAAAAATTGCTATAAAAAAAGATTAAAATATTTTCAATCCCAGAAATGTATTATTGTTAGTCTAAATCTATTCAAAATTAATTACCTACATGATTGATTCAAAATAATTGATGCTATTTCACTCTATACAAGCTTCGTTTTTTTTTTAACGGTTACTTTCTTTAAATCTTTTATTCGTCACGTTAATTCGGTCAGGCTGAATTTCTATGCACCAGCCTAGCATTAAATAATAAATTAAAACTACTAGAGCTCACAGAACACTTTAAATGACAAGTTATAACAGAAGAATGCAATCAAAGACAGAAGTATAGATAATTAAAGTTTTTCATATTTAAAAAAATAAATTTTTTCACCATTTTACAAGATGGAATCCATCTCTTCAATGATAAACTCTACAAATCTCGAGTCTTAAGGTCAAGGCTAACTTAGGAGTCAGAAAAACAAGACAAGTTTAGTTTTAATTAGTTTCTACGTCTGCCTTAAAAATTTTTGTTCTGGAGAAGATATGATTGTTTAGGCCAGTGCAGATATGCTGGGCTGCTGATGTGGGTAGATTTTCTTTTAATTAAATAAGTTCCCATTTCAGACCATGCGATCTATAGGGCAGGTGATGTAAATGTCATCTATTTCTGTGGCCCACCGTTAACTAGGGTGTCATGTGGCTAGCACAACGACCAACCGCCTTTACTTTAGGCGCCCTAAAGATGACGAAATTAAAAATCTCAGTCTTCACTAGGATTGGAACCAGGATCCCCGGTTCGGAAGCCTTGTATTTGACCACTCAGCCATCGCGCCTCCTTATTATTAAATAAGAGTAAAGATAAATGTAGAGACGTGTTATCGTCACATGACAGTGTATTTTTTAAAACATTGTAATCACTCATTTGAAAAAAAGAGCTTTTTAAATTCTTGAAGCTGCTTTGATAAAATAACAGAAATTGTATTTTCTCTAAAGTAACACAAACAAAATATAAAAAATACTTTTCTACGTACAGCAAAAATTGATTACCGCTAATTAATTTTCTGATTGGTTAATTTTGTGAATGAGTCAAGTATTGTCATCGACTGTGAATAAGTGTGCAAAGTATTCAACTTGATCCGAGATTGGCAAGTGGTAGGAAAAAAAACGTGTAAAAAATTGCTATCAGACAGATAAAGTGAGTAAACATAAGCACATTCCTCGTTCCATATGCTAGGACAAATTTGTACAAAACTCCTTCTTCACTAGTGCTATTAGAGCATGGAATGGGTTGTCTAAGCTAGTCATAAAAATCAATGACCTGGCAGAATTTGTTAATTCATTGGTTAACATGCATGATTACATGCATGACGTAATCATCTTCTTTTTTTTGAAGCAACGTCTATATTTTATAAGATAAGATTTGTAAAAATAACTGTAGTTCCATACAAATAACCATCTATGTAGTTCGCTGCTATACTTGAATTATTATATGTAAGCAGTCAGAGGGAAAGAATGTTCCGATAATTGAAGCGGAAAGTTACTCCATACTGATATTCATTGACTCACACCTTGCACCTTCACCAATGACAGAACTTTCAACATTCACCACCACAGAACTTTCAACATTCACCAACTACAGAACTTTCAACATTCACCACGACATAACTTTTAACACTCACCACCACAGAACTTTTAACATTCACCACCACAGAACTATTAACATTCACCACCACAGAACTTGTAACATTCACCACCACAGAACTATTAACATTCACCACCACAGAACTTGTAACATTCACCACCACAGAACTTGTAACATTCACCACCACAGAACTTTCAACCTTCGCCACAGTTTATTTCAATGCATTCATTGGTAATGGTAGGGTGAGGGAGGGGAAATAAAAAGCCGCCATGTATAAGGTCGACCTACCGGTCGTCGTTTATCACTTTGTAAAACTCCGACTGTCTCCCTGTGACATAGATACCTGTCATACCCTTTCACATGTGTAGTGTGAACAGCCTGTTTGTTGTTTATTGTCCTGCGCTGTTCAAGTTGAATTATCCGCGTGGGAAACTTGGTCGAGGCAATGAAATATTATCGCTGCGTGATTTACAACAGGAAGATATACTTTCCTATCAAACTTGTCTGTTTTTTTTCCCGTAAAGATTAGTTTCTTTTAATTGTTTGTCATGTTTGTTTTTAAAAAGTTAAACGGGATTGGTTTTAAATATACTTTTTCAAACATATGGATACTTGAATGTGGTTCTCACATTTTGTTTGTTACATGACCACCTTCACCTATCATCACTTAGTGTGTTAAAGCGTTTCGTTCTGTCTCCATTTCTCTCTTTCAATGACATTCTTTGATGCTATCTTCCCGTCGCTTTCTCTGTCTTTGCCTGGCACAGTTTCCCGTAGGAAGGTCTACGAACCTTTTAAAAGCTCATTTGGCAATTGGTTAGTGTTCTCTTTCGTATTAATTTGCATACCACGTGATGTTGTGAAAATCTTGTCTATGCGCATCACCAAGTCTGCTAGTTCTTCTTCCGTCCCTGCCAGATCATCTATGTCGTCTGCAAAGCGCAAAGAAAAAAGTAAAGTTCCCCCTTTCAGACCATGCGATCTATAGGGCAGGTGATGTAAAGATCATCCAACGTTAACTAGGGTGTCATGTGGCCAGCACAACGACCAACAGCCTTTACATTACCCAACTGGTGTCAGCTAGGGGGACTCAGAGGCGTCCAAAGATCCCAAATTAAAAACCCCAGTCTTCACCAGGATTCGAACCTGGGACTTCCGGTTCGGAAGTCAAGCGCTTTTCAGCCATAGCTCCTACCCTCAAAGCGCAAGCTAGAATATAACTAACTCCCTGCTGCAATGCTTACAGAACCTTTATAGCCTTTAAGAATCGCTGCTTCTAATACATCATATAATTGAGGTTTAGCCGCTCGGGAATGAATGGGCAACAGATTTTGAAAGATATTTTATAAGTGATCAACTAGAACTTGCCGTAACTTGCCCTTACTTCCCCTAAATTTTCGTTTTGTGTGCAAAATGTTATGTGTTTCCATCGACATGATAGAAATTGATCGTCTAAGTTTTAACATATAAAAATAATACATACATTCAAACAGTAAAACATATATGAATAATTCATTTCTTTCATTAATAAAACTGCACAAATTAATTATCAAATCCGACGAAAAAAGTTTTTTTTTAGTTGACGTCATCATAGTATAATCAATTTGTCGAATTGAATTAAATTTTTAACTTGTAGTGTTTGTAATGTTCTGTGGCATTTTACGTCTCGAGAGACGATCTTTTCCCTTTGCAACTTCTTGTGTGACTAAAGAGGCCAATCCTTGATACACAGCTGCGATCGCAGGTTGGGCATATATAATCACCAGACGCCGTTGCATTTTCACCCTTCTTTCTGCTTCTGTTGTGTATGGCATCTGCAATCTTTGACCCTTCCTTTATGCTCTCTCTCCATGAGGATCTGTCCAGTGCCACCTCTTCCCAGTTGCCAGTGTCGATTTTGAAGAGCTTAATGTGCTGTTATAGTAACGAGTTGGAAAAACAACTTAGAAATAAGCAACAAAATTAATTCTTATGTACTGAGATGAAAACTAGATCTGTGTAGATTATAGAAAAAAAGTCGTATATTTGAATTTTAAAAAATCCCATGAATATAATACCCGATTTCATCAAATTTTAATATATTTATAAGTAGGTACTAGAGAACTAATCTCAGTCTCTCTCTCTCTCTCTCCTTTGGAATTAAATATAAGTATTTATCCCATCGCTCAAGTAGAACCGGAAGTTAGGTAGATTAAATTCTAACTTCGGTTAAGAAAACAAAATATATTAATATAGGTTTGTATTTAATTTGAAAGGAAAAGTATGTTCATGAACTTAGGGACATATCTGACACACTGAACAAAACAAAAAGACTCAAGTTTTAATTTAGAGAAAACTAGCTAATTACCGTTTCTTAACCTACTTATTGATTACTTACGAATTGTAAAAGCCGACTGTTTTCGGGACTCTTATCCTTGACTTATTTTTTATGGAGATCAAGTGAGCTCTATTCTAGACAAAGGTCTGTCCAGATAGCTCTAGCTCTGTCAAAGGTCTGCCCAGCATTAGGCTAGATAAAGATCTGTCCAGAGAGCACTAACCTAGACAAAGATCTGTCCAGAGATTACCAATTTAGACAAAAGTCTGGCCAGAGATCAATAACAGTGTTTCCCAAACTTTTCTCCTTAACGGAACACTTGGAACATTTTGAGTACTAGCGCAACACTTTACTTCTGTTTTTGAGAAATTAATTCACATGGTGGCCCACTTGTTGATTATTCCAGTAGTATGAAACTTTGAAGAATATGGTCAGCATTCTCTGGTGATGCTCCACAAGGGCAGGTTTCGCTCGTCCCGACTTAAAGGTTCCGGAAAATATGTTGTCTCATTCTCTTGATCCATATTTCGCAATTATTTCTCTAAAAAGATTTCTTTCAGTCCTGTTAGAGGCCCTCAGCAACAGGCATTGGGCTGCTGCCTAGCTTGCCTATGCTTTGCCTCAGAGGCTAAATTTGAAAGGAATTTTACTATTTGAATGCAATTGACACGTTTTTGCTTTGTCACACTTGTCGGAAATTTGGGGCCTATTTGGCCCCAAGGTTAATAAAGTAGGGAACCACTGGACTTTTGAGCCATGTACAATCCCCCGAGATAGGGCTATATGAAAAAAAATTTTTTTTTAAAGTACTGTAATACATAGTACAGAAGGCAATAAAAAGAAGTCAAAAGCCTTTTAGTGTCTATTCTGTAACCCATTCGTAGATTCTGATATAATAAAATCTTGCCTATTCTCCCACATAACATCCAAAAACTACCATTACATAATCGTTATTTAGTAGTTTCGTATTGCTGAGGTCATTCAAAGAGCAATGCACTGTTTAATAAATGAGTCTGCCATCCTTATTTTAGCGTCGGGCTCGGTCTAATAGTTCAAAGGCATTCAAGTTATGGGATGATAAATCCCTTTCACTGACACAGACTCATGCATTATTAGTTCCCTTGCGAGCCAGTGGGGCTAAATAGAATTTGGGGATGATTCCGTGAATAGAATTTATGGACCAGAAGAGAGTCTAATGGGAGAGAAACCCATAGACATTAATGGTATAGATCTATGTTTTCTAGGTGTTCTGGTTTAAAATTCCATAATTTTTTATTTATAGCTATTCATACGACTGTCTTGTTAATGCATAGGTCTTAGTCTGCGTTAGTGTTTATATGAAATGTCGAAACTAGGCAGGCGCTCAGAGATCCAAGAAGCATCCTTCTGAGCAAACAGTGATTTATACGATGCTGGAGATATAATAGAGAGTGCAAAAAAGTAAATGAAAAGCCTGATTAGGCAACAGATGATGTCACAGCGGTCAACGAGGGTTTAGTGTTATTAGTACAACTGTGATTTAACTGTAATACTACGAACAACAAGACAAGAATTTGTGAGGGAAGACATTTAGAACTTCTGTTTATCTTATCTTATAAAATAAAGACGTTACGTCAAAAAAGAAGATGATTACGCCCTACGCGTGTTCTTAGGTCAATCTATCATGCTAGCTAATCAATAACTTAAATCCTGCCAAGTCATTGATTTTCCTGGCTGACTCAGGCAACCCACTCCATGTTCTAATAGCACTAAGGAAGAAGGAGCATTTAATATGCACTACATGCTATCATAAGTGTGCAAATGTATATAAAAAGGAAATCTCTTCTTCAAATAAACAAATACAATTTATCAGAATAATATATACTAGAATTTAAAGGTCCATTTACTCAATCACATATCAAGCCTCTTGGTGCTTGTTGACCATTCTGCTTGAGTGTGTGATGTATCGTACATGATGTCTAGAGATGTTAGATGTTCTGTGTTGTGAAGGCCCTGCAACATGAAACGTAGCTGGTCATCTTGGGCTGAAATAACATCTGAACTTTGTGATCGTGTCATCTGGAAAGACATTGTTAGTGTCATCATATCTATTAGCTTTCTCTTGATCTTATGTAGTCTTCGATATTTTAAAACAATAATTGCGGATCTACCCCTTCATCATTAGCAATGTTGAGAGTTTTATAAACCGCCCGGCCCAGTTGACCTATCCACATTCCCAGCCATCCTGCCTTTTGTTAGTTACCTCCAGAAGCTAATGTTCCTTTGTAACATTATCCTACTTACTGTTTTATTCTCAAAGACTCTCGATAAGATCATTAGAATTTCAATTTTAGTTTGGCTGATCAAAGTTAGTGATATTAAATTGAATTTTTTATTTCATTTTACAGGGAAACCTGCTTCTTTGACAGAGCACACCTATTCCAGGAATCACCTGACGACATACACTTACATCCGCAAAGGGAAGCTACTCCATCAGTGGGTCAGACGACGTTGTTCAATATCGGGGACAAGAATGTTGATTTATAGAGGTAGGCTAAATGGAAATTAGGCCTTCAGGTACTAGATCTATGTCTATGGTATCCTTTAGCGATTATTGATTATCTCATAGAAATGAACTAAAAACCTAGACATTAGATATGATTGGAACGATGTCACACCCATCCACGCAGCAGTGTCCAAAGAAATTGCAGATACTTGACTGACTTGAGATACATCATGAGATTCACACAGATAGTGAGATTCAGTTTGGGCTCGCATGTTCTGCCAGGGTGTATCACTGTGTGCTGCAAGTTACCTAAGGGTCATCAGCTTTTTATTTTTCCTCAGGGTTGACTTCAAAAGCCTAAAGCATTTTTTGGTATAGGCTCAAGGCTGCAGAGTTTTAATTCAGTGTTTTCATTCTTCCAAGCTAACAAGACCATTCTGCCAGAAGCTTACTCAACTTACTCAGCTTACTGGTTTAGGCTTAGGCACCAGTTGCTTGCCTTTACCTCTTCTCCTGTCAGTTATAACAGTTCCACCTGGCCCAATATCTGAGTATCTTGTGAGGCCAGGAATTGGACTGGTTATTATAGGCTATTTCAGACAAATGTATGGAAGCAATTATTATTACATTTCTAGACCTAGATTTAAATTTGTCTTGAACTTGTTCTTTCATATCCTACAATGTAAATATGTCTGGCCCAGAAGGCTGACTTTTCGTGTAGTATGCTTTCTTTACTGCTGTCTGGATGGGATCTGGTTCGAACCTGAGATGAACTCCAATTAGTGGCAAGGCTGGAAGGATCAGTCCTCCCATAGAGCCTTGGCGAGAAACTCTGCTGTTAGGCGTAGTGCCTTTAAGCTCCCATACAGGTCAAGTGACTCTGCAGACAAACTACCCCATAGCTCTCGGAACTTACCATCAATAAATCTTCTGCAGTCCTGTGGGAGGTTTGGGCTATTATGTATAAATCTTCTATTCTCGTGGAACATCTAAAACATATAAAACAAACAGAGTTAGATCTATTTCTAAATATTCTTGATTAAATCAAGATTGCTTTAGACTGCAGTGTCTATCATCATCATATCACATTTATCATATTTTCAAATTCATATGACTTTTTTTTTGTTTTCAGAGAACCATGTTGAGCCTACAACTGTGCAGTTAGCTCGAGGTTCTGTGGAAGAAGTCACTTACAAAGGACAGTCACTAGTACTGAAGATAACTACTACCTACCCAACAGAACGATCAATGTACATGTCTTTTGTCTCGCAGGAAGATTATAATAAATGGTTAAGAAAGTTGAAGAAGGTGAGACTAAGATAGGTTTCCATTTTTTAAATCCCCCTAAATTTAAGATTAGATATCTTCTTCTTATCTTATAAAATACAGACGTTACTTAAAAAAGAAGATGAGTACATCCTACGCATCATGCATCTTGTCATGCCTGTTAACCAGTGACTTAAATTCTGCCAAGTCATTGGTTTTCCTTGCTGGCTCAGGCTCTAATATTACTAGATCAATATCTCAATAATATATATAAAATTGAAAAATACTCAAAAAAATATTATGATATAAAAAAGGATTAAAATTGTTTAAAAGCGTAGAGTATTATAAGCTTACAGCACAATAAATACACATTAAAAAATGGTTAAAAAAAGAAATTTTTGAATTAACTGGTCCTAATTTCTTTCTGGAAAGTAGTGAAATATGTGATGATTTTGCAAAAAAAAAAACAGAAAATTCTATGCTCTATTTTTAATCACATCATGAAACCATTCATGTTTCTAATGATGATAAATTATTAACAGTCAAATGTTGCTAAAATTTTAAGTCACAGAATGGTTGACAATTGTTAGATGTAATTTCTAATGCTTTAAAAATTATTTGCTGATGAAGACCATTAGTAGCCTACATGTCAAATTAATTAGAAGAATAATTTCCATTACCAACAGAAAAATCTTTTTTTTTAGTTTGAAATGTTTTTTGAATTGAGAAAAATGTATCCTGGAATAGTAATACAATGTTAAAACAATTTATTTTTTCTTGGCCAGGCAGCAAACAAGTTATATATTTTTGCATTTTTATTCTATCTCTACAGACAATTGAACACATTGCCTTTGAAGCACTGAAAATAAATTCTCATAAACATTGTTGTAGTTAGAAAATTTAAATGTTTTCAACAGTTGTGAAAATAATATAAAATGATAGTTAATCTTGAACCCAAGTAATTTGAAAGTATATTTTTAGATTGTTAATTACAGCTAGATCAATCTGGCAAAGCACTATGTCTTCTTTAAGATAAACTGGTTTAATATGGAAAATCAAAAGCAGTGCAAAAAGATTTCACATGTTTGATAAACTTCTCTCATTTCATTAATTCTTTATTCTTCCATCTTATAAGCTACAGATGTTGCTTTAAAAAAAATTACCATGCCCTTTTTGTTATAAACTTTTTTTTGCATGCTAATTAAAACTCTTCTAAGTCATTGGTTTTCCAGGCTGATTCAGGCAACCATTTCCATGCTTTAATGGCACTATGAAAGAAAAGAGCAATGATAACAAGCTAAATATAAAAAAAATATTTTAAAAAATACAAATGTTATCTAATAAGAAAAACTTCACATATATCTCAATGCAGTAAGGTCTCTTGAACCTATTCAATGTTAAATAAAATTAATTAATTACCACTATTTCAGTCACTATTTAGGAAAAATGAATCATTGTGCAAAGTTTCAACTTGATCCAAGAATGGAAAGGGGAAGCAATAACGTGCCCAAAATTTATACCAGACATACAGAGTTGATATAAAACTGTAAAAATCTGGTCCCTAAGCCATTGGTTTTCCTGGTAAATTTAATAATTAATGGATTAATATACTTTTACATACACTTAATACATGTTTAAATATATTTTCTTATCAAAAATTAAACTGTATTATTCAAATATTACATATATCCCATAAATCCTTAGATATTTCTAGCTGATACTTGTATCTGTTTACTGCTGTTACCATTGGATATCTGATGTTGATATAATATTCAATGATAATTTTTTTTTTTATTGAAGGCAACTTCTAAAATGCCAGACAAAGCTGACCTTTCCAACTGTCATTTGGAATTTTTGCCAGAGAATGTATTTGTCAACACTGACCTGAAAATTCTGGTGTTGCGACACAATGCATTGCGTGAACGCCCAATAGAAGAAGATATTTACACCATTGGCTGGCTAGAGGACCTTCCCAGATTTTCCTCCCTTCGTATGTTGAACCTAGCAGATAATCAGCTGTTGAATTTCCCTTCGGCATTGTGTCAAATGAAGTCTCTTGTGGAACTGAATTTATCTAGCAATAAGTTAAATGAGGTGCCACCAGAGATATCAGATCTAGTCAAGTATGTGAATTTATATGCTTATTTTTTTTTTGTTTGATTAGATTTTAGTAGATGTATATTAGACTAGAATAAGATTTCATATTATGAGTAAATTTTATAAAAAAAAACAGCAGTGCTTTTATTATAACCTTAGCTCTTTCTTAAGACCTACAAAAGAGACCGCGGTACTTACTCACTTAAGACTTAGACTTAGATCCTCTGTGCTATTTGGAGAATAGGCAGCAAGCTGTCTCCATAAAGAACTGTCACTGGCAATGTCTGAAGCCTCTATCAAAGAAGTGTCCACTGCTCTGAGGTCCTTCATGAAAGTGTGGTGCCAAGTTATACGACGGTATCCCTGTTTGCGCTTTCTTCATATTGGCCTCCATGTCCTTGCGATTCTTGGTATGTGTAATTTCTTCTGTTGGAGTACAGTACACTTTGCTTCTGAATCCATGGTGTTTAGTCACAATCCTGGTGAAGGCTGAAATTGTGAGTATCTGACTGTAGCCTGCGAATATTAAAAGCGATTGGTCATTATGCTTACCACATGACACAATAATTAAAACAGATGAGGTTTACATCATCCTCTAAACGGACTGGAAGCTCTGAAAAGGAATATTAATTTAATTTAATTGCAGAAATAAAAATAAAAGTAAACCAGTTTGTGCTTTTATGCCAATTATTTTTATTTCATGTGTTTTCAGGCTACTATTTAGATAATGCATTCATTTGTAGTTTATAAACATGTTTGTTGTATGTAAATAGGTTTTGATTTAGCTCCCATTGTGTTACTATTAAAAATAGTTTTTACTTACTAAAAGAATACAAAATTATCTTCAGCAATCTCATGATCTATGAATTCTGTAATATTAATTATTGTTAACTTATAAACACAAAACAAGATGATTGCAGTTAAGAAAACCATAAGTAATTGTTAATCATATATAAGTATTTATTGTTTCTACTATATAACTTATTCTACTTAAAATAAATTTAATCTTGACAACTTCTATTTTTGTTTCTTTCAGCTTAAAAGTGCTTCACTTACACAACAACTGTCTTTCCTCCATCCCTGATGAAATAGCAGACATGAGAAGTTTGTGCCACATTGTCTTAGCTTTTAATCAATTCTCACAAATACCAGCGATTCTTCTTCAGTCCAAACTGGCAGCTTTTCTGGTAAAGACATTTGTCTCATTTTGTACTGGGGAAAAAAAAGCACACTACATTTTGTTTACATAAATATCTCTTCGTAGGGTATATTACTGCATTAATTTAAAATGAACAATTTAAAAAAGGTTTCTTTCCTGAAAAATCTTGTTTAATCAATGAAGAAGTTCAATTTTGCATTTTAGCCATTTACTTTTGTGATAGTTTATATACAATTTGTAGATGAATTTTAATATATGAATAAAACTAGATTTTCAAATACTTTCAGTGTCCTAATTCATTATTCATTCAGTTTTAGTAGTCTTGCGGAATTGTTAATCTCCTTATAACATTAATTCTAGTTTAACTCAGATATTGAACGAGTCTTGTTGAAGAAATGTTTGTAAAATGATAAGAATCATCTCCCCTTGTGTGGGATATACTTTTTAAATGACAAAAAAAAACAGTTCTAGTAGCCTGACTGTGTTGTGTTGGTCTATGTGGCATAGTTTGGTGCTAAATCCTCTGAAGATTAGTACAAAAATGTTAGTGAATTTTTTGAAGAATTTGTATGCAGTCTTGTGTCTTACAAAATTAAATTAGAACTAATTCTAACTTGTAATGACAAGTTTAAGCTATGAGAATAGTTTATTTTCATTACTCATTTTAAATTGGTAAAATGTGAGATACACTTTAAATGTCTTCAAACTTTCCAAAGGAAGCAAGGATCCAATGAAAATAAATCATCAAGTACCTTCTTTCATTGAGCTAAAAATTTCATTTCCAATTTTTTAATTCAATTTTACCAATTTCTTTTCTTTTTTGAAATTTCTCCACAAATCTGTAAATTTAGTCTATTGCTATAGGACCTGATTCAATAAAATTAAGTTCCTGTCTTCAGTCTGGTTAATAAATAAAAAAATCTAAACTACTTTCAATTTTTTTTTGTCTTGGATATTTAACCCTGTTTTAATTAGATCTAAGTTTTTTAAAATCCCAATTCTCAATGAATGATTGATTCTAGTAGGTAATTCCCCCTATACAAATGATTTGTGGCTATGTGTGTGCTGAAAGGGGAAGTAAATAGTGAAAATGATTTGATCTATTCAAACATCCCCACAAGAGAAATAACACAGACCTATATACAAGATTTGAAATTATCTTTTTTTTTTTCATGACAACTTTGTAAAGTTGTTATTAAAGCTATTTTCTATTATTTATAAAATATAGATCTAGGGCAGGACATAGGCTGATAATATTTTATATACCTATCTCTGATTAATTCCAATAGGTGGACAGCGTTATCATGGCAGGAAATCTAATTTCAAGACTTCCGGCTGACCAGTTCATACACATGACCAAAATAAAGAAGATTGATCTCAGATTAAATCAGCTTCATCTCATGCCAACTGAGACAGCAAAATTTCAGAGTCTGGAACATGTCACTCACCTAGATATCAGAGAAAACCAGGTAATTGGATGCGTCTTGTCAATGTCTGTGTGATTGCTGAAGTGGAGAAGTAAGGGGGAACTTTTCCCTTTTTTTTTTAAATTTCACTTGTCTGGTGGACTGATAACATTTCCTCATCCCCAAGTTTCCAGCACTGATCTCTTTTGTTGTTCTGTGCATTAAGTCACATGTGTAACTTCTTTGTGTTTTGTTGGAGACGAAGAGGAACAGGTGGTAATTGCTTTCCTGGCCTGTCTGGTGCCCTCACAATATCAACCAGTGCTCTGCCTTCAGCACTTGATTAGAGAATGATCTCAGTGACCCCTGTTTTGATATAAAGCAAATATAATTGGTACTGTGGTGATTGGGTTTGTATGTAGTATTGTTGGTGAGACTTGATAGAATCTTGGGTGTATGAGTTAACTATTTCTTGTTTGTTGTTGTTATTTCATTGGTCCATTGATTGGAACAGAGTGACGGCCCATGGAGAGTTTGTTATTGTTGGCAGAGGCTTGAGTTTGGAGCCTAGTTGTATCGTATAGGTATTCTAGAAGTCTGTTTTCATAATTATGCATATTTAATAGTTAACATTTGATGCGTTGTCTACAACTAGAATTATCCTGATTACTTTTGTTAAAAGTCATATTCTGTGGTTAATTCATCTCTGGTGTCTCTTTGAATTATTGAAAGAAGTAAGTTTATGTGTCATGTCTAAGCCAAGCTAGGAGTTCACATCAGGTACACTGTGTGTTAGGGTGCTATATGAAGATTGAAATAATTGAAACTACTAAGATATGATTTATATGACTCTAGGTTATTTTTATAAATAGATTACAAAGATAAAAAAAAAGTTAATGCACTGTTATAATGGTGACTAGGTTGTATTGGTAAGGTGAAAAAATCTTCCCCTTTCAGACCTTGCATTGGTACAGTTATGCATTTAAACATCCAGCATGGTTTACTAATTATTTACAACTCTGGTGATAGAATTATGGAAATTTTGCTTATATTGAGCCAAACTTTTAAAAAAAAGTTACTTCTGGAAAAATGAATTGAAACGAATTAATTTATTATCTAAAGCCGTCCCATTGTATACAAATTTAAAGCCAAGTTAGCTTTGTAGCTCTTAGAGTTTATTGTAGTTCAAGATATTTTTTATCCTTGACAAATTTTTTAATTGTTTTAAATTATCTCTGCTTATTAAAATGTGTTCCTATTTTTTTTAATACCTTTTTTTTTAGCCTCTTTATCACTACATCTGATAAAATTTACATGAATTGAAAACTTTTAATAATATTCTTTTTAACAATGTAGATTACTGACCTTGACATTCGAGCCATCAGAAGTTTGGAATACTTAAACTGTGACCATAATGCAATGCGATCCATGCAGCTGAATGGAAGTCAGCTAAAAAATGTTTTTGCTTCACATAATTGTATGTACATTATTTTTACTTGTTTTTTGTGTTTGTAGAAAAAAAAATATTAGTTTTTTTTTTAATCATGGGATAGGTTTTACTATAATAAAGGTTACTATGTTCTAGCCCATGTCTCCTGCAGGACTGTAGGAGATGATAGAAGCATGCTTCAAACTCTGGATTTTTGTGTTAATAGCAAAAATACTATCCAAGTGGTGTGGCAACCGTTCTGATTTGAATCCTGTTGAATGCTGAGTTTTTTAATGGGACATTTATAGTTGCACTAAAGTACACCCATCTGAAATATATATTATACAATTATTTTTGTAACTTAATGGTCATTGTGCTGGCTAAATGTCACCCTAGTTAGCTATAGGCCATAGAAACATTTATCACACAATTTAACAAGGATATCTCATAATTAAATTCAAATAGCTATCTTCCTTAGCATTATTGATATCTTTGATGCAGTGACAGTTGCTGAGATTGCTTTGGGTGTTGCATGTTTTTAAAATAAATGGTTTAGTCATTTGGTATCAATGTATTAATTCTATTAGAGGAAATCAATTTTATCAGAACACATTTTGTAACTCAAGTCATTGTAAGGAATTAGAGTTATAAAGATAACTTGATTAAAGAAATATTACCCCCATCAAATGTTATCTTGCTATTGATTCGATTATAAGGTTTAAAAATCTGGTTCTTAAGTAGTAAAGTTCCCCCCTTTCAGACTTTGTGGTCTATAGGGCAGATGCTGCAAAGGTCATCTGATTCTGTGGTATATGGTTAACGAGGGTGTACTTTTCCTCAACTAATGTCAGGTACCCATTAGAGCTGGGTGGACTCAGAGGCACCCGAAGATCCTGAAATTAAAAATCTCAGTCTTCACCAGGATTCAAACCCTGGACCCCGGTTCGGTAATAAAATAGTAATAGAATAGTCATAAAAAAAAAGGTAAACAGCAATAAGCTTTCTCCATTTCACAACTCATACTATAATTTCAATCTCTTTAATGTAACATGTAGATAGTAACATGATGCACTGAGTCTGTTCTAGCATGAACGATGCACTACACAAAAATAATTGTAGAAGAACGATAAGTACAGAGTTGTAATATTTGTAACCCCAACAAAATACTTTGTTTATGCAAGATTTTCACAATCAACTAAACAATGTCAAGGGCACTTAATTAAACTTCAAAATGGCTAACTAAATAAAAGTTACAAAGAGATGAGATTACAAAACTTGAATCTGCAGAGCTTAAATAAGCAAAACATTTCAACATGTCACTTTTTAAAAGCACAGCTTATCAACACCTTCTTTAGTTTGTACACTGGATACACCAAAACGCATGCTGTTTTTAGGTTTTCTACCATATATGAAATCTTCACTAGCCAGGATCTTCTTATATAATACAGACGTTACTTCAAAAAAGAAGATGATTACGTCCTACGCGTCATGCAATGGGTCTCCTTCATTGGCAACAAAATGAAATTGATGAAAATTGTGAAACATATTTCGTTGAAGTTAAAGAAACAAAAGTCGAGTCAATGAGGCTAACACCATACTTGATTAACACTTTGATTTTTTTTTAGAGCTAATTATCACAATTTATAAATTGTTAGGTTCCAATCAGCTCCAGTGCTAACACACTAAAAACTGAAACACAAATTTGTGTTCCTCTTCCTGAAAATAAAAATCAGTTATACTTTATACATCTAATTGACATTGACAAGATAAACATAAAACACCAATAGATTGTAATTATTTTCTTATGTAAAGGAACATTTGTAATGTATACGATAAGTAGCAACACTTTAGCTTGCTTGAAGTTTCTAATTGTATGTCACTAAATTATGAACTATACTGATAATACAGTTTGGGATCAGTAGTGTCACAGGCTCTGCCAGGCTGTAGCATTATGTGCCACAATCTGCCTAAGGATCACCAGCTCCTGATTTTTCCTCAGGGTTGTCTCCCGAAGCCTTTCATGTGTTTAGGTACATAACCTCAAGGCAGCGGAGGTTTGGATTTAGAGTTTTCCTTCTCCTAGATGGGTAGCCAACCAAGGCTAACGAGCCCCTCCTGCCTGAAGCTTACTGGTTTAGGTGCCAGTCGCTCGCCTTTGCCTCTTCTCCTGTCTGTGGTAACGGTTCCACAAGGCTCAGTATCTGAGCCACACGTGAAGCCCAGGAGTTGGACTGGTTGTCAGAGGCTATTTGAGACGCATGTCATTTGAAGCATTTTATAGGTAATGATGGCTTAAGACCATTACCACTTCCGGCATTAACAACCTTCTTTTTATTTCATGACCATGAAGATACTGGAACACAGGTCAAGGTTAAGTTCCCAATTTAAAAAAAAAATATAATAAAAAAACATACAGATGATTAATAAAAAAAAAAGTTTATTTTTTAGTAAATAAAGAAAAAAATTTTGATTGTTAATGAGTAGATTAACAACTTACTAATCACATGAATAATATGAAATGTTTGAGAAAAAACTTTGCATATCAATGATAGCAACAATTTATCAGGAAACATAACAACATTTGCATGATCTGAATTTCAAAATATGAAAGCATAAGTTCCACAGAAAGAAAACAAAAATTGTGCAAACTTATGTTTGTATTGTACTACAAAACTAATTGATTTAACTCTAGTTTAGAATAAAGTGAACGCTGAGGTTGAGCACATTTTTAAAAAAAATGTACAAAGAAAAATAATTTGAACAAGTCAACTTTATATTGATAATAAAAAAAAATAAAAAAAAATGGAATTGTAATTAACCCATTAAATAATTAGCCCTGATATTTCAATCCTGTAATATATTTTGCATTTTTAAACCTTTGATAATTGGAATAAATTTAAATAATCATGTCATTTAGTAGACTTAATTATTATTATTATTTATTTTTTTTTAGTTTTCTTTTTTTCAATTAAGAAGCTGATAATCATTCTGTTGTGACAGTAAATTTTAAATTTTTTTTTTATTTAGGTCTCCAGACTTTATCAATAAATCCAAAGCCTGAGTATTTGTCCAGTTTGACTATTTCACAGTAAGTAGGGGTGACTGTTTTATTAAGGCTATACAAGATAAACTAGATGAAGTAATTAGAACTACAAACTTGATTTTAATGAAGATAAAACTAAATGAAACTTCTTGTTTTAACACACACAGACTTATATATTTATTTGTTTTTGTTTTTTTTAAGCAATAAACTGATAGAGCTGCCTGGCTGGCTTGCTGATTGCTTTTTCTTAACCCAATTAGATGTTAGTCACAATCTTCTAAAAGTATTGCCAGACAGGTAAGACAGATTATTGGAAGATGTATTTAAGGATGAAAGCACACTTTACTAAAAATGAAATTTTTGTTTTAGCCATTTTGTATAATTTCACAATGAAAATAAGAATCATTGTTAGGCCTACTTATGTTACTAATAGAACTTCTGGTGTAATTTATCTTTTTTTTTTTTTTTTTTGTGAAACATTTATGTATGCTTGCATACAAAGGGAGAGAACTAAAACAAATGAATGTAGCTGAAGCTAAAATCATTTGTCTGCTTGTGAAAATTATTGCCCTTGTAGATTGTAAAGAGGGATGTGTGATCTTCCAAATTGGGAGTCCTAGTTTCGAATCCTGGTGAGGACTGGGATTTTTAACTTCAGGATCTTTGGGCGCTGCTGAGTCCACCAAGCTCCAATTGGGGAAAAGTAAAGCTGGTTGGTCATTTTGCTGGCAACATTAACACCCACATTAACCCTAGGCCACAGTAACAGATAACCTTTACATCATCTGCCCTATAGATCGCAAGGTCTGAAAGGGGAAAATTATTTTTGTATTGCATACATACAGCCTACTATATTTATTTTGTTTTGTTTTACATGTTTCGAAAGTTCCTTCAGAGTTGAAGATAGTTTACTTCCTAGTCCAAAGTTCCCGCAGGACGACGGAGGATGGGAATGGGCAGGGTTTGAACCCAGGACCATCGATCCAAAATCAATCCAAACGACAGTCCAGCGCGCAAACTGTACGACCAGGCAGCCATTTTCACAGTTCTTGTTCTTGAAATGAACATTTTGTCTATGTTGTCCATCTTGTTCACAGATTGTTGACAGATGCTAAAAGACTTAAAGTTTTGAAAGCTAATCATAATCGCCTGACAGAGCTGCCAGAAAAAATACGCAGTGACACTTTAGAAGAGTTACACCTTCAGCATAATTACATTCGTCATTTGTCTACAGAACTGTTTATTAAGGCTCATAGGTAGGTGCCTTTTTTTCTAATGTCATTAACTTTTCATTACATCAGTAGGTTTTTTTTTTTCTTTGCAGTTTTTAAACTAGTTTTAAATTCTAATGTGTATTCAATCAACCATAAAGATTTAAAATATTTTCTGTAGAAATGTGAATTAAAAAAATGTTTGAAAAGAAAACAAAATTAAAAGTTTTTGACCCCTAGAAATTCAGATATTTAATAAATAATTTCTCTATTTTGGGGGCCCCTCTCTTGTGAAGGCTCAGAACAGAAGCCCCACCTCCCCTGCTTTAAATATGGACTTGATACTGGTGTTCCTAAGTTGTGATATTTGATCTCTTCATGGCAAACAAACACAATGTGAAAAAAGACTTAGGAGGATTTGAGTTCATTGTCAAATTAATCACAAGTAACTGGATGTCTACGACATAGTCTTAGAGGAAAACCAAAAAGAACATGGCAGCGCAGTGTACTAGATGAAGCTGAGAGGACAGGAAAGAGCTGGGAAGCCATTAAAAAACTAGCAAGAGATTGTGGAGAGTGGCATGTCATTACTGAGGCCCTATGTGCCATGACAAATGCAAAGGAAAGATGATGATGTTGATGATGTTTATTTATTTGGAATAAGCAAAGTTTCTTCTCCAAGCAGAGGGATTCAATGTAACAAAAGAGAAAAGTATCTTTTTTAAAAGAACAGGTATGTTTGAATTGAAGTTACACTCGGACTCCAAATCCAACCAATTTTTCTTCATAATCTATATAAATACCTAGCCAGCCTTGGATTCCACAGTCTGCAAGAAAACATTGCATATTCTAGATAGCCAGTCTACATTTAATAGTTTCCTTCTATAGATGTGTCTTAGATGTCATGTTTGTGATTGGGCTTAATTTGAGCAGCGTAAACATGGCAGTTTTGTATTATGCTATATGCTAGACGTGCTAACTTTCCCATACACTTATATTGTTATGCTATATACTAGATATGTCAACTTGCATTTAAACTGTTATTATGATATATATATTTCATGTGTCAACTTGCCAATACAGAAAATATTAACTAGCAAACATTTTTACTTCTATATTTTCAGTTTTTGTTTGTACTTATGAGTTTATTATAAATCTAATTTGTTTATTTTTGAACAAAGATGTAAACTGTATGACAATTAAAACACTTTTTTAAAATTCTTGAATTCTCCTATATACCATAGTACTGATGAATTATGATGAATACACATTTTCCTTAGGGACTGGATATATCTTTTAAAATTTTTGTGTAGTTCTTAATAAATAAGTGATACCCTCTAGTTTATGTCCAAAATAAATTGATACACTATTTGTAAAATCATGTTTCTCCAGGTTACGCTATCTAAACATGACAAAGAACAAACTGGTGGACCTTCCAGCACCTAACAAAAATGACTCCTACAATAAACTTCAAGAGCTGTACTTGTCTTTCAACTACTTGTCCAATCAGTGCCTCTATAAAATCTGCTGTTTTCCTAGACTCAGAGTGCTGCACTTGGCTAAAAATAAAATTGCTGTAATAGAAGAGGTGTAAGTTGGTTGAAACACTTTTTAAAACTTTTTTACCCCATTTTCTGTAAAGAGTAGAAAGTCTGAATGTCATTTCCGTTTTTCTGTTTAGATATCTTTTTTTTTTTATATACAGAAACTTATAAATATAATTGTAACTCTCTAAATAAATTTAAACAATCATAGAAGCAATCAATATCTGGAAACCGATAAATGTTTGTAATTTGACCTGATAAAAGGGAGTTAATTGTTCTTAAGTGTAAAGACTGACTTTGAAAGCAATCTAGAATGTATCTTTGTGACAAAAATACAATACTTACTTAAGAAATAATGTGTTTTAGGTGTTTCTGCTTTGAGTTGAATACAATTATTTAATAATGTCCCTACTATTGTGTAAGTTATCTAAAAATTTTAGTAGAACAGTTTATAAAGCCATCTAATAGTTCCTGACAAATTAGTCCTAATAGCTGTCGTTCTTTCCTAAAGTTTGCTTTATAAACGCCTTTATACTAATGATCATCAATGTCTAAACTGTGTATGTCTAAATTTAGATATATTTAATTTCATTGCAAAACAATGTTTTGTTCCAGATCTATATGTTCATATTCGAGTATCTTTATAGTTTTGTTACCTACTGTTAACTATAAATGTTTTGTTCAATTTGTTTGGCCTGTAATGTCAAGGAAATCAAATGTTGTTTGTCTTACACATTTCGGATGCTCCTTCTGATCTAAAGATAATTACATCCTAGCACAAGCCTCCAACAAAATGTCAGGGGTTGGAAGTGGGCAGAGTTTGAACCCATCATGACCATTGGGAAGAACACCACATAACCAGGCAGCCTTCTTTGAGTTATCATGCAAAAGATTTCTGATCTTGAATAGGTGTGAAAGTTTTGTTACACTCATTGGTAGGCTATTATGTACAAGTGTAATAGCTTGTGGAGTGTTTCTTTAAGGTGGCGTGGCTTATCTCCCTTTTGTTTTATTTTACTTAGTGATATTGAAAAGCTGGAGCAGCTAACAGAGCTGAATGTTTCTTCCAACAATCTCACCTACTTACCGTCTGCTGTTGGTCGGCACCCCAAGCTTCAGGTTTTAAGAGCCAATTGCAACCTGTTGAAAGAGCTTCCAAATTTAAAATCTTCTTCTGTTCTCAAGGTAATAGTTACAGAAAATGCGAGGTTATTAAATCTAATTTTTAGGTGGCTGGGTTTATCTAATAACCCAATATAGTTTAGGTTGGGCCCTGGAAAAGTTTTAACTCTGAGGCCATCAAATAATTATTTTAATTAACTGCTTTGGTTATCAAAGTGGCAGATGATTATAGTCACTACATAATACTTTCCTGAAATGATGATTATAGTCACTACATAACATCTTACTGAAACAGGTGTTTTCAGCTTGATCTGCATTATGGTGTAAGAGAGTAATTCTTTATAAATCTTGTACAAGATGTATAGAGAATGAAAACATGTATACATATTACAGTTGGATTTACTAAACTATTTGTAGTTTACCAATGAATTTTGTTAATGCTTCTTTATCAGTGGCATAAATTGTCCTGAATATTGCAGAAGGATCATTACCTTTTAGCTATTATCAGAACTATCTAGAACGCCAAACTAAAACAAGTGTAATTTCTTAATACAATCCTGTTACTGATATTTAGTAGATATTTACTGTTTCTTTATTATCCTTTTGAAAGAAAGTACACTCCTAACATTCAAATTCTCTAGTCTGAAATGTTGGCTTACAAAGAGCACAAAATGTGTTTGGAACTTCATTTAGTAAATTGAGTAAAAAACCTAGACATGGAATAAAAAACATAATCCTCAATTCACTTTTTCAAAATCGACTTATTTTTTTTGTCTACATTCTTTTCAGGCGGTAACAACTTAGTTTAAACTTAGTGTAATAGTGTCACCAAATTTCAGTGTCCCAACGAGTTCTTTTTTTTTTATTTAGGTCCTGGAAGTTAGTTCTAATCACTTAGTCAAAGTGAACCTAGAGAACTTGTTGAGCTCGCACATGTCTGTACTGGATATAACAGCCAACCCAACAATACAGATCAAGGGGCGTGATAATGAATTGACCAAGTAATGCTTTGGTTTCAATATTCATAACCTAAAGCTTACAGCAGCTCATGAAACATGAACAATGGCCAATGTAATTCTTAGCTACAAGCAAAATAGCTTGAGAGATCAAAACTCTTCTGAAAAGACTTTTTAAATATTAATTAAAATTAAAGTCAATAATAGTTTAAATTACAGTGTTTTTTTTTAAGTTTTACTATTTTTAATTCCAATGTTATCTGAATCAACTGTCATTAAAATCTGAATTTTAACCCAATGCCTCATTTAAATGTATTTTGTCTATTACAATTACTAAAAATAAAAACCTACCAAGTTACTTTGTAGAATACACCTATATTAGTAAAGGAAATTAAAATTCTTTGAACTATAGTAATTTATTAAAACCAACATTAAAAAGCAATTTTCTGAATGGTCTAAATTTATTTAATTAATTTTAGGATAAATGTAGTCTCCATTTATAAATGCTTAAATTATGTATTAATGTAATTTATAAAAAAGCATAATGTTATTAGTTGCTTTAAAGAAAATTAATAATTTATACCATTATAGTTTTTGTGAAATAATAACATTCATTTTTAGAACTTCTAAAAAACTTTGTATGGTTGATGTGAGAGGTCAGAACCCTCCTGTGAATGAATCAGGCTCACAAACAGACATATCTGTTGGTCAGTTGTGGAGAAGTGGCTTGTCACAAACATCTGGAATTCGAAATAAGTAAGTTCTCAATATGTTTTCTTTCAAAACAGTCAAAACCAGAAGCTTCTCACTAGTAATGCTGTATCCAGAGTTAAGTTCTGGGTTCTATGGTGTTCTTCTGTACTTAAAGTTGTCATCACACCACTTTTTTTACAGCAGCTTTGACTAATACGTTCCCATTTCAGACTGTCTGTAACTTCCATCAACAAGCCATTCCTCAATGATAACGGTGAAGCCATGTTTGCCATTTTCGATGGAGGTCGCAATGATGTGGTGGCTAGTCAACTCTGTGACATCATACCAACTGTGCTGAAAGAGGAAAGGTCAAAGAGTAGAAAACCTGAGGTGTACTTGAAGTATTCCTTGCTGTCTGCTCATAGGCCAGTTTAACCTCTTCCTTTATTAGCCAGTTTTTTTTATTATAACCTATATATATTTGAAAAGTTGTTGTTTTTTTGTCCTAAGAGTTGATTCTAAGACTCTTAGAACTCTAAGAATATAAAAACTTGCTTTCATCAGAATGTCTGGCAAGCAAGCAGCTGTACATTTTTACATCCCTATTACAAAACAGCTCATATCCCAAGGGGCAAGGCTGAACTCACTAATATTCCTTCAAGAAGTCCATTGCACTAACATGAATTAAAATCAAATAGACATTCATTGCTTAACCTGATGTGAGAATGAATCTACATTTTCACATATTAATTAAATTAATAACCACAAATATTCAAAAAAGCTTCATAAAAATAAATAAGAGAGCAGTTAAGTTAAGTCAGTTTATTTCTAAATGAAATTCCTCAATCACAACATTTTCTAGACTGGTCAGATTAATATAAAAATACTTAAAACTTAAAACTTCTGAAGCCTTTTTTCCTTGTCAATTATCAAAATACAATAGTACACTTGTTGATGTCATTCATCACAAAGAAAAGCCTGGTATTCTGAGTGAATACTTTTTCAGAAACTTTAACATCTTTTGTATTGTTTTAAGGACACCTGTGACTTAAATTGAATTAGAAATTTTAAATGTTTACAAATATTGATGCTACCAAAAGTCATTTAATAATTCTATTTTTAATAATAAGGTTTCAATCCCAAAAACCAAAATTATAGTAATTGTGTTTTTTTTCTATAGAAATTTAAAGTATTTAGGGGAAAAACTTGGCGCTGCTGCTGTAGTGGTTCACATTCACAAAGATGATAAAGAGAATTACATCCTCTCAGTGGCTAATGTTGGAGACGCTCAGGTAAATTTTTAGATTATTTTTTTTTTACAATGTTAAATGTTATTTTTCACACACCCAATCTCAGATCAAGCTGAAATTTTATACTTCATTACCTGACAACACAAAGAATCTATGAAAAAAAACAAAAAACTAATTAGTTAATTAAATATTGGCTCTTAATTATTGGGTTTGGTATTTTGAAAAAGGAAAGAAATCATAGTTTAAAAATGTTTTTCTTGTTGTGAGTTTGGGGTAGATCACATTTTTTTCTTTGTTCATAATGGATACCTGAATTTAAAATTATTGTTCAATGCATATAACCTAAACCTATACTAATTTGACATTTACATAATATAAATATACTTTTATGATCAGAAATCCTAGCCTGATGACTATGTTACATTGAATATAGAATTAAAAAGTTATCTTACTATCAGAATGTCATCATTTAAAACATTATTTTTAGACTTTTCTTGAATTTTTCAGGTTGTGTTATATAGAAATAAAAAGCCAATGCTGCTGTCAAGGCCCTTCCTAGTGGCTGAGGATGTGGAGGATACAAAACGTGTGGTTAAATCTGGAGGCATCATAACAGAGGTAAACACATTTATTTTATATCAGTGATTCAAGGTTTATGACTTTAAAATTTTTTCTAAAAAATGTAGCACATTTAAATGGGCTCCTAAAACCCTTGTCTAATGCTTTGTTATTTTTTTAAATTTTTGACATAGTTTAAAGACTATAGTGGTTACAGAAACCACATTCCTTGTTCCATATGCTAGTACAAATTTGTACAAATGCTCCTTCTTCCCTAATGCTATTAGAGCATGGAGTGGGTTGCCTGAGCCAGCCAGGAAAACCAGTGACTTTATGTCATTGGTTAACATGCATGACTGAATGCATGTCACGTAGGACGTAATCATCTTTTTTGAAGTAACGTCCGTATTATATAAGATATAATTATTGTTCCTTTTATTACTGTTCAGTAAATATAATGTTGTATTTAACAGACTAACATATGATTAAAAAATTTGAATTTGTTAAAACCTTTAATCTTTTGCTGCAAACTTCTTTAATGAATGTCTTGCAATAATTGAGTTTGATAAAAAAAAGTTACAAATTCTTCTTTTATGATTTGTTGCATATACAACGAGTAACTAGCTAGACAGAATATATATATAGCAATGTTTTTATTAGCATGAGATACATCAACTATCATATATAAGGCTTGTTTTTGAGTCAGTAGATCCAGTGCTGGTGGTCAGTTTAGATTTTCTTTCTGCCATCTACAGTGGATTTTCTTTTGATTTCAAATGTGTATCCCCTGGCCTTTGTCTCCAGCTGTTTCATACCAAAGCCTGCAGCAGCTGTCACAGAGCAGGATCTAAATTTGTGTAAAAAAATGTGTGGCCAATGACAGACTTTAAAAACAATGTAAACTTAGACCACAGACTAAAAGCAAAGAATAGTGTGCATGTTTTTTCTTGTATGTTAACTGACAAAAGTACAAATATACATGATATGGCCATTATCTATAGCATCATCAATTAATTATTTGATTAATACAATAAAATATGTTTGTTTTACTGTAAAAAGAAGAAGTATTACACTAAGCTGCACAATGAAAACTTCATGTTTTTGTTTTTGTATCTATTTATTATGTGTGTTATGTGTATAAAGTCCTCCAAATGTTGCATACATTTTAACACTGTTTGGATAAAATGTATGCCCATTATTTCCCACTGTTGAGTTTTTTTTAGTAAATCTCTGTTTGATAACCTCACTTGATTATGTGTAATCAATTTTATGTAATTATACAAGATTTAACTTTAGACACTAAATATGCTTCAAGGGAAACTCCGATGGTTTTTTAAATTTGAGTTATTGACATATTTCAATTCTGCGTAAAAAGTTGTAATAGTAAACATTTGCTTACAAGATCCTAGACCAAGACATATTTCTTTTACGAGAATGTAAACTTTGCTGTATGGTCTCCTGTTATACAATAAGTCAATAGATTAAAACACATTTGTGACGTCACATAGAAACCCGGTGAAAGTCTGACTGTTTTGGATGCGCAGGAAAATTACGTCGGAAAAACATCAATTACTAAGTTATTATTGCAAAGAAAAAAAAAAGAATCATATATTCATTATCTGTAAATCAAAACACATATTATATCGAAAATTGTCAAAACCATCGGAGTTTCCCTTTCAATGTATATGTGTTCCCTAGCATACTGATACACTAAAAAAAATCAAAATATTAAGCAATATTTCTCTCTTTTATGTGTACATCAGGATGGCAGAGTTTCGGGAGTGACATACAACACAAGACTTCTCGGATGCAGTTACTTGTATCCTTATGTCATTCCTGAGCCCCACGTCAGCTCCACAATTCTGACCCTTGAGGACACATTGTTTATTGTGGCCAGCCAAGGACTATGGCAGTATGTGACTTATGAAGAAGCTGTTGCTGAAATTAAGGTCAATTCACACATTTTATCTATTATAAGAATGATGTTGATAATGTGAAATAGTTAATTAGCTTATACTTCTGTAAAGTAAATTAAATTTCGCTTTCAGACCTTGTGGTCCATAGGGCAGATAATGTATAGGTCATCTGTTTCTGTAGCCTATGAGGGTGTCATGTGGCCAGTATAAAGACCAACCACCTTTACTTTTCCCCAACTAATGTCAGGTACCCAATACAGCTGCTAAGCCCTTTACTGCTCAGCCACAGTGCCTCCTTAAAGTTCTGAGAGAGTGTTGATTCTTAACACAATTATAAAGAAAACTTAGTTTTTTTGATGAGTGATGTCCTTTAGGAAAACATGCATTGAAATTATACAGAAAGGTTTTTAAGTGAAAGTAATTCTAATGTTAATGATAGCTTTTCAGTAAGGGTTCAAGTTGGAAATTTCAAAAGAAATTTTAAGGAATGTACAATTATTCTTCATAACACTAAGGTCATTTCAACAGAGTGACTAAATTAAGTAGATCAAAATATAGTGCGCTAGAGTCTATGGCAACTGAATTACTCAGAGCTCTGTTAACATCTACCTTCAATTTTCTGTTTTAAATTGCATTAGACATGATATAATTAATTGTAATTAACTCTGATGGCCTTTTTTTTTTCTAACACACAAAACTCAAACCATAAGCATTAGCTTCACATTTGTAGTTACGTCCACAGCCCTACAGCTTAAATGCTGGGAGGCGTGGTCGATAGGCTAAGTCTGCTTGAACTTGGCTTGGTTTGGCTACCTTTGAAGGGGGCTCAAGGTTCGACACCAGACTCGGGCAGAGTTGTGTTTACTGAGCGCCTAAAGGCAGCACGGAAAAACCTTCTCCTAGATGCCCCCTCCCCCCACTGGTCCACAACTGAGATTGTACCAAAGCGCTCTGAGCATGCTATAAGCATGAAAGTAGCGCTATATAAAAGCCATAATTTTATAATTTAATTTTACTCATGAGGCTTCCATATGTAGTGTATTTATGTTGTCCACTTGTTCTATTAAGAGATATACAGTTAAAATAGATCCATTGTTTGTCTAGTACATGTCTATGTGACTTTGAAGAGCCCTATTCTCAAGAGACTTTCCCCTCCACATGTATCGCAGTTTAAGGTTGCATTCGCTTTGGTTGTAGAGGAGCCAGCCATTTTTTGTTTGGCATGCTTTTATTCCAGAGCTGAGACAAATGCTGTTTTGGCTGTCCATAGCTGTCTTTGTCCCATTCTCTTACTTACGTATGTATTTATTTGACTGTAATGAATTCATTGAAGCCTCAATCTGTTTGATTTAAATTAATTGATTTCATAATACTATATTATATGTAAAAAACAATGTTTTTATCTTAGGATACACCAGATCCAGTCGTTGCAGCCAAACGTCTTCAAGATCTGGCCCAGGGCTATGGGTCAAGAGAAAATATTGCTGTGCTGGTAGTTCGGCTGATGTTATCTGAGGCAGAGAGAAGCAGAATCACAGACTTGATGAGAATACAACGTAAAAGTCAGAAGGAGCTGCTAAAGGTGGGTAGTGGCCTTTTAACATAAACATTACATTCTGTCATCATTGTTTTGGGTTATAAACCTAAATTCAGTTCTGCTGATCATAGAAAAAGTGCGGGAAGATGAGATGCAATTTATCTTCTAAGACCTGGGCTTAAAAATCTCATCAGATTATTACACTTCTATAATTATAAGTTATTGCTTTTTTTTTTATATTTGAAAAATACAGAATTATTCCAATTGTAACTGGTTTTCTTACAAACAGCATAAGGGGCAGCCCTAGTACTGTCCTAGTCCTTGAATAATTGTTTACAAAACACTCATTTCTAAGTCAATGCTCATATTCAACACTCTATAAAAAGTTTGAATTTATTGTACCAGGCTTATATCAATCTAGCATCCTGAACCCTATAAATAGCTGTTATTCCCACTGCTGTACTTAATCAAAATAGTCATTTACTTTATCTTAATCAGCTAAATAACAGCTTGATACTTCAATGAATTTTTACCATAAAAGTGACAGTAAATAACTGTCTCTTGTCACTCACTCACATATTGTTGATTTAACAGAGTTCAATACTAAATATAGGCCTGTCTCTCCTTTGATTGTTCATGTGTTTACATTTGTCTGTTTTCAGGCTTTGATTCAGCCTAAAGACATCCTGCATTTTAGAGATGGTGTTCCTCGAGGAGAAGAACTCAACGGAATCATAATTGACAAGTCTGGTCATGCTAAGAGGCATCGGAGTGGTCGGAAAAACCTTCTGGATTCTGAATCCATACGAACATCGCCATCTAATGAAGAATTTGTGGACACTGCAGTCTCTAATGAAACTATTATTGTTTCACTGCATAGCAATGATTCCCATCCCATTGACACTGCTCAAGACCATATTGATTCTACAAATGTCATGTTGCAGGACCTTGAAACACAACTTGGCGAGAAGCGTCTTTATAGGAAAAAATCTCATGGGCCATCACATCTAAAGAAGCATGTACCACCTGCTGAAACAGATGAAATTTCCAGGGTCCATGAGTCCAGTGCTGATATGAAGCCTGTAAGTCTGAATGATTCTAATCATGCAAGTGAACAACAGAGAGATGCTGAAGAAAATGATATTTTAAATTCTGAAAATAATGCGGATATCTCAGAGAAAATGAATACAGTGTCAGATTCATCTCAGTTGCCTCCCCCTATGGAGTCTGATTATGTTGTACCTTACGATGGGTTTGATGATGACCCGTATGATAGATTATCTTTTAATGGAGGCTTTAGTGTGTCCCCGACTGAGTCAATCAGTTCTATAGATACATCTTTGCACCACGAAATTGATAACATTTATATGTCACGCCATGAGATTATTCATTCCAAAAATGAAGTCGACACTTGGAGGAACAATCAGAACTTTGAAGATGCAGAGCAGGAACTAGTTACTAGACCACTGTCACCAGACTCTCTGATTTCTCAAACTGAGTTTATCAAACCTATGGTCAGCATGACCAATATTGACCGAGATGCTCTTCTGTTTCATCAGATGCAGCTGGCTAGGGCCCAAGCCCACTCTGGCAGTATTACTAGCTTAGACTCCATTCAGTCTGCACCAATGCATGGTTCCAAACACGACATCTATCATGGAGCTAAAACCTCATCACACAGCATTGAGGTTCTGATTAATGTAGGAGAGAATGATTCTTTTTCTGGAGGTCATGTGGAGTGGGGAAGCAGTCTGAGTGGCTTGAACAGTGGGGCCACTACAGTCCACAGCAGCAGCAAGATAGTGAACATTGATTCTGGAAGTGAAAGACAGTCTCAACTCCTGGATAACTTTTTAGAGTCCTCTGTCCAGGCTGCCAAAGAGCATCAGATGTCCAACTTAAGAGATGCTGTCAATGAGGATGATGATGCAGATACATTGGTTGGAGAGGACAATGATATAGGTAACTTGAATGATGTGATGAGTGATGAAGAAATACAATTAGCCAACGCCAAACAACATGCAGTGGAAGAAAAACTTACTTTAGCAGATAATAACCACCAGGTTACTGATGAAAAAGAATGGAGTCATCGCACAGATCAGGAGACACTGGATGAAGGCAGTGATAGTGACGACTCTATTGGCAATGTATCTCTTGAAGATGGCTACTTTGCCATAGAATTCCCAGTATCTCAAAAGAAAGGCAGTCTCAGTATGTTAAACATAGTGGACATAGAATCAAACAAGTATCTTCAAAATTTCTCGAACCTAAAAAATGTTGCTAGGCATGAGAAATCAAAATTTTTGCAGATGAACCACAGAAGAGCTCCTTCCTATTCTAGTAGTCACTCACACAAATCATCGAGAGCCCTAAAGACTGGCCCTAGTGGTGCTCCAACAGATCATGTCAGGACGAGATCATTTAGCAACTTAACTTATGAAGAAATTTCTCACTTCCAAAACAGAACATCTGCTAGTTCCATAATGGGTGAGAAAGACATTGATAGTGTGTATGCTGTAGTCAGTAAAGTGAAGAAAAATAAGCACAAAGAAAAGAAACTTGATCTGCATGAAGAAGATCAGGCTCCCATGTTTATCCCTTTTAATGGACAGAAGGACAGTGTTCCAACTGAAGATGTTATGGAACAAAATCTGCCTAGCAGGATGCATTCTCCACACGATTTAAATGTATCAGCTCACAAATCTAGTTTACAGCAAAGGCGGAATTCACAACAGCAAAATAAATCTGAAGGCAGAGACCCATACAGCAGCTCCCTACCCATAAATGATAAGAAATCATCAAACATGCAAGAGAATTATGTTTTAAATTTGTCAACACCTTTTGAGTGCAATACAAAAGAGGATAATGACATTTGTGCTAAGTCCAACATTACTTCTTTGTCTTTTACTCAGCAAGCCCATGAGACTGACACTTCAATGTCCAGTGAAGATCTTCCACCTCCTCTGCCGCCTAGACCACCATACTTCACACCTCTTGGAGGCTTTCTCTCAGATGATAGGCTCCAGTCAAAGTCAGAGCATGCACAGCCTGTAAAGTCACCTCCAGTTCCAGCTCGGAGGCACCAGGCCCCTCCTGCCGGCAATGATTGGCACCCAACTGCTAGACCACGGCGAAGCCTTTCAAAAAAAAGCTTGAACATGGAAAGTGGAATAGACAACACAGTCTTGTCTGCCCAAGATCTTTACCCCGACGTGTTGCAACCAGCCTCCTCTTCGTCTTCATTTCCATCCTCCATTGATGTCTCCAGCGCTGTTGGCAAGTTGTCCCATCAACGAAGTATTATCATTACTTATCTTTGATCTCATCAACAGTTATGTATATACATGTAGTATATTGTAATTGTCTAATATATACCACACTTGTCTGGTTGAAAGTATATTTCTTGAATATAACGTTTTTATTTAAAACCCTTATTCTATTTTCATGTAGTACACACTGTATCTATATCTGGGTAGAAGTATAAGCAGTGGACATCCATTAAAATAATTATGTATATAATAGATCCTGTTATTGTTACATTGTCTAAAATCTTCACAAAATGCATACATTGTAATAGAACTACTGCCTCTTATAATATTGTGTAAATAATAATATAAATATAACATGTATGTGGGCTATGGAAAGCTGTTCTTGTATTGAGATGTAGCCAATGAATTGGTCTTACTTAATGTACATATAATCTTGTAGTTACTTACCATTGTTCATTTCATGTTTCAAGTTCAGTTAGCTACTTCCCTTTAACGTTACGAAAATAGCCACATCTCCATTAGAAGATACCAAAAGTTTGACATTATGCCATGAAAATTTTGATTTTTGAGAACTTTTATATTTAAAAGTGAACTATTACTGTTATGACATGATTAGGAATTAGTTATTTGTTTCGGAAATAAGGGGAAAGTTTTACTTAGCAACAAGTGACATGACATCTTTAAAAAACAAGAATGCTCTAAGTGACGCTACAAAGAGGACGCTTCTTGTAGAGCAGTACAATAGATATACTGATTTACGGACATAGATGACATCGGACGATCCCTTCTTGATTATTAAATATATTTGTAGAACAACATCAGCGTCGACTACATATTTTGATTGTTTCGGCCTTTCGCCGGTGTTTTTGAAGTAGTTTGAGTTCAGTGATACTTTCAGTCAGACGTAGATCTACACTAGTTATATTGCAAAGAATCAACACCGCGCGGAAGCCTTAACAATTACGTACATGTAATATAAATTATACCTGTCTTTCATTGGAGTTTTGTTCCCTTCCAGAAAAGTTGAATATTGAATAGCCTGGTTTGCTAAGTGCCATTCAGTTTATAGGTATTAATCTCACTACAACTGATGTGCCAATTCTAGAAAATGCTGTATTTTTGTATGTTGACTTGTATCTGCTGTGTTATCATGTTTTATCATGATATTTTATCGTCAACTTTTAAAAATTTCAAGTTCTGGGAATGAATGATTTGTGGATTATGGACTGGTCCAAATGGTAATAGGAATAATTAGTGCTTATAATGTAGGAATAGTATGGAAATAAGAATAACTAATCTCTATCAGTTGAAAAAATGTAAATAGTTGATTTTATATGTTTTGGAATACATTTCAAATTACAGTAACCTTAGATATAAACCTATGGTCATACATTAAGTCTAAGAAAATGGAAACAACAGGCATAGCGCCATTAAAAGATGAACATAACATAATACATAATGATAATGAAACTAAAGCAAACATCCTAAACAAATACTTTGCATCAGCATTCTCAGCCCCAGGAGACAAAGACATATTTCTTAATTTGAACCAAGTAGACAACATAGAAGATTTAGTAGTACAAGAAAATGGAATTAAAAAACTATTAGCTAACACCAAACCAAATAAAGCGTCTGGACCTGATGGTATTCCAGCTAGATTACTCAAAGAACTAAGCAATGAGCTAGCCCCAAAATACTCTTTCAGGCATCGCTTAACCAGGGCAGAGTACCAAAGGACTGGAAAGAAGCTAATGTCACCCCCCTATTTAAAAAAGGAGAAAAATCTGATCCAGGAAACTACAGACCAGTATCACTTACCAGCATCACATGTAAAATACTAGAACACATAATATGTAGCAATATCATAAACCACTTAGACAAACATAATGTTATCACCCCATACCAACATGGCTTTAGGAAATATAGATCATGTGAAACACAACTAATAGGACTAATTGATGATTTTTCAAAAGGTTTAGATAATAGTGAACAAATAGATGCTATCTTACTAGATTTTTCCAAGGCTTTTGACAAAGTTCACCACCATAGTATGCTTAAAAAATTAAAATAATTCGGCATTAACGGTCCACTGCATCTGTGGATTAAAGATTTTCTGATAGGGAGAGAACAAACTGTAATAATAAATGGCTCTAAATCAACACCAATAACAGTAAACTCAGGTGTACCTCAAGGAACAGTCTTGGGTCCACTACTATTTTTAATTTACATAAATGATTTACCAAATTGCATTAGTTCAGGAACAAAAGTCAGATTATTTGCAGACGATTGCATAATATATAGAACAATAAAAACAAAACAAGACACAGATATTTTACAAAGAGAATTAGATGAATTACAGAAATGGGAATCAAATTGGAGCATGTCTTTCCACCCAGAAAAATGTCAGTTGTTAAGAGTAACAAAAAAACTAAAACAAATTAATCCCACTTATCTTATTCATGGCAAACCAGTAACACAGACTAAAAACTCAAAATACCTAGGTGTTATAATAAATGAAAAACTGTCATGGAATCCACATATTGATGAAACTATAAAAAAATCCAACAAAGCATTAGGGTTTATTAAAAGAAATTTCTATAAATCAAATAAGAACATAAAACTAAAATGTTATTTAACCTTGGTTAGGGAAATAATAGAATATGCATCCACCGTGTGGGACCCCTCAACTCAAGAAAACATTAAGAAACTGGAACAAACACAAAATAGAGCAGTGAGATTCATAACAAACGAATATTCACATTTGACTAGGGTAACACCATTAGTAAAATCACTAAATTTAGAAAGCCTTCAGAACAGAAGACTCAAAAGTAAAGTAGCAATTATACATAAAACACTGAACCATAATCTTCAAATACAAAAACAAAATTTAATAAAATACTCTGAAAGACACAAAAATAAAGGCACATTCCTCGTCCCATATGCTAGGACAAATTTGTACAAATACTCCTTCTTCCCTAGTGCTATTAGAGCATGGAATGGGTTGCCTGAGCTAGCCAGAAAAACCAGTGACTTGGCAGAATTTAAGTCATTGGTTAATATGCATGACTAAATGCATGACGTGTAGGACGTAGTCATCTTCTTTTTTGAAGTAACATCTGTATTATATAAGATAAGATAAGATATATCTACACAATTTTTAAAATGAAAACTTTTTTTTAAAGGAATTTGTTAAGCTTAGAAAAATTCAAAACAAAAAAAGATTGTGATGTATGTGATATATCATTTTATGATCAGTTTACTTCCTGCAATGTACACTATAATTACATACCGGTACTGCTAGATTATTATCATGTGATTATTATCATGTGAGTACTTTCACAATGTATTTTTACTTGTCCGGTGTTGTAACTCTTTTTACTCCTAACTGACGATACCGACGTTGATTTGACCCCCATTATATTAAATTAATTTTTGACTTTATAAACTTTAATTTGTGTTATATAAAACTAACATGCATTTTACTATAATTATATTACCTAATATAGCATTTCCTGATTACTTACAAAAAAATTATTGAAGTTTAATCAAAACTGGTTAGTGAAACACAAAAGAACAAAATGAATAATTCCATCAGGACGTGGAAATTAATTACGGAGAGAAAGAGGTAAGCCAGCTGTTTTAGTCATAATGGAGAAGTCATTTATGCACAAAGCACTATTTTCATTTTGTTTCATATTTGCATGCTGTGATGTCTAGAACATTTGTTTCACTCTAATAAATATTAACTCTTTCTCAACAGGAATGCATATTTTAAAAATATTCCTTTTGTTTTACTCAATATTCAGCTTTTAAATACAATTATTTTATTTATTTAGTTCAAATATGTTTCCATAAGTTATTTTGATAGATTAAAATAAAAGATTACTGTGGTAAATAATAATAATAATAAGGCTTTTCTCTGAGAAGATTAATGAGGAGTACAGTATTTAACATGGCTGCACAGTCCAAGCTGCAACCTACATTATTAGCCACATCTATTGCAGACATAACCTTTGTCTGGCCGTGGCTGATGTGAGGTTTTCTTTTCACCATCTTCGTCTGTTGTCTGTAGTTGAAGTAACATCTGTATTATATAAGATAAGATAAGATCTCAAATTCTTATGTAGCCTATGTAAGAAACCTCCAGATACTGCCACTTGGTGCTCTTGTCAATGTACGTTTAAGCAAATTAGTGCCTAAGCTTGTCTTTAAAGTGTTTCCAGGAGGCACTTTACACTGACCACCTTTTATCTTACCAAAAATATTGCCTTTGGCATATGGTGGTCCCCCATGTGAGATACGTGCCCTGTTCAGTGTCGCTGTTGAGCAATTAGCTGTCCCTCTATACTGTCCATACTGGCATTCACTAGAACATCTCTATTGGAGGTGTGGTCTTAAAAGCCATTGTATGCTAATAATGAAGCATATGTTCATGATGGAGTGCAGGCATCTTTGGTCAAAGCATTCAAGAATAAATCTGGGGTTATATTGTCAATGCTCATCTTAAGATCTGCAGGTCCATTTTAGAAATCATGTTTAATGGAACTTGATGCTTTCATTAATGGTTGATGAAAGAAGTTTGTCTATTCCTCTTGTTTGAACTCGTATTTATCTTCAATGTTTTTTTTTTTTTTTTACCAAACTGCCACCATGTTCTTTATCTATTTCCAGTGAATATAGGCCAAAACCTTTTATTTTTAAATTTGTCATTTTATAAATAATATTCACATACTTATATGTTATACATATTTAGGGGCTTCCATAAGAAAACCTATCTATAGCTTTTGGGCTGTTTGTTTTTCTGTCTGTCTTGTTTCGATCTCAAAAATAAAAGTGTTTCACCATCATTGCTCTCATTATATGTGTAGTGGCCAGTGGGTCCTCTGAAAGTGTTCCAATTTTTTTATATAGTTATGTCTGTATATTGTATTTTTAGACTTAACTTAGATCCTCTCTTGCTATTTGGTGAGTGACTTCTCATTCGACCTGGAGTTCATTATCTTACATCTTCTTTTAAAGTCAATTATCTTGTTATTCGGGCACAGTGACTGAGTGGTTGATTACCTTCTGAACCTGAGGTCTTAGGTTTGAATCCTGTTGAAGACTGGAAGTTTGAATTTCTGGATTCTTAGGGCACCACTGAGTCCACCCACTCTAATGGGTATCCTACTCTAGTTGTGCTGGCCACATGACACACTGCTAATTAACCGTTGGCCAAAGAAACAGATGACCTTAACATCTGAAAGGAGAACCTTACTTTTATGTTAAACAGGGACAGCCCTGTTTCCATGTTCCTTGTTTCAGCCATTTGGTTACAGCCTCGGTAAGTGGTTGAGAGCGGGTTTGATAATTGATTTTTGTTTGGTGATATGATCTCTGTATGCAACCATGGGGATTTATCTCGGCCACGACCACTCATCCACATTCAAACTGTTGTTTTAAACAAATTCTTCGAACATCATTTTCTATTTTGACCAATGTCTTGCTCATTATTAGCATATGTTTAAAATATGTGCGTAACTGCAACAGCTAGCTTAAGGTCTATTGAAAGCATGCCTTTTTTTATTTTTTAATAATTATTATTTTATATTTATGCATATTTGTGTGTCATTTTTAAAAAAAGATACAAATTAAGTTCATGTAATTTAATAGCTGGACAGCATCTTGATTCATTACAGATTTAAAGGTTACAAAAGCCATTGAATGAGTCCTCATTTTTGTATAGGAAGTCTACCTATGATGATAATTGTCTTAAAATTATTATTTGAGACTGCTGTTAAAAATGATTTATGTGTGAATTGACATGATGGCTGAACTAATGTGACTGCATATGAAGTACTGTTGAACACAAAATTCTATTGTTACTTTGTTAATTATTTATCATGAAAAATTATTATTTTTTCTTAGTAGTAAGCCTTCTTATCCAACCAAATAAGTTACAACACAATTATATTTTTGTAAGGAACTAATGATTTTTAAAAATCATTTGTATTATTTTTTAGCTTTGATTTTCTATGTGTTAAAACGATGTGTTCATGTATAGTCATTTATTTCCAGGTATGTTACAAAAGTATAACTTTCTGCAGTTATAATAAACATTAAACATAATTAAAAACAACTTTTGTCTTAGTTCTTATTATCTTATCTTATTTGTCTTGTTTAGTTTTTTTTCCACTTGGTATTTAATTTGTATAATCAACATGTCGATGTTTAACCATGCTCACATCGGCAGTATTTTCAGTTTTAACATCACTGCCTGGTTTGCGGATTTAGACATTAAAAATAAGACAAAATTGATCAAATCCTAAACACTACTAGTAAGGTCATTGGCAACAAACAAACAGCACTTGGACACATATTTGAGAAAAACATTGCTAAGAAAGCTATAACAATTTAAAGCCTATAAAAACACCCTCTGGTTTATGCTTTTGACATTCTACTATCACAATGGAGACATAAGACATCGATCATAAAAAAAACTTAAGATTCAAGAACTCTTTCGTTTTCTTTAAACAAACTGTAACTTACTGTTGTAAATTTCACTAGTAATGTCGAAGAGAAACTGGGCTATGAACGTATATTGTATGTAGTATGCAATCATACAAATTGTTTGCATTAATAATGTATTGATAAGTGTTATGCACAATTGTAAAACAAATGTTGTCAAAGATAAATATTATTGTTGTCATTTATTATTATTATTTAAAATTCAAAGAGAAAAGTCTTGCAATTGTTATTTAGCAGATGCAGCAGTTTACTGGACATTTTATATTGTACAATATAAATGGATTTCATTACAAAATTTTATTTTATAGCTTTTTTTTATTAAGTATATAAACCATTAACATTTATATATATTAAAACATTTGCCATAAATAAATAGGAAATCTTATTTTATAAAACTTTGCACAAAAACGATATGTTTATTGACAGACTTTGAACTCTTCTTTGGAGAATGAATGTTCCAGCATATCTGAATGAGAAAAATAAATAAATGGAACAGAATTGAAAACATTCTACATTTGGTAATGTCCTGGTAGGAGGCAATTACTCCATAAGAGTAATCAAGTATATAATTGTAAAATGTTTTATTTTACATGTTTCGAATGTTTCTCCAGAGCTGAAGATAATCTACTTCCTGGTCCAAACCTCCTGCAGGATGAGGGGGGATGGCTCAGGCAGGGTGTGAACATGGAACCATCAAGACGACTGAACGACAGTCCAGCGCACATACCATGTGACCAGGCAGCCATCTATGTATGTCAATAGAACATACAAATATAGCTTGAGTTGTGCTTATTTTAAAGCAATACATTGTTTCAATAAAGATACATTCATACTTAATGTTATGAATATAGAAAATAAACAGCATTTGAATTAAAAAAAAAAAAAAAACTCTCTGACCAACAAAAAGATGTTAATTCATTCATTCATACTAATGGTAATAAATCATACATAATTTTATGCTAGTAACAGAAGCAAAAATTTAATATTAATACACATCAGAATATAAGAATAAGTTCAGTCTTGCTTAATTCTGGTAGGTTCTGCTAGATAATTGACAAAAAGTCATTAAATCAAGCAAGTTTGTGTTAGGGATAGATAATGCATTACTCATTTTCATTTCAGTCTTCTAAAATAGAAAGTTTATCACTTCAAAAAAATGAAGATATTATGTCATTACATAATGATGTGAATGATAAACAATTAGAGATTTTGACATTCAAATGTACATAGAACATAGTATCTTTTACATCAATAACTAGTACATCCAATACAAATCTTTTACTGAACTGGTAATACCTGAAATCAATAAGTGCAAACTTGAATTTTAACATTATTTATGGAAAAGTAACATTTGATGGGACACATTTATTCTATTGTTTCAGGGCTTAAACACTTCTCATCTCATCTTATACATTACAGATGTGTTATTTAGAGAATTATGACACCGCTAAATCAAGAGAGAGAGCATTTCAACAATTTTTTGTTTTTGATGATGGATTTTAGGAGTCAGTTATAGAGATTGGTACTTAAACAAGAAATTCTATGCCAAACTAAGAGTCCACCACTTAATAAGGTTGTGACAGAATGTCACATGAGGTTTGGGGGAATGTTCTCCAACAAAATGAATTACCCATACCAAGAATTGTGATGAAACAGAGGCCATTGCAAGGAAAGTGCAAACAGGGGCGTCCTGATATAACTTGTCACCAAACTTTCATGGAAGACCTCAGAGCAGTGGACATCAGGTGGGAAGAGGCTTCATACATTGCTAGTGACAGACCTTTGTGAAGACAGCTTGCCACCCAATGAGCCGAATGGCATGGGAGGATCTAAGTCTAAGATTAGAAGTTCAGATTGTTGTCATGATGGTACAGAGTTTGAAATCAGCTAGCCGCCTTTTTCTGCCATCCTGCATAGGAGGTCTGGACTAAAAGTAAAAAAAATAAAGTTCCATTTCAGACCTTGTGTTTTATGGGGTGAGTGATGTAAAGGTCATCTGTTTCTGTGGCTCACAGTTATTGAAGGTTTCATATGGCCAGCACAATGACCAACCACCTTTACTTTTCCCTAACTAGTGTCAGGTACCCATTAGAGCTAGGTGGACTCAGAGGCAACCAAAGATCCTGAAATAAAAATCCCAGTCTTCACCAGGATTTGAACCCGTACCAAGTGCTTTACTTCTAACCCAAAGCGCCTCCGTAATCTAGACTAGGAAATAATAATCTTCTTTCTGAAGGAACAACTGGGACTTATAAAACAAAAGAATTATTAATAGATGAGGAAACTTGAAGCACATAGTATAATGCAAAAAGTTAAAGTCCATTTTGGACCATGCAGTATGCAGAAGTAAAGGCCTTCTGTTTCTGTGGTCCCACAGTTAATAAGAGTGTCATAACAACCACAACAACCAACTGCATTTAATTTTCCCCAACTAATGTCTGGAGCTGAGTGGACTCAGAGGCACCCTAAATACCCCCAAAATTACAAATCTAAGTCTTCAAAAGGATTAGTATTTGAGACCCTCCAATTCAGAAGTCAAGTACTTTACCACTCAGCCATTGTGCCTCCTAATATAATATATATGCTTTAAATATTGTATAACTATTGGTCTTCAATGATGGTACTGCTTCTGACTTAACAACCCCTTTATGTTACTGTTTATTAGTTTGTTGTCACTGCTAAAACCAGCAGTGTCACAAGCAGCACAGTTATTATTATGTATGAAGTTTGTTTTATTTATCTTTACATGTTTTACCATATTAACATGTCAACATGACCCAATTATTTAAATGAAATGAGAATGAAGCTTTAAGTTTTCCTAATAGTTGTCCAAATGGAAGATCATTGAAGACTAGAAGATACAGTCAAGAGTTAGATCAGCATTGAACAGCATCATAATAGTAAAACATAGAAACATCAGTTCTTGTTTAACTAACATAAGGAAAACTAGAAACTGATGTTTTACAAAACATCCTATACAGTAAAACAATAAAAAAAAATAATTATGTCTTGAAAAGAACAACCTGAAATAATTCACATATTATTAAAAGAGTTAGCAAATAAATATTTTTCTAAAAAATCCCCTGAAATTTGTCAAAACAAAAAATATAGTGATTGTGAAACATGGTTTTATTAGCTATATAAGATGAACTAATTACATATAAGACTAATTACAAATGATTCTTGGAAGAAGTAAATGGTAAATGTGTAATGCAATAATGAAAATGTAAGCTGCTTACTTGGAAACAAAATGTCAACTAGTGCTAAATCTCAGTTACCTCCCACTATTTCTAATTATATAATATAAACTGATTATTCCTACTATTTTTTTTACCCTCTTAAAAAAATGGCCTAAATTAGGAAAATGGACATTAAAAAAAATTGACAAAAATAAAACTAGCCTCCAAAACCTGGATTTCTACTAGAATAAATGGCTTTATCTGTTCTGTTTATTCAACTTCCTAGTTATTCAAAATAAACATTTACATGCAAAGAAGTAGATATTCAGAAATGAAAAATGTCCAAAAATTTCAGAAATTTCAGAAAGAAAAGGTCCCAATGTGGTGCCTATTTTCCATTCCGCAGAAGATGATATTCCACCAATCCGCATTTGATGAAATCACGACAGATTCTATCTGCATCTTTATTCTTGTGTACCAGGGCCTGCAGTATTGAATGTTCAGTATCTGCTATACATATCACAGAAATGAAATTGGAAAGACTCATTAGTCCTTTGATGCCTACGTTGACATCAAGACCTGAGGAAATGTCAACAGGAAATAAATGAAAGATCCTTTAAGCTCTCTTATTCTATATCATTACCTTGCTAAAGATATATTTGGTCTAAACTATATGCATATTTTACATGACTTAAGTGGATTGTAGTGAATGAAAATTGAAGTTGGCAAGTTGGGGTTTTGCTATGTGTTGCTTCCTCAGCTTTTATTCATGAACTAGGAGGTAAATGTGTCAATATAGTGCATCTTAGGAAGATATAGGTGGATACTTTCCAGAAGCTAGTTGCTTTCGAAAGTCTGAGTTTAAAGAAATAAAGTGGTATTGGGTATCATAACATTCTCAGGTCAGTTTTGGATATTGTCAAATTCACATTCAGCATTTTTGATTTTTTTCTAAAAACAATATGTCCTAGCTCAAACCTCTGTCAGGGTAGCAACGGTTGATTAATTGTAGGCAGGACTGGATTTAAGGGAGGGCAGGGGGGGCTACAGCCTGGGGGTATCCACAAGAAAGGCTCTTACACAATAGAGAAAATATCCATATTTCGATAAGTCAGTAGCTTTACATTTTTTTTCCTTTTTTTTCATTTTTGCCAACAGTTGGCAACTCCGTCATGGTTAAAAAAATGACTGTTTATTCTAGTATTCTCGTACTATACTTTATATTTAAAAATTACCATATTGCAAAAAACCCTAGAAATTTATTTACATTTTTTGTTACTAAAATATGCATACTAAATAATTATATTTTTTTAATGTAGAAAAATTATATAATATGGCATGCTTTTAGATATTAGTATTTTTATTAATAAGTGGATTTTTATTTTTGCTTTCGAAAAAGTGTAAGGACCTTCACAAAAATTCTGCCTCGTGGCCTCCACATACTTAAATCCGGCCCTGACTGTAGGATTGGCATTTGGGACCACCATAACGTCATTTTATATTATGACTTAATTAGATTTGTATCACTCAATTAGAATTAAGTATTGTTTATTTCTACTGGCAAAAGTAGGTGCTGCTATAGCCAAACACAAAGCAGATTGGTAGATGTATAGTTGAAAGCTCTTATCAATAATAAAGTATTGTTGACAATTCCCCTAAAAAGATAATCATGTACATCAAATATAAATCGCTCAGAGGATATTGGTGAGCAAGATTCAAACCCTGGGCACAATATTGAGAAACACATGATGAACTGTATATCACCTAACCAGCCAGACATTCATATAGGCTAGCATAGAATGTATTCATTTTGTCATTGATCCAAAACAAATATAACTTATTATTCTTATTGCAGAATTTCAATTTCCACATTTAAATTTAAATATCGAAAAATATAAAAATGAGACTGCATATAAACAAGATTTACATATTGCAAAAGCAAAAAAGAAAAAAAAAGGCAAAGGCTAATTATATAATTTTAAATTATAATCAATTAAAATTTGAGAAATACCTGTATGTATATTATAGCACCGGGCTGCCTCCCCTTCAGCGACAACAAATAAATTGTTCTCTTGAAAATATGCCGTCGTTTCATACCTTTGGGAAAGTTTGACCTCAAATAGCCGTGGGCTAAATTTCATGTGCTTCACGGCCATGGGATCACTGAGCCTAGGCTCTGCATCAGTTTTATATGTATTGAAACATTTCAAGAAAATGTTTCTCATCATCTGTATATCACAACAGACCAAAATATATAAAAATGCTTGTTTGAAAGAAATCTCATATAATTATTATTATTATATAAAAAAGATTACATGATTATATTTTTTACTGATAGTGTAAAAAAACAAAATTCAAATTTAATTTTTTATAGAGTGTAGGATTCAAAACAAAACTTGGTCATTAAAATAGGCACACAGCAGTATTTGTACCACACAAAAATGTTTTCTGGTATTACAAAAGTAATGTTCCATAGTGGAAAACGTTTACACAATTTTGTTATCATGTAATAAAAGTTGTCATTGCTCGCTGTGTATATAGACAGAAAATTAATAAATTTTGTTAAAAAGTAAAAATTTTATTTAGGTAATCGTATCGATTTAGGTTTGATCAAAGACCTAGTACGTTTGATTCACATGAATTCAAGAAGTACAGAGGACATCTGTCATAAACAGTCATGTGTTATTTTCTTGCCTGTAATCCTGTAGATCTAGATCTATATGAGAAATAAAAAGCAAGTAAATAAACCTGACTTACAGATCTATCGAGGACTGTTCTCAAACTTTTCACTTGCGGAGACTCACATTTAGGAATACATAAAGCCATAAATCTCTGGCGAGAGGTTCCAAATATTTTATAGCTGAATCCCTGACAACCATCTACCTCTGACGACTCGGAGCCGTACGCTGTCAGATCGAAGTGGAGATTGTGGACCAGCCTCTCCTGTAACAGAAGAAGAAACAGCATTTATGATTGAAATATAGGCCCACCAATTAATTACTGGGGTCAATGGTTTTAATTGTAGGGTGAATGGTTTCAGGCATCTATTGTGAAGTGGTTCTCTTTTTCACATTTTTTAAAATTTCCCGTTTTACTATCCTGACATAATTCAGTAGCGTAGCGTAGTCCTTATATAGCTTAGGAATTCGAAGGTTGTGAATATGAGGTAGAAGCTGACCTACCGACTTTCCATCAGCAGGACTATGTTTCATGTTCTACAAGAGAGCAAATAACTAGCCTACACATGTTACAGCAACATCAATGGGGCATTGAAGGAAAAGAAAGAAAATGAAAACTATTATGTACTTCGGGATTGTCTTAGAAGATACATTAAATTTCACAGCAGACACATTATATCACCAAAGCACAATCATAACAAAGAATAAGGCTATTAAATAAAAATGTCCGTATTTAGTGTTGAAAATAATCAATCCATGTTTTATCGTGTTGATTGGTTTGGGAATCTGGTGTTAGAAAAAAAATTAGTCCTTATAAAATCCTAAATGCTGCCAGCAACAATCAAATGTCCTTATGGATAATAAAGATTACTTTTATTAAACAAACCCCACTTTCACAACTATTCGAGAAAACCATTTGCTAAGAAAACTATAAAGACAAAAAAAAAATGATTCAGGATTCTTTAATTATACCATCACAAAGGAGATGCAAGACACCGATCACAAAACAGGAAAACCAGTGACTTGGCAGAATTTAAGTCATTGGTTAATATGCGTGACTAAATGCATGACGCATAGGACGTAATCATCTTCTTTTTTGAAGTAACGTCTGTATTATATAAGATAAGAAGATAAAACAGACACAAGAACTCTTTTGTTCCCTATGGTCTTATAATGTCTTGCTATGAATAATGTACGTTGTACACAACTAATGTCCTCACGATTATTATTATTATTATTAGGCCTATTATGGTGTATATGCATTTTCTTTTGTTGCTTTTTCCCTTTCAAGGTTCTGATGAGCCAGAGTGCAATGATCTTATTGTGAACTGACTAGAGAAATAACAATTTAAACTTTCAACTAAAAATTGTAGGCTATTCGTATGTAGGCCTATGTGCGTGTATGTAACATTAGCAAGCATATAGAATCATTAGAATGTACATTTTTTAATTTACTAAGATATATCAAACTGCGACTTAAAAGACTGAATTCTAGAATAAAAAGGCTTAGATTTCACGAAGTACAATAAAAAATAAAAAAAAAACAAGGTTACAAAGACAGTTTGTGTGGAAACACAAACTCAAAATCGGCCCCCGAGGTGGTCCACCCAGGCAGGAAAAAAGGAAGGTTTCAACATTTTCAGAAAGAATATCAGAAAGAAATTCTATCAAATGCAAATGACAGAAGAATGGAGAAATAATATTGACAGATCAAGTGTGGTGCCCCAACGGTCGAGCAGACCAAGGCATAGGTGAAAGTAAATGTGAAGTTACATTTGAACATGGCTTGATATCTTATAATGAGTATCTAATTGATATACTTGCTTTTATTCAAAGCTTCAAGAAAAAGAATTCCTTAAAAAAAAAATCCTTTAGTTTAGTGTTCCATTGTCCACATGTGTCATTGCGATACACACGATAATATGATAAACTACTTACTAATTGTTGTTTTAAATTATGTTCCACTAATAGATCTATGTATACTAAATAGATTTTTTCTCTATAAAAAAGTAAATTTTTTTTTGTATACAGTATTTAGTATGACAGAACATATTTAACTTAGCAATACTATTGTAAAAAAAAAAATTGACAAAAAATCTAAAATCGTTTGCATAAATGTGTTTAGAAAAAAAATATTCATGGGCATCTCCCTTTGCTATATTGCCTCCCATGTTTTTTACTATTAATAGTGAATAGTTGTAAAAATGGTGTATTTTATGAAAAAACTGCTTGCATAATTGATTTTAAAAATTAGATTTTTCGCTTTCAGAAAAGATAAAAGTAGCCGTTGCATCAGAACTTTGAATGTTCTAAAATATTGTGATGTCGGATTTTCAATATCTTTTCTAGTTTACGGGATAGAGTTACGCGCTCTTGACAAGATGGCTGCTCCCTGTTTACAGTTATCATAGATGAGTTGAATTTTCGTTTTGTCATATTAAAACCAAAAAAATTCCTTAAAAAAGCTATTCAACTAATAAACTAATATCTTTAAATTATAGATTTAACTTAATTCAGCATTATTTCCACTAATTAATTCAAATTAACAACTCTTAGTTTAGGACTATTTTGTCTCACTAATCCTTATAATTATATCTAATATTATTTAGTCTATATTTATTATTATATCCTTAGATTTTAGATCTAGTCAGTCTTAGACTTAGACTTTAATTAAGGCTTTAGATCTAATAATCATCTACTAAAATAACTTATAGTAATATTCTATATAGTTACTTAAACACATAAATATATTGATCTAGAATTAGATCTGGATCTAGTCTAGGTCTATATTTTGAATAAACCATTTGATTGTCATTGTAAATTAGCTTTCACTTTAGACTTAGACTTAACTTAGGCCGTCTTAGGCATTTTTAACTTTAAACTAGATTTAGACTAGACCTTTAAAAACTAAAATCAACAACAGTCATCATGAAATTGCTGTGGCTATTTATCCTAATAATTACTAAATACACACTAGCTGAACACAAAACTAGATCTACCTCAGTCAACACTAAACTTAAAAAGGAAAAAACAGTCATAATCAATCATCACACTTTAGATCAATGCAACTTCAAAAATAACCTAACATACACATCCATAACATTAAAGAAGATTACCCATCACAAATGGAAGTTCTCAATCAGACACAGTAGAAATAAATACCTATCACTGTTAATATTAATAGCAGGAGATGTAGAGTCAAATCCAGGGCCTAGATCTAAAGATAGATGCAACATCTGCAAAAAAGTATGCACCATGAAACAGAAAGCCATTCAATGTGACACCTGCAATGAATGGTACCATGCATCATGTCTCCATATGAATACACCTGTGTATTATGCCTTAGGCAACAAAGATGCATCATGGCACTGTGTACCGTGTGGGTTACCTCAGTTTACATCAGGACTGTTTGATTCCTTTGATGCAGACACTTCTAACCCATACAACACCCTAAACACCATCCCAAAACAAACTCACCAACCACTAGCCAGATCCACTCCTGTTAAACCTAAATCTACTAAAATTAATACAACAGCCTCACTAAACTAAAGAAGTAATACCAAAATACCTTAAAACCTTAGTAATAAATTTTCAAAGCATTAGGAACAAAACAGCAGACTTAGAAATTTTATTAGAATGTGAGAAACCAGACATAATTGCAGGAACAGAAACTTGGCTACATCCTGAAATTTATAATGCAGAAATTTTCAATAGTAATTATGACATTTTTAGAAAAGATAGTGCTGATAATCATGGAGAAGTTCTTCTAGCAATAAAAAACACTCTTATAGCAGAAGAAATTACCTTACCTAACTCAAAAAATATAGAATCTACATTTTGTAAAATTAATACCACCTCAACATCCCTAATAATAGGCAGCATTTACAGACCACCAAATTCTAGTTTAGAATACATGCAGGAACTATGTAATCAGATTACTACACTTAAAGAGACAAATAAAAATGCAGTTTTTTGGATTATGGGTGATTTCAACCTACCTGATATAAATTGGAAAACACTAACCATAGATAAACACCAAAACCTTAAAGACATAAATGAGCTTTTCATAGAAACTTTACACAACCTAAGTTTAGATCAAATAATTAAAAAGCCAACTAGATTAAACAACACATTAGATCTATTCTTAACCAACAGACCTGGATTATTAGTTGATTATGATATTATCCCTGGTCTATCAGACCATGAGATCATAAAAATACACAGTCAGATAAAAGCAGTAGCCAATACAAAAACCAAAAGAAAAATCTTACTCTGGAATAAATGTAACCTAACACAACTACACCAAGCTGCATTAAACTTTCAACAAACATTCTTATTAGAAAAAGACATTAACCAACCAGTCGATGACCTCTGGAATTTCATTAAAAACCATCTTAAAAGCATTATAGAAAATCATATACCAACTAAATACACATCAAACAAAATAAATAAATGCTGGTTTAATAATAGACTAAAGAAGCTTTGTAAACAGAAGGAAAACCTATATAGAAAATTTAAAGAAACCAAGGCAGAAAGAGTTCACAAAAGTATATAAAAATTAAACACCTAACCCAATAAGTAAGCAGACAGCTGCAGAGTGAATACATAAACAATGTAATATCTAAAGATAACAACAAAAACCTATGGTCATACATTAAGTCTAAGAAAATGGAAACAACAGGCATAGCGCCATTAAAAGATGAACATAACAATACATAATGATAATGAAACTAAAGCAAACATCCTAAACAAATACTTTGCATCAGCATTCTCAGCCCCAGGAGACAAAGACATATTTCTTAATTTGAACCAAGTAGACAACATAGAAGATTTAGTAGTACAAGAAAATGGAATTCAAAAACTATTATCCAACACCAAACCAAATAAAGCATCTGGACCTGATGGTATTCCAGCTAGATTACTCAAAGAACTAAGCAATGAGCTAGCCCCAGTGTTCAAAATACTCTTTCAGGCATCGCTTAACCAGGGCAGAGTACCAAAGGACTGGAAAGAAGCTAATGTCACCCCCCTATTTAAAAAAGGAGAAAAATCTGATCCAGGAAACTACAGACCAGTATCACTTGCCAGCATCACATGTAAAATCCTAGAACACATAATATGTAGCAACATCATAAACCACTTAGACAAACATAATGTTATCACCCCATACCAACATGGCTTTAGGAAATATAGATCATGTGAAACACAACTAATAGGACTAATTGATGATTTTTCAAAAGGTTTAGATAATAGTAAACAAATAGATGCTATCTTACTAGATTTTTCCAAGGCTTTTGACAAAGTTCACCACCATAGTTTGCTTAAAAAATTAAAATATTTCGGCATTAATGGTCCACTGCATCAGTGGATTAAAGATTTTCTGATAGGGAGAGAACAAACTGTAATAATAAATGGCTCTAAATCAACACCAATAACAGTAAACTCAGGTGTACCTCAAGGAACAGTCTTGGGTCAACTACTATTTTTAATTTACATAAATGATTTACCAAATTGCATTAGTTCAGGAACAAAAGTCAGATTATTTGCAGATGATTGCATAATATATAGAACTATAAAAACAACACAAGACACAGATATTTTACAAAGAGAATTATATGAATTACAGAAATGGGAATCAAATTGGAGCATGTCTTTCCACCCAGAAAAATGTCAGTTGTTAAGAGTAACAAAAAAACTAAAACAAATTAATTCCACTTATCTTATTCATGGCAAACCAGTAACACAGACTAAAAACGCAAAATACCTAGGTGTTAGTTATATAAATGAAAAACTGTCATGGAATCCACATATTGATGAAACTACAAAAAAATCCAACAAAGCATTAGGGTTTATTAAAAGAAATTTCTATAAATCAAATAAGAACATAAAACTAAAATATTATTTAACCTTGGTTAGGCCAATAATAGAATATGCATACACCGTTTGGAACCCCTCAACTCAAGAAAACATTAAGAAACTGGAACAAACACAAAATAGAGCAGTGAGATTCATAACAAACGAATATTCACATTTGACTAGAGTAACACCATTAGTAAAATCACTAAATTTAGAAAGCCTTCAGGACAGAAGACTCAAAAGTAAAGTAGCAATTATACATAAAACACTGAACCATAATCTTCAAATACAAAAACAAAACTTAATAAAATACTCTGAAAGACACAAAAATAAAGGCACATTCCTCGTCCCCTATGCTAGGACAAATTTGTACAAATACTCCTTCTTCCCTAGTGCAATTAGAGCATGGAATGGGTTGCCTGAGCTAGCCAGGAAAACCAGTGACTTGGCAGAATTTAAGTCATTGGTTAATATGCATGACTAAATGCATGACGCGTAGGACGTAATCATCTTCTTTTTTGAAGTAACGTCTGTATTATATAAGATAAGATCTAAACGGGACTTACGGCAGTACGGACAGACAAATCACACATAACTAATCTTGTCTTTTCCTTTTTCGGGGGCCGCTTAAAAGTCAATCTCCCATGAAATGCATCAGAGCCACTTTTTTGCTCAATTAGTTTTGTTTGCGTAAAAAATTTTAAAATCAAAATTTTAAAAATTGTGAGCACGAAGATTGTCGATTCCTGAAGTGTCTGAAGATCCTGCACAAACACACACATTCATTCACACAAACACACACTTGTCTATAAAAATTATCTGCTGAAAAAAATAATTTCGTTGAACTCAGTTGATAGATTTTAAAATTGCTTCCATCTGTTTGGCCATGTTGAAATCTACCGTGAAATGAAACACGTTCCTCGCTTGAGGCTTGAGGCTGATGTAGCCAAAGCGAGGCTTTAATATAATCAACTGTTGATTTTTTCCCCCTTCTGAACTGGATTGTATGGATGTGTAAGTATGCATATAAGTGGTGTATGCGTGTGTGTGCGTGGTTGTGTGTGTTGTGCTTATTTTAGGCTTCCTTAAGGCGAGTGGTTAAAAACGACCCCCCTCTTTTTCTTTTTTTAACCCTTCTCTGTCGCCGACTTGCAGAAAAAAGAGTTATTTTTCCATGACTTTTTCATCGAGGGTTTGAGACTCGGCGTGCTTTCGTGGTGTCCCGCATGGTTGGGCAACGAAGAGAATTATATATAGATAGATAGAGAGTTTTAAAAGAAATTAACTAAGCTTATTTTTAGTGTATTTGTATCAATTATCATATCTTTTCACCAAAATATGATGGGTACAGTGCAATTCAACGGTGCCAGCTCTGAAAGTTTCAGCATAAACAGCGGAGTTAAACAAGGATGTGTCCTGGCCCCCAACCCTCCTTGGAATACTATTTTCACTGCTAATCCACAACGCGTTTGACAAATACACCGAAGGCATCTATCTCCATTCCAGATTTGATGGCAAACTCCTAAATATTGCCAGACTGAGGGCCAAAACTAAAATCAGAGCCACCCTCGTAAGAGATATGCTATTCGCGGATGACGCAGCGGTAGTGGTACACACGCAAGAGGAACTTCAGTCACTAATACCCCGCTTCTCTCAGGCCTATAAAAATATGGCTTGACTATTAGCACGAAGAAAAAAAATGTTATGGGACCACCTGCTACAGCACCACCCTCCATCCTCATAGACGATAACAAGCTGGACGCCGTAAACGAATTTTGCTATCTGGGATCCACAATTACAGATGACCTGTCTCTAGAAGAGGAGATAAAAAAAACGCATAGGGAAGGCTGCCTCAACCTTCGCTAGACTAAGGCCAAGAGTTTGGGAAAACCATAAGCTAACTACGGTAACTAAAATGGAAGTCTACAAGGCATGCGTTATGAGTACACTGCTGTATGGCAGTAAATCATGGACCACCTACGCAAAGCAAGAGAGAAAACTGAACTCATTCCATTTGAGATGTCTCCGTAGGATCTTGAATGTCACATGGAAAGAAAAAGTGAGCAATACTGAGATCCTTGCACGATCAGGTATTCCCAGCATCTTTACACCCCTCAGACAAGGCCGTTTGCGCTGGCTTGGACATGTTCGCCGGATGGAGGACAAGCGCATTCCGAAAGTCATCCTCTATGGTCAACTCGCGACTGGCACAAGAAAAACTGGTCGCCCCCACCTCCGTTACATAGATGTAATAAAACGTGACCTCAAATCAGTGAATATCAATACTGACAATTGGGAAGACATAGCTCTAGACCGCAACAGATGGAGAGAGACAGTGACAAAGAACGCTATGGACAGTGAAAGTACATGGGTCTCAGCTCAGGACGAAAAACGTACAATCCGAAAAACGTCCAGCTCCTCTACCACAGCAAAAGTCACCTTAACCTGCGCTATCTGTGGACTGGAGTGTCTCTCCAAAATAGGGCTCCACAGCCACACGAGGAAGTGTGCTCTGAGATGAACCAAAGTCGTTCTACGACTGAAGGAGGCTAATGATGTATCAATTAGTTTGGATCAGTCATGTAATTAAATATGTAATAGATCTAGACTAACAACAATAAATCTGTGCGATTACAAATATTTTTACCAATTGTTTTTGTTTAGCGCAATTTCATACTTTTAGGTTTTTCAACACGATATCATCCAATCCCTTCTCTGGATCAGTTGGGACAGGGGTGGGGTGGGGGAGAGAATGAAAGGAGATATGAATGTAATCGTGATTTTATTTTGAAAAGCATTTATAGAAAAAAAAAATGTTTCGACATAAATTCGATCTCAAGGGTTCAAGCCTACTCAGGCTAACCTATTAAAATGTTCCATGGAAATGCTTATAGAAAGATTAGGTTTTATATCTTGGGTTCGAATCCTGGTGAAGACTGGGAATTTTTAAAAAATTTCGGGACATTTATGGCGTCGATGAGTCCACCCAGCTCTAATGGGCAACTGACATTAGCAGAGAAAAGGAAAGGCGGTTGGTCGTTGAGCTGACACAGATGACAGGAAACAGATGATTTTTACATCATCTGCCCTATAGACCGCATGGTCTGAGTGGAGAGGGGGGGGGGCTTTATTTTTCTATTTATAAAAAAAAGTTATATTTAGTTTTCTTTGAAAAGTAGCTTGTTTATGTTTATTTCAGGCTCTACAGTACAAGTTCAATACACCTTCATCGATTTAGGTGTACCAAATGTTTGGAGCTACAAGTTCAATACACCTTCATCGATTTATAGGTGTACCAAATGTTTGGAGCTACAAGTTCAATACACCTTCATCGATTTAGGTGTACCAAATGTTTGGAGCTACAAGTTCAATACACCTTCATCGATTTAGGTGTACCAAATGTTTGGAGCTACAAGTTCAATACACCTTCATCGATTTAGGTGTACCAAATGTTTGGAGCTACAAGTTCAGTACACCTTCATCGATTTATAGGTGTACCAAATGTTTGGAGCTACAAACCAAACGACACGATGCCTTCCCCTCCTCACATAAACAACAACTGTGTTCCACTCCTGCACACTACAAGTGTGGGCTTCTCTTAACACCAGGACAACAAAACGTTTTGACAAAGCGTGACCTACCTACCGGCATAGGTATTTGACACTCCTCTGGGCGGTCCAGGGCTGCCACAGCGCCATACGCCCTGCAACTGTGCTGAAGGAACTCATCACTTAGTCCCAAAAGTCTGGCAGCCTGACCACTTGACCCGTCGCATGCGATGACCAGCTTGCGTCCTTCGATTTTCTCCAATTCTCTCAGAGAATCTCGCGAGAACTGAAACATAGCACAGAGAAGAAGCTACAAATATTGGAACAGATCTACAAGCCATTGGTTTTCAATTTGATTAACATGCATGGCTAGATTGACATAGGAACACGCGTAGGACGTGATCATCTTCTTTTTAGAAGTAACGTCTGTATTATATAAGATAAGATAAGATATGCATACATTGCTAAAGTGCATAAGATTACAACATGAACGCTTAAACTCTCCCAATTAACTGTGTTCAATTCAAGACAATAACACTCTTCATTCTTTCTAAAATGTTTGCATCGATCAGATTCCCAGGAGAAATCTTTAGTTAAAAAGAAAAAAAGTGAAGAAAACACACACACACACACGCGCGCGAATTTTTTTAAAAGAGCCAATTAATCACAAATAACGAAATTTAAAATATAAAATCACAAGAAAAAGGCAAAAGGGAGAAAACTGTTTTGAAGATGAATTATGTGAAATTATTTCGCTTGCGCCATTAGACTAATGACTCAGGCTTGTACACGCCAACTTCTTAGGATCTCTTCAAACTAATTCAATAGCCAGAATTTTCATTTATCTTTATTATTTATTATTCTACATCATACGTTTTTATTGAACTTCCGGTCTTTTCCCTTGGCTTTCTTACTTTTTGTTTTATTTTCTTTATTACTTCCCTTTTCTATTTCCCATTTCTGAAAATCCTCAACTCTTATCTTGTTTTTTTTTCTTCTCTGTCCTTATCCTTTCAAGAAGGATAATATGAGAGACATGTCTTTGGATTCAGCTCCCCAAAACGACTTGGCAGAGTTTGAGTCACTGGCTAACATGTATGGCTAGATTGATACATGGAAAGCGTAGAACGTGCATATCCTCTCTTTTATAGTTAAGTCTGACCTTTACATCATCTGCCTTATAGATCGCAAGGCCGGAAAAGGGAACTTTATAAAATCTTAAGCTGATAAAGTAATTAAAGTAAAATAATTATCGTTGAACTTTAAGTGACTAAAATGCCACTCCCACAAGCTCATGAAAATCACCTCGATGCATCCAATCTTTAACATATGGAACCACTCTCTAGTCTGTCCACTTTGACTTGGAGTATCTTTGATTAATAAGTAAACGAAAAAAAAGATTTAAATTTCCACCTGAACAAAATAAACTCCACACAACTCCCCCTTTGCAGACACTGCGCCCACCCCTTTGAAACCGTAAACCATATCCTCTTTGAATGCCCCTCCCTAATCCACCTTAGGCAGACCCTACTTCCACTACAGCCCAACATAACCAACACCCTGTACGGCAGTGCTGAACAACTGAAGAAAACAGCACACTATTCTTCCTTGGCACAGTCTGCTGAAGAGCTGACAGCTCAGCAGCACTAAAGCTGGCTAGAGGAAGAAGAGGAAGAAAACGAAAAAAGAAAGAATTGTTTTCGAGTTAGTGAAATCAGGGGCGTAGCTAGGTATTTTCCATCGTCTGGGGGCTTGACCACTTTGGGGGCCCCTTCATTTTGCGTAATATTTAATTTTTAATGTAAAAAAACACTTATTTTGGGGCCGCTCTCAAGTGGGGGCCCGGGGGGATTCTCAAATTCTCCCCCTCCTCCCCCCCCCCCCCCACCTTAGCTACGCCACTGAGTGAAATAGTTGCGTTTAATTGATAACGAACTGAAACAGTTCTCTCTCTCTCTCTTGTTCTCTCTTTCTCAAACGAATTACCAGTGATCGTTTTACTTAAAAACTCTAATTGTTTCTGAACATTTCAAAGGGGTGAATGGCTTGGTATTTGACATGCACGTTCAGTAAACATAGCAAGATCAAATGTGACGTCAAAACAACGATTGGTAAAAAACCATCTCTCTCTCTCTCTCTCACACACACACAGTGGGGTATCAAGATCTTAAGCAAATATGTCAAGCATGCAAGAGGGCACAGATACCGAACACAGAACAATCTTCATTTGTAAGCATTGTTCAATAGCGTTTAGATTGATTAGTTCAGACAAAGAGAACAACACAAGTTGATGTGTCCAATAGACCAGGGAGCGCAGTCATGTTCACCCAGTGCTACCCAGTTGTATACACATCGTTAAGTTACGATAAGTGTAGATAGAATGTGTCTAACAGCGAAGAGAGTATTTTAACCACTTCACATACATCTCTCTTGTCTCAAGGTACAAAAATCCAAACAAGAACAAGGTTACAAAGACAGTTTGCGTGGAAACACAGACTCAAAATCGGCCCCCGAAGTGGTCCACTCAGGCATGGAAAAAAGCAGGTTTCAATATTTTCAGAAAGAATATCAGAATGAAATTCTATCAAAGGAAAATGACAGAGAAGAATGGAGAAGGAAGGTTGACAGATCTTGTGATGTGCCCCAAGGGACCGGCAGACCAAGGGATAGGTGAAAGTGAATGTGAAGTTAGATGTGAACCTAGCATAATTGATGATTATCTAATTGGTGTAATTGTTTTTAAAAAACAAAATTCCGTAAAAAAAATAATTCTTTTGAGTTAAGAATCCCATAGATAACATTGACAAAACCAATTTGGAAGATTATTTATAATTTCATATCATCATGAAAAAAACAATGAATGCGAATAAATGTAGAGCTTCAAATCAATATGGAAGACAATTTAAATCAATCACTATTCTTTAAATTGCAAGGCTTCATTTTAAAGCAGAAAGCTTACATTTTAGGGGAATTAAAAAAACGCTGGGATATAGAGACTCGGACTACTTCCTTTACTGGGTATCTTACATCATACATCTTACATCATACAGAGGGGCGTACTTCTTACATCATACAGAGGGGCGTACTTTTTACATCATACAGAGGGGCGTACTTCTTACATCATACAGAGGGGCGTACTTCTTACATCATACAGAGGGGCGTACTTCTTACATCATACAGAGGGGCGTACTTCTTACATCATACAGAGGGGCGTACTTCTTACATCATACAGAGGGGCGTACTTCTTACATCATACAGAGGGGCGTACTTTTTACATCATACAGAGGGGCGTACTTCTTACATCATACAGAGGGGCGTACTTCTTACATCATACAGAGGGGCGTACTTCTTACATCATACAGAGGGGCGTACTTCTTACATCATACAGAGGGGCGTACTTCTTACGAATAGTGGAGAACTCTATTTTCATCGCCTTTTTTTTAACACTGGCTCCGTTCTGACCTAAACCCCCCCCCCCCCTCCTCGCCTTCACGTATCCCCCCGCTCCTGTATTCTTTCTGGCTATCAGACAAGGGGAGAGAACGGAGTAAAATCGAAAGTGAAAAAAAAAAAAGGGGGGGGGGTTTAATGGGGCCCAGACACGAAGCTTAGCTGTAGTGGTACCAAATCAGATGGATTGGAAGACCTTGTTCACCCTTCCCTCACTGGCGCTAGTAATGATGAAGCGCGTCTCGTTTAAAAAGAGGGGTTGCGTTCCCTGTTCCCTATCTGGAGTTGTTTTATTTATGTCTCTGACGTGCCGGCTTGCTTCCCCTTATTTTTTAATTAACTTTTTTTTTTCTTTAATTTAATTTAATTAGCCTCGCTCTGCCGTCACACTGAGCCTCACTCTGACGTCACTCTGAGCCTCACTCTGACGTCACACTGAGCCTCACTCTGACGTCACACTGAGCCTCACTCTGACGTCACACTGAGCCTCACTCTGACGTCACACTGACCAACAAAAGATATTAATACTCAAGTCTGATACACTTGTTTCATCTATCACAAGTTGATTCTGTCTATTATATAAAAAAAAGTTATATTTAGTTTTGTTCACAAATGAAAGTTATATAAGCTATTTGACATTTTATTAGTTAAAATATATTGGGTTTAGTTGTCTACCAGACACGAGTCAACCACCGCTAACAAGAGTAGCCCTACCTATAGATAAAATCTAAATTTCCTTTTTTTTTTTAAATTAAAAAAAAATAGAATATGTATATTTTAGTTTGTGGCCCTGAGTTGACGCCCTGTCCGTAGCAACACTTATATATATATAAATATATATATATATATATATATATATATATATATATATATATATATATATATATATATATATATATATATATATATATATATATATATATATATATATATATATATATATATATATTTATAGCTTTTATATAGCGCTACTTTCATGCTTAAAGCATGCTTAGAGCTCTTTGGTCCAATCTCATTTGTTGGGGGGAGGGGGTATCTAGGAGTTGGTTTTCCGTGCTGCTTTTAGGCAGCTCAGTAAACACAACTCTGCCCGAGTCGGGTGTCGAACCTCGAGCCCCCTTCTAGGTAGCCAAGCCAAGCGCACTTAGCCTCTCGACCACGCTTCCCACGCTACAAGCGGATACTTCTTAGTTACGACAGTGTGGCCAACCGTAAGATTCAAAGTAGTGTCAAACACAAAAAATTATTTTTTTAAAAATTAATTAAATAAACGTAAAATAAAGAAAACTTATACAAGTTCCTTAAAACATTATTTAAGTTCTTAATTTTAATTGTAAAGTAAAACACATCTCTCTTTATCACCCACAATTTTATATATACCTTGTAATGCTTCAATATTGCAAGCAGTCTGTACATTGAGCTTTGCACAATCGATCTCTTTTATTCCCAGTCTTACAATAAGTTAACAAAACATCGCCGTGTTTCAGCTTTTTAAAACGTTTTTCACGACATGTTTATGTAGTGTCAGATCCCCATGTCCAGTCTAGGTATAATGCATATATGTGGTTGCATATTATTGATTCAAAAATAAATAAGCAATTATACTCCTAACGAAATAACAAAAAAAAATATTTTTACCAACAAGCTGTTACAAAGACCATTATCAGGGAAAAATAAAATGTTACAATAGAGACACGGATCATTAGACAGGTACTAAATGCATGACGCGTAGGACGTAATCATCTTCTTTTTTGAAGTAACGTCTGTATTATATAAGATAAGATAAGATAAATATGAATCTATACACATAGACACATACACATGGTGGCATATAATGATCAATTTCCAACCATGGGTTTAAAAAAAAACAAAGGACCAAGAATAAAGAATATCTATGTAAGCAGGTGCTTCGAACGGATTATCATGTAGGTGTATTGGGCGTATAAGACTAAAATTATATGTGTTTAGAGTTTAGTGTGATGCCAATCAATCAATGTCACTCACCGTCTTGCCAACTACTCTTCGCCGCTGTCCCTAACATCTATTCTGTTACACTGCGAACAAAGAGTGTCGCAGACTCAAGACTGCCAGCTAACGACTCAAGATTGTTACTTCAGAGACTGTTAGACACGTACTGTCACAGATTCGGACTTTCACAGACTCGGACTGTCATACACTCGGACTGTCACAGACTCGGACTGTCACTTTAAAGGAACAACCAAAATATGGCTAACAACTGGATGAAGCGCAGTTCTATTTATTTCTAATCAAACAACATCTAATGCTGTCACTAATAAAAGCATTTCTTTTTACCCTGGTCCATTAGAAATACGTCTCACATGTTGTTTGGGGCAAACAACTCAGAACTCTTGGAGCCAAGATAGCGAGCCAGCCACGGCGACTTGCTGCCAATGTTTGTATGTGTCGTTCACCAGAAAAAACGCCTAGCACGCGACACACGCCCTTGCTTACACTACATGTCGCTGTGTCTCAAATGCCACAAAACTCTACTCAATATAGACCCTGACCCTAAGGCCTAAGCAAACGCTACTAAATTTTCTATGTCTGCCCCGACATATAGGTACCAAGTCCCACTTCAAGGTATAAATCTAAATGTCACACTATTCCTACCCTTGGTCTGAACTCTGTCAAGTCTGTCGGTGAGCCGTGAAAACACCTTTGCAACTAATTCACCTTACACACACAATTCTGTGACAAACTTTATTCTCGCTATCTGAACAAGCACATGATAATATGTACTTGATACGTGATAGTTTTAAAAGGCAAGATATTTTCATACAAATCTTGCACATTTAATCTTTTCGTTTGAGCCCTTTTTTAGAAAAAGCTCAAAACAACCTGGAAAGACAAAGGCGTATCCATAGGCACCAAAATCAATCTGATGAGCTCTTTGGGCGAATCTTGGACGCTATCTGCAGAACGTGTATAAAGGATTGGCCTCTTTAGTCACAATAGAAAAGATCGTCTCCCGAGACTTAAAACGCCAAAGAAAAGATCGTCTCCCGAGACTTAAAACGCCAAAGAAAAGATCGTCTCCCGAGACTTAAAACGCTAAAGAAAAGATCGTCTCCCGAGACTTAAAACGCCAAAGAAAAGATCGTCTCCCGAGACTTAAAACGCCAAAGAAAAGATCGTCTCCCGAGACTTAAAACGCCAAAGAAAAGATCGTCTCCCGAGACTTAAAACGCCAAAGAAAAGATCGTCTCCCGAGACTTAAAACGCCAAAGAATCTGAAGAACGAGAGAGGAAGATCCTAGCCTTGGAATCGATATGATATAGACGGATCCTAGGTATCACAATACCGCATAACAAACGAGGAGATTCGAAACAGGATCACAACGGCCACTGGACCCCACGATGACCTGCTCACAACTGTTAAAACATGTTATTGAAAGATTCTATTAAAGGCAAAAGTGAATTTTTAACAATTTAACATTTTTATTTTGTTTTGCAACAAAGCACAGAGTTAAATTGAGAACGACGGTCGACGGATCATGCTTAATGCCCCAAACGGTTCAACAGAATAAGGGGTGGTGAAGATAAAGTAAAGGTGGTGAAATCATACCCAGACCATCTGTGTCTATTCTCTCAGTTATCTCCCTAAGATCTATGAATATTCTCCACAACATGGTCTCGCTAAATGTAAAATGATTTATTCAATTTGTCTTGACCAGTCGCTTGGCCATTCTTCCCATGAGCCGGTCCAACTCTCCAGGGCCAACTCAGGATGGCCACTTGCTTAACTAACCTTTCCCATGAAACGGTCAGACTCTTCAGGGTCAACGCAGATTGGCTCATTGTCCGAAATCATCAAATCACCAGACAAGCTCGTCATTTAATCTTCTTGGTAATTTGGACTTTGGTCGGCAGAATTTATAGAGTCCAGTTTAGAGGTTCTTGCCAAGCACGCACGTAACTTGATCAGGCCAATTACTAGCTCAACTTAAAAGGTAATGACAGTGCGTGATCATCTATGTCATTGCTAGGGGACTGAACTACCTCATCTTATAGAAAGTATGACATTAGTTGTTTTTTTTTTTAATACTTAAGCACGAAGCAAAAAGTCTACTAGGCAAAAACATCTGAGCATGCACAAATCCTAGGATATTTTCCACTTGTAAAAAACATTTAAAACATTAAAATGACATCTCTAATATCACAAAATTGAAGACTCCAATAAATAACTACGTTGTCTCCCTGTCCCCTGATACAAGAAATAAACAAGAAAAACATTTTTAAAAATACCCAGGAAAAAACAAAGCTTTAAATAAATCTAATTCACTTAGTTTGGATCAGTCATGTAATTATGAGTTGAATTGACCGAGGCATAATAAATCAGTGCGATTAGAAATATTTTTAATTGGAGAAATGTGTTTCATTATAATGAAAACAGACGGAAAAAAAAAAAAAATCAAGAAAGTGAAAAGAGAATAGACGAGACTTTGAAATAAATAGGGGAAAAATGCCAACAAATATTAAAAACAAAATCTGTACTACCATCGTAGTAATAAAGACATTGGATATGGCAGTGTTTAAAAGTTTGCATTATATATCACATGTTTTTAAAAACAAAGTTAGTCAGTCGTCACGTACTGTGTACAGAGGATAAAAAGCTAACTAAAAATTTGCCGCCAAAATAAAACGCTACTTAGATTTAATGCCAGATATCACGTGATTAAATCAGTTATTGGTCTTGTTTTCAATCTTAGAAGGGTTTTTTTTTTTTATATTCATCTATCGTTAATTAAATAAAAGAAGAAATGCCAATGACACGAAAACAAAATTAAATTTTTTCTTCATGGACTTTATTTTCAGATTAGATTCTAATGGGCGCTTGACGACAAAGATGACTTTTATCACTTTTATAGAACATTTAGTTTGAAAGGATACAACTAACTCACATGAAATGTTGACATTCAATCACCAATTTGTGGTCTGACTATTTACTGAATTGAATTTGAAGATACCGAATATTGCCGAATATTGCCGAATATTGCAGATTAAAGAAATGTTTGCTCTCATGGAAATGGTAAATATTTGTTGAGATGTTAAGACATCGTCTGCTCTGTTAAATGCCATACTATTATTTTTTGTTAGGAACACATATTTCATTTAGACCAGTGGTTCTCAAACTTTTTCCTAATCGGAACAATCGCACGTTCTAAGTAATTGACGCAACATTTAGCTTTTTTTTTTTCCACAGAGATTAATTCACGCGGAGGTCTACTAGTTAATTATTCCAGCAATTCGTGGAATACCTATTCAGGCCAGGGAACCACTGTTTAAAACGATAGCATCGATTTTGAGCAGTTAATCACAAAAAACAAATAACCTAATTTGGCAGCCAGTTTTAGTAGAATTGGACAACTGCTTGGACTAATGAGGTTCATGTTGGCACCTACCTTCATTAGCTCATAACATGAGCGTAAAGTCTGTCACTTTAATAAAAATTCGCTTTTAGAAAAAAGAATGACAGTTCACTTGATCTGAGGGCGTACAAGTTGTTGACATTCGTTGACTTGTAGAACCGTACTGCTGGTAGACAAAACGCTGTAAGCGTATTATTTTTTAACGTATACATTTTGAAATAACTTAATTTTGTTCACAAAAAGAAAAGTTATAAGAAGTTTTATTAGTTAAGATATACTACGCCCGCAATTGTTTAGTTGTCTACCAGCAGTTTGATGCTATAAGACAACGACCGGTAACATCATCATGCCAATGTGTTCATATGACATTTCAAACTCCGCTTGCATTCCCTGTATCCCATAACTTTAGGTCAACCCCTATCATTGGTGCTGACTTTTGAGAGACTCAATAGATATATTTGCTGGACTATCACGTGACATTGAGCAGCCAGGCAAGATCGTCTCACTACGAGCTCCGGTGTTTGAATTAGGTTGTTGGACATTGGAAGCTGGCATGTGTGGACATCATCGGTCAACTTTCTCCCCATGTTGTCAGGAGAGTCTACCAGTTTGAGGATCGTGCTTGATCACACTGTCCAAGGGGCGTTCGATTTTTCTCAAAGAACCAAAGCACAGCGTTTTCCTGCGAAGTCTTTCTTGAACTTTTGACTTGTGTCAGCCAAATGACGAATTTGTTTGGCCTAAACGTCTCTACAAATATTACATTTGGCTAAATTCTCGTTGACCTTTTTTTTTTGTTAATCTTTTGAAAACAAAATTGTTGCTAGTATATCTTTTCTAAATACCATAAGAACTATTGAAGAGAAACTATCATTAAAAATTATACTTCAACTAGCGAGGTGTGGCAGCAAATATGAAGAATACGGTTCTACTTCAAGGTGTGATGTCTTTTTTCCTCAATCAGCTTTGCTTTCAAGTATATATGTAACACTCTAATAGGGTATAATTTGGATGAATCGATTGCTAATTGAAATAATAAAAATAAAAATGGTCGGATTGTGGCAAAGAACTTTCTGTCTTATCATTATTTTTCTAATTAGAATATCCGAATCTTTCAAATTGTAATGAAAACATTTTTATCAATTTTTAAGTACGAATGTATGTACAAATATTTTTGATTTCCCTTTAAAACGTATGTATATTAAATTATTAGAGTTAAATTTTTGAAATAGGCAATAAGTCGAATTGTCTTCTACATGCAGTTATTGGCTAACATTAATTTCCGCGAACCCTGGACAAAAAATATATTTCTGTGTGTCTCATGAGAAGAAATTAAAATTTATTCTACATCTTAGTACCGTTTGTTTTCTTGTTTCGCTTAGTCTTTGTATTTTATTAAAGATAACTTCTACCTCTCATGAAGTAAAGCACCCCTTTCAGATATTCCGTAAACGGTCATCTGTTTCTAGGGCAGCCCCCCAACAATCTCGAGAGAACCTCTGCCCAAAGTAGTACTCAAGACCAGGGTTGTGAAACGCTACTCTAAAACCATTAAACTTAAATTATTCAAAGAATGCTGTGAAATTTTAATTTATAATTCCTTGAACCCGATTGACACCAGGTGCAAACGACAAGTGCCGCCCCACACCATCATTAATGTTAAAACTCCCCCTTTTTTATATGCAGGTAGTGGGAACCTTGCTTAAGAGAGTTATCACTCTTTGCTCTATAAATATCTTCTCTGTTGTTTACTATATAACGTGAGTTTGGTTTCAATACTTAACAATTCGACTATAACATTAAAAAAGAGCTCAGAGTTAAGCTTTTTTAAAAGTTTAACAATGTTACAGAGTGTGCCTATTATCTAGTAATTAAAATAGGTACTCACTAATTGGTAGGAATTTAGAAATGTCAGATGCGTATGATTTGCTTAAAAAAATAAAAGGATCTGAGGCAAGAAAACATATCTAGACTTGAGGTTAAATATCTAATCGCACATTATCTGGAAATTTGACCTGAAGGATTTCCCTATAAGTAATAATCTAATTTAATATTATCCTAAATATAGAGTTTAAGATAAAAAAAAGAGAGAGAGAAAGAGAAGGGAAGAAAAAAAAGAAGATTAAAAGCAAGAAATAAAGAAAAAAGAGAAAGAAATAGAGTTAAAGAAAGAGATACAGCAAGAAAGACAGAGAAAGAAAGAGAGATAGAGAAAGAGATACAGAAAGAAAGACAGAGAAAGAAAGAGAGATAGAGAAAAAGATACAGAAAGAAAGACAGAGAAAGAAAGAGAGATAGAGAAAAAGATACAGAAAGAAAGACAGAGAAAGAAAGAGAGATAGAGAAAAAGATACAGAAAGAAAGACAGAGAAAGAAAGAGAGATAGAGAAAGAGATACAGAAAGAAAGACAGAGAAAGAAATAGAGTTAAAGAAAGAGATACAGAAAGAAAGACAGAGAAAGAAAGAGAGAGAGAAAAAAAGAAAGGCAGATTAGGGAATTGTGGATAGTAGCACAGAAAAAAAAATTGCATCACAGAAAAAGAGAGAGAGAGAGAACAGTATTTTAGAGAGGCATATGAGGTAAAAGAGATTTTTACTACAGACGGGGGGGGGGGTGAAAGAAAGAGAGATAGAGAGAGAGATTTGTTCCAAGAACTCTTATGGCAGACATCACATAATGAGACCAGCCTCCCAAACCTCTTTAAAATTTACAATTTTCTATTGACTTCGATTTATATTGACCCTACTACACCATTCATCCATCCACTGCTATGCTAAAGTAAAATTCATACGCGCCCAGGCACAACTGTGTTTTAACAGTGCACGTCTACATGACGGTCGCTATCTATCACGTGCTCCCACCCACCCCTAGCAGAGATATAAAAGTCCAAATTCGTTTAGTTCACTTCTGCTTTATGGCGCAAGGAGTCCAACGGAATAGCAGGCGTGTACGTTTTCAGGCCGGAACCTGTTCGCATTTCAAGAGTTATGGGCCCTTTTTTTTTTGTCCAGTTAATTTGAAGAGTTGACATTTTTATCAAGCGCAAAGTTAATGACTCTATTCAGAGGCAGTAAACAATGACTACCTCACAGCAAGTTAGGTGGCGAAGACTGGCGTAAGGGAGGGGGTTGGCGAAATCTTCTGGAAAATATTAAATTTCTATTAAAGACTTGCGTTGTATCTCTGTCGTTCTGTCTGTCTGGAACTTATGTTTTACTCTTCATTTCTCACACTTCCCGTTTTCCGATCAGTTTAATCAAGTCTTCAATGAATTTCAGCCCCTGGTAAAAACTTCCTACCACAAAGAAGCAAAATAAAATAATCTTTATATAAACAAAAGAGGCTTATCTAATTGGGAATAACTCCACATTTACAGCTTTATACATCAATACTGTAAGATTTATTTCCCCTTTTCGATTTCAAACAAAATTAATTAATTCTACTATTTCATTAGCTAGTTTATGTGTTGTTGTTTTTTACAGATTCATGTTTCGATAGGGACACATAATAATTGTGACAAGTTTCATCTTGATCCGAGAACGGGAAGTTGAAGAAATAACGTGTTCGAAATTCGTACCAGACAGACAGGTTAAATGATTTGATACAAGCTTGGTAATAAAAGCATACAGCCTTACTTACAACTTCTAAATTAAAAAGACAACAAGATTACAAAGACAGTTTGTGTGGAAACACAAAGTCAAAATCAGCAGCCCGAAGTGGTCGACCCAGGCAGGTAAAAAGGCAGGTTTTTATTATTTCAGAAAGAATATCAGAATTAAATTAATTCAAAGGCAAATGACAAAGAAGAATGGAGAAAAAGGTTGACCGATCTTATGTGGTGCCCCAACGGTTCAGCAGACAAGGGATAGGTGAAAGTAAAGGTGAAGTTAGATGTGAACCTGGCCTAACTGATGTCATATAATGATTATCTAATTGATCTTAATTGTTTTGCAAAGGGTCAATCTCTTATTCAAAGCCTCAGGAACAAAAAATTCCGTAAGAAAAAAAACACAACTCCTTTAGTTAAGTCATCTATGTCATTAGTGTAGAGTTGCAGTTCACTCCATAATATGAAAAAACTACTTATTATTTGTTGTTTAAATTATCCACTTATATGCATAGTAAATATATTTCTCTTTAAAAAAAGTGAACATTTGTTTTTGTAATGTAGTAGTAAGTATGGCAGAACTTACATAACTTAGCAATACCTTTGTTAAAAAAAAATTGAAAAAAAAAAACAAACTTAAACCGTTTACATATATGAGATAATAATATGGTAAAATGATATCTCCTTTACTAAATAGCATCCCGTGTTTGTTACTATTAATAGTGAATAGTTGTAAAAATGGTGTATTTCAGAAAACAAAATATTAGCCTTTACATCAGAACTTTGAAAGGTCTAAATTATCATGATATCGGATTTTTAATATCTTTTCTAGTTTACGAGATCTAAACGGGACTGGCTGACAGACAAACCCCACAATACAAACGGTGTCTTTTCCCCTTTCGGAGGCCGCTAAAAAAGACAAGACCATGTCAAGAAGTAAAACCTTTTCCCTTGTGGATTAGTGTCATGAACAGATCGATAATTCTACGTTTTTCAAGTAAGGGTGAAATTATTATTAGATAATCGTAATTACCTTTGTTCCTAGTCGAATTTGCACAGGTACATCCAATTTAGGAATGGTAGTCAACATATACTCCTGGAAAACACCGATACGTGTATAAAAGTTGCCCATATCCCAGCATCCTTCAATGTTATCAAAGTCTACGCCTAGCCTCTTTAGAAAATGAACACTCTTCGGATCGAATGCTATCTGGTGGGGACGATTGAACAGGGCGTGCTTGTTGAGCTCCTCGTATACGATAATCTGGCTCGTTCTACCTGTCCGGGCCGCCACCAGCAAGGAGGTGACGCCGATGGGCCCGGCGCCGACGATGACCACAGAGATCCTAGCGTGTCGCCGCCTCAGGCTGTCCACCAGAGTCTTCGTGCAGACGAAGCAGGTGACGATCAAGGCAGAGATGATAATCTGGTGAAGCACCAAGGCAGACTCCAGCACCACCGTTGTGCCGCTCATGTCACCGTAGTGCTGCTCCTCCTGCTGTCGGCAGGTCAACATACTCACAAGATGCTCGTTCAGGGGCACCCGATAGAACATGGAGCGGAAGGGGAGAGAAGTCATGAGTCCCCCTGCCTCTCAGCGAGCCGCTCATGGGTGCTGCATTTCCGGTGACGTCATGTCCGCTTTGAGCGTGTCACTTTATTTTCTACGTCATCGACATGAACTCATCTGCAAAAACAAACAAAAAAAATAAAAAAATAAAATGGTAAAAGAGTTTAATTGGGCAACATGTGTATGCAAACCTTTAAAAAGTCTCTGGAGTACATTTTTATGCTGTATGTCTTTCACCTCATTATTAACATGTAATAAAAGTAGTATAACTTAGGTTACTTCGAATAAAGATACAATGTAAGTATGCATCAATTTATAACTATAGACACAGATTATGAAACACTTCTTAATGATCTCTTGTGGACCGCTGTTGGACGGACTAAGCTTAATCTTGAAGATGCTCTTTCCTAAGATTCCGGACATTGATTACTCCAGCTGCGGTACTGCTTCCGTCACAAATCACACGACGACAAACAGGAAAGATAATAGAGCGCCGCGCTTTGGACACACCCACCTTTGATTTTATAACCCTCTATGCGCTACATTTAAGGTCGTAAATCAGGCCCAGTAGAAGAAGCCACTGGTCAGAACTGGACATTATTATTTTGCTAGGTAGAGATAGTGATCGTCAGTGTGTAACCTTTTTTTTATCGTTCTTATAAATAACAGACCTGTTTTAATTTTTAACAGGAGATAATTAGGTCATACACGTATCCAGATGTCAATGCAGTCGTGCATGATAATTAAAAAGTTAAAGTCTTTGGTTTACGTGACTGAATCATGCAACCTGTTTCATGCTCTAATAGCACTAGAGAAGGAGCACATGTAAGAATGTTTCTTGGCATATGGAAGTAATGTGCCTTTTTCTTTGTGTTATTGTGAGTATTTCATTAGGTTATGTTTTCGGCTTGTTTGACGTGTTAACTCTACTTTACCCTGAGGTGTCTCTAAATGTAGAGATTTCACTAATTGTTACTCGAGCCAAATGTAAATATTCAGTTTTTATAAGTCTCAGGGGAGTCGTAGTGACTGAGTGGGAAAACACTTGGCTTCCGAATTGGGGGTCCCGGGTTTGAATCCTGGTGAAGACTGGGATTTTCACTTTCGAGATCTTTCAGGGCGCATCCAAAAGTGAGTCCACCCAGCTCTAATGGGTATCTGACTATAGTTGGGAAAAAGTACAGGCGGTTGGTCACTGTGCTGGCCACATGACACCCTCTTTGGCCGTGGGCCACAGACACATATGACCTTTACATCAACTGCCCCATAGACCACTAGGTTTGAAAGGGGAACCTTCCTTACTATAAGTCTCAGAGCTCTATTTTGTGTCTTTTCTAGTTTCTTTAGGTTTGGAGACGAGGGGTCCCAAACAGAGGATGCATATTCTAATACTGATATAACCAATGTTAATTAACATTTTAATCTAATGTTCCTGTTTTATTTGTAAAAAAAAATCGTTGCCTTTCTGCTGTAATACAGAGGCATAGTTAAGTAAAGAAGCGAAAATAAATTTTCTTTTTTAAAAAATGTGTTAATCTCAGGACACAAGGAATCAGACTCCAGGGGGCATAATTCTAGGTTTCGTGCTGTTTTTATGAGCTTTTTTTTTTATTATTTTAAGAAACAAAAATCTGTCTCCATCCTGATTGCGTTATTAATCTCACAGCGTTGCTTCCTGGGGAACCCAGAAACACGCTGCTTTATTGTATAGCAGCGTCTTGAAGAAAGATTTGGATCTAAATCTTTTTGTTTTTAAAGAAGATAATAAAAAGTAAAAAAAAAAAAAAGATGAAATGAGACAAGACTTTACATTTAATTAACTGCTGTGTCCAGGGGGAAATTTGAGATGCTTTCGATAGAAGAAGGTGGTCAAGAAATAAGTTTTTTTTGACAGAGTTACAGTAGTCATCACATGGTAACAGTAATCAACAAGTAATATTTTCTTTGGACAGATGACATTGGTCAACAGTTTAAACGAGTAGTAAGGAGTAAAGGAAAGATCACTCTGCGGATAGTCCACGAGAAAACAAGAGAGGGGGGGGCACGTAGTCACAAAATAGCAGGGGGGCAGGACAGTTGCACTATCACTCTTTTTTTTTTTTTATTTCTACCTCACGTTTAAAAAAAAAATGGGGGGGATTTACTCTGTAGTAACTATCGTAGCGACAGAGCACGCTCAAGAGTTTGGACACAATGGAAAGATCACTCTTTTATTTTTGCAACTCGGACGGAGGGAGTTATCCTAGGTAATTTAAGAGTGAAAAAAAATATTTTCGTCTGTATATTTCAGCAGATTGGCACGAGTTTTCAAATGATTTTAATAATTTCCGGATATTTCCAGGACTTTTTCGTATATTTTAAAATTAAATCGACAGGAGGCCGCGGGAAATCTGATATAAGTTATAAAATGGTTTAATTTAATAATTTATACACCTAAAAATAGCGCGGGCCCACTGCGTTCGCATAGGTTGCAGTGGCCTAAGGTTGGCCCTGCAAAATAGCGGCGTATGCTACGCCGCCGGTCGACTAGTAAAGCTATATTGACAGAGTGACAGTGGTCAATAATATTGACAGATGACGGTGTTCAATAGATACGGTTATTGGACAGATGACAGACGTCAGTAAATAACGTTATCTGACAAATGAAAATGGTCAATAAAATTAGATTATTTGACACTGACAGTTTTCAATAAATAGCCTACAGTTATTTGAACACTGAACCAAATCTAAATGACTATTCTCAATGCGCTTGCTGCTATATAGAAATACAAATATGACAGCACTGACTCTTTCTGTCACTCGATGTTTACTAGAGGTCACGTGTTCTTTTGAAGCATGTTTATAAAATAAACACATTTATATAACACATTTAGATCCTAGTATAGGTTTTGTAACCTTATATTCTCGCCAGAACAAAAAGCTTAACTCCTACACCTACGCTGTCTGAGGAAAATTTACAAGGTGTATTGGTCTGACCACATACCATATACTGAAATCCTACAGTTGTCTAACATGAACAGTATCCACGTAACAGTGAGAAAAAAAAGTCCACATTTCGATGGGCGGGACACGTAGTCCGCATGCCTGACAATCCCAATCGACCTCTGTTCGGGGAGTTGTGTGCATGAAATATTTATACTTTCTAGATAAAACTTTATATGTAAACTAAACAAAAGTCCAGGGCGTCTATACAAAGACGAACTTTTCCAAGAGATGTACTGTACAAGTCAGACTGGTGAAATAAACTCCAGACTTACATTCTAATCCTAATGCTTTTTTCTCACAGACCATCTACGCTCCTTGTCCAGACGCAAATGGAACCTCAGACAAATATATTGGTTATTACATAAACTTTGGTAGCTAGATTATTGAAAAAACGAAGAGAGCAAATTAACTCTAGAAACTTTATTAACACGCCCCCATGTGACGGGGAGCCTCGAGGGTAGAGTGCAATTGATAGCTACTAAAAAAACAAGGTTACAAAGACAGTTTTGTGTGGAAACACGAACTCAAAAATCGGCCCCCGAAGTGGTCCACCCAGTCAAGCTTCAATATTTTCAGAAAGAACATCTGAATGAAATTATATCAAAGGCAAATAAGAGATAAGAATGGAGAAAGAAGGTTGACATACCTTGTGTAGTGCCCCAACGGTCCAGCAGATCAAAGGATAGGTTCAAGTGAATGCAAAGTTAGATGTGAACCTGGCCTAACTAGTTCCCATTTCGGACCTTGTGGTCTATAGGGCAGATGATGTAAAAGTTCATCTGTTTTTGTGGCCTACGGTTAACGAGGGTGTCATGTAGCCAGCACAACGACCAACCGCCTTTACTTTTCCCCAACTAATGTCAGGTACCAATTAGAGCTGGGTGGACTCAGAGGCGCCCAAAGATTCCGAAGTTGAAAATCCCAGTTCTTCACCAGGATTCGAGCCCGGGACCCCCGGTTCGGAAGCCAAGCGCTTTACCGCTTAACTACCGCGCCTAAACTGGCCTAACTGAAGTCTTATAATCGATGAAATCGTTTTGAAAAGGCTCAATCTCTTAGCGTCTTTTCCCCTTTCGGGGGCCGCTAAAAATCTGTGAAAATGTCCTTGGGAGGGAAAAAAAAATCGTCAGTTGCGTCACTGGATAAATTCAAAGGAATAGTCCATCAGATAAAAATCAATACCCATATGACGTCATCAAAATTTGAGCTCGTCCACGCCATGTTTCTCAGTGCAGCTAGGCTCTTAAGATTGTTATGCATCAAAGACAGTCGGCTGGATAGAAAAATTGAAGCGAGGTTTTAAGCGTGGTTGGTTGAGGGGGGGGGGGGGGAGGGAGGAGATAATGTTAACTACCAGTGCCGTCGAGAGAGGATGACGTCACACTGTCATACTTGTTAACGCTGGCAGCTAGCATAAGAGATAATTGAATGTGTCACTTTGATTAAGACACTGATTGACCTTTTCAACCGATTGAAAAACATACCGATGTTAAAAAATAGTTACAAAACAATAAAAAAAAAAAAAAAGATGTAACTCATTTTGTTGTCCAAACGATAGGATCCAGAAAACAAAAACTCTTTCTCAAGACAGATCTGTTTCTAGGAATGCTTTTCTCAAGACAGATCTGTTTCTAGAAATGCAATTACAGGATAGAAGACTTAAAAGTATAGTAGCAATTAGTCATTAAACACTGATCCATAATCTTCAAATACAAAAGACAATTCTAATAAAATACTCAGAAAGACACAAAGATAAAGGCACATTCATCGTTCCATATGATAGGACAAATTTGTGCAAATGCTCCTTCTTCCCTAGTGCTATTAGTGCTTGGAAGGCACTAATTAAATAAAATCAACTAAGGGCTATTCAAGAAATATAGGAATTTCGGAAAACAATTTAAATTTCCAGTAAAACATCTGACTTGAAGGTTAGAATCATTGGTTCACACGACAGCGCTATTTCTCCAAATCTTCTAGACGTTAATTGATAAATCTTTTTGAAATGAAAAATAAAAGGAAAAAAATACATTTAAATCTGACACTTATTTCGACATTAATTTTTAAATGAGTTTCGAACATTGTCGGAAAGACAGTTTGATTGTATTCGTCATATCTTTTTACCTCGCAGTCATTTAAAATAAACTAAAATCTTTTTGTACTGTCACAGTCCAGGCACTAATAAGCCATTACTAATTACTCCGTTGTGGAGAAATGAGGGGAATCAACGTACTGTTTATAAAACGCCCATTTCTTTAATTTGAAAATGGTCAAGAAGACAATGCATAAATTTATGAAATTTTTTGGGTTACTTTATCACATTGTTATATTACTTTTAAAATTGCGAACCTTCCGAAAAACAATGACATTCTGAATACAATTTATTTTTTTAATACAATTTGTTTTATGAATAAAAGTATTTTCTGAATACAAGCATGAGTTCTCACTCGAGAATTTAGTTAGGAATCGTAGATTAGGTCAATTTAACTGTAGGCTGCTATACAGTTGGCTAGGGTGTCAAATCAACATATACTGACGTTTGAGGTATTACATTATTTTTCGTTCACGGCCGGTGCGTTATCACAAATTGAAAACATTATCTGACGACTTCTACCATATAATCAAAAGCCAACGTAGATGAAGAGGTAGAATTCCGTGTTGCACGAGTCAGACTTCAAGGACAAGTGTGGCAACTCAGAGGACTCAGCATATCTACAAAGCTGAAAGTCTACAGTGCTGTAGTTCTCTCTCACTCGTATATGCATCAGAGTCCTGGGCCTAATATTGCCGCCACATCAAAAAGCTTAACTCCTTTCATGTACGCTAAGAAAAATTGATAAGGTGCATTGGTCTGACCACATACCAGATACTGAAATCCTACTGTTGTCCAATATAAACAGTATCAATGTTACAGTCAAAAGGTCCCAATTTTGATGGGCGGAACACGTAGTTCGCAGACCAGACATTCGCTATTCCAAACGACTTTTGTATGGGGAGCTGCGTGCAGGAAAGCGCTCCAAAGGAGTCAATACAGGCGCTATAAAGACACCCTTTCGAGCTCCTTCAAGGAGTGTGATATTGACATTCACGGCTGGGAAGCACTAGCTCTCGATCGCTCCTCATAGTGTGACGCTGTGAGTGTCGGAGTCACGAGATATGATGACGCAAGGAAAGTTGCAAGTGAAAGAGCGCCGAAGCAACAAAAAGCGGACAGAAGAAGCAGACCTATCTGCAACTGACCAATCCTACCCAAGCCAGGTATGCGGCCGGCTTTTTTCAAAGCGAGGATTAGACTTTACAGTCATCTTTGTGTTTATTGGAAATGAGAACTATAGTATTCGACCACACAGGAGAAGCCATATATATCTACGCTAAATCATCCTACTTTGAATACTGAGGCGCAAAACCATCCTACTTTGACTACTGGGGCTCTAAATCATCCTACTTTGATTACTGGGGCTCTAAATCATCGTACTTTGTCTACTGGGGCTCTAATTCATCTTACTTTGACTACTGGGGCTCTAAATCATCCTACTTTGACTACTGGGGCTCTGAATCATCGTACTTTCATTACTGGGGCTCTAATTCATCCTACTTTGACTACTGGGGGTCTAAATCATCCTACTTTGATTACTGGGGCTCTAAATCATCCTACTTTGTCTACAGGGGCTCTAATTAATCCTACTTGACTACTGGGGCTTTAAATCATCCTACTTTGACTACTGGGGCTCTAAATCATCCTACTTTGATTACTGGGGCTCTAAATCATCCTACTTTGATTACTGGGGCTCTAAATCATCCTACTTTGTCTACTGGGGCTCTAATTAATCCTACTTTGACTACTGGGGCTTTAAATCATCCTACTTTGACTACTGGGGCTCTAAATCATCCTACTTTGATTACTGGGGCTCTAAATCATCCTACTTTGACTACGGAAGCGCTAAATCATCCTACTTAGATTACTGGGGCTCTAAATCATCCTACGTTGACTTCTACAGCGCTAAAATAGCTTTGCTAGTAGCATGTGTTGTTATTTTCAATCCCATGTCATGAAAGAACGCGGTGAAAGTGGAATACACAAAACTAAATAGGAAATGAGGACAATAGAGACCAACTCAGAAGACGTTTCAAGTCGTTATCTCCGCAAAATAAAAGTTCAACCCTCATGTAAAGTCTGTTTACCTGCTGCTAGCACCTGCGTTCCTCTGGTGAGATTCTTTTAGCTTCAGCCAGCCACCCAACGTAAACAAAGGTCTAATTTCTGCACATGATACCCCTACACAGCTCACGGCAATGTTGATGATTTGTGAAAAGGGAGAGGGGGCCGGGAGCGTGTGTGCACATGAATGAATTTGGCTTTATGTAAGAGAGTTTTTTTTTGTGTGTGTTTTTTTACGTAAGAGAGGAACAACAACTGCGTCTAGGTTTTTAATCTCAAAAACTTTGG